>VZTH01001241.1:0-85633 GCA_013397815.1 Aleadryas rufinucha | reverse complement strand
GGCAGAGCACCCTGTATGGTAGACAGACACACAGGTGAGGCGGGTCTGCTGTCCCTCAGAGCAGTGTCAGGCTCACTATTTCCAAAAAAAAAAGTTCCATCAGACTTTCTTCTTCTGCATGATACAGCTGGGCAAGCTCTGGCTTTGACTGCACGGAGCTCCACAAGTGTAAAAGCACAGGTTCAGGGATTCTGGGGATGCTGGCAATTTGTTTGGTGCTGAGAATAGAATCATTTTTGTTAGAAAAGACCTCTAAGATCATCAAGCCCAATCATTAACTCATCACTGCCAACACCACCACAAAACCTTGTCCCTAAGTGCCACATCTACATGCCTTATAAATCCCTCCGAGGATGGTGACCCCACCACTTCCCTGGGCAACCTGTCCCAGTGCTTGACAGCCCTTTTGGTGAAGAAATTCTTTCTGATATCTAACCTAAACCTGCCCTGGTGCAACTTGAGGCCGTTTCCTCTTGTCCCGTCACTTCTTACTTGAGAGAAGAAATGCTAAGGTTTCAGAGGTAATCTTTACAGAAAGCAGCAACAGTCTATTATACTGAATTTTGTGAAATGTGGTAGCTGGAGGAGCATTTATTTTGTCAGGGAAAACCTACCCTGAAAACAAACCTCCAAGAGAAAAGATTTGCACTGCTAAAACAAAAAGTTTTCAAGTCTTTTGAGCTGAACCCATCATGCTTATTATAGATTTAATTCCAGTAATTTCTATTACATATGTTTTTCCTGGAAGGAAATGCAGGAAATCACATGTATTGTTTTAAAAATTGCTTTCTTAAATACTTCAGTTTTCTTTCCTGCTGACCAAAGGAGACAGAGTTAATCTGCATCCAGAAATCACTATGTTTTGCTGTAACAAATCAACACAGCTAAATAAACACCGTGTTATGAAGCTGCACTGGTCATTTCATATATACTCTAATGAAAATAGTCTCCTGTTTGATGTTGGGGTGGGTTTTGTTTGATTTCTATTTTTTTTTTTTCTGTAAGTTCATTAAAAATGCTTACTTTGAATTGAAAATGAAACCTATAATCAAGTTTTAAGTACAAATGTCATATATTTAATTTATATTTAACGTTTGCAAATATTTAGTCCTAAGGGAAGAATTAGTGCTGACATCATTTTAATTTACCTGAGAGCTCATGCTGGGACAGGAAAAATTCTCTTTCCTCATATCTCGTTAGTGTGTATAGCCAGATAAGCCAGAGGTGTATTTTTTAAATATCTTTTTACTTGCAACTTGCCAAAATGGCTTTTGTAATGTTCCCTGCATGCTGTGTCTCCCAGGTTTCTACTAAGCCATACTTATTCTGTAAGCACAAAGCTGAGACGGGTGTATTTGTTTGTTTTCAAGTTACTGATTCTGAAATTTCAGCTTGAAGAGTGACTGACAATCACATTTTTCATTTTTCACTTCAACAGTAAGGATCCAAGAGACTGGTTGTGCCCTTAATAATATCCCCACAGCTCTGCTGCCATCATGCTCTGTGCTTGGTGGCATCTGTGTGGATTCACTGCCTCCTAACAAGGCCCCACCAGGCACTTAATTGTTAATTTGGTCAATGGTTTTGCTGGTGAGGTTTTAGCTTTGATTAAACCCTTATCTATGGTACTCTCTGATTTTTAGCAATGACAAAACTGTAAGGTTGGGCTTAATATATAACCTAGGTGCCCCAAACTTATATGCTTTCTGGTCTCTAGAGTGGAAATCCTGAATTCTCGTTTCTGCGCTGATGTTACCCACACAGGGCAGGGCCTCAAAGCTGAAACCAAACAAGGTGGTGGCTAATTAGGGAGTGTAATACTGCTAGCAGAAAATACCCCTACAAACCACCAACCCAGAAAACAATAAAACCAACCAACATACAGCAATAAAGATCTTGGAGCAATAGTATAACTGAAAGCCCAGACCCATACAGAGTTCAGACTCTGCGATACAGCGTGTCTACTTCAGACAAACTTTTATCAAGGTAAATATGTTGCTTTAGGAGTTGATGGGGCTGTAAATAACTCCTTGCAGCGCTTGAGCTAACTTGATTTAAGCTGGCTTAAGTATCTCTGAATGCACCACAGTTTGCAGAATAGCCATGTTGGGTCCTAGCAGAGGTCTTCACACCTTTCTGCCAGAGGAAAGCAGTGTTCATTCTTCTGCTGTCTGAGACAGAGCTGGAGGAGAAGGAAGGGTCTTGAATCACTTAGTAGCTGTCTCCTTGGAGGTTTAAATTGTGTCTCTTTGATGCAAATGTATAAATTCCCATGGGTCCCACATGGACCAGGAAGGTGGAACACAATGCTGTCCCTTGCTTATTCTGGCCGGCCCATTTGATGGTGGATTCCTTTCTCTGCAATGGCTTGGCACTTGGCATCGACTTTATCTGAGCAAAGGTTGGTGGTTAGGGAACTCCTGGGAAATGAGGCTTCTGAATGTCTGTGTACTTAGGAACCTATTGAATCCAGCACTCTCACCTGCCGAGTCCTGCAAGCCTTAAGCTGCTGTGTGAAAGGTGCAGATTCCCACCCAGCCTTTTAAGACAGTGAGCAAGTCTGCATTTTGTGAGGAACCTCATCTTGTCAGTGTGCTCTGGGTATTATTGTGTAATGATTAATGTTTGGGATGCCTTGGGGGACCTACACATTCCTTTGCCAAATTTCTTGATCGTATCTTGGGAGGGATGTGAGAAATAGACTTTGAGCTATTTAGACTGGGACAATTCTAAGCATGTACAAAGCAAACACCTAGGAAACTTTCAGGTCAAATCAGGAGGAAAGCAGTAAGTTTTAACACCTTCTGGAGTATGGAAATACTGCTAAGAAGTATCATGGATTTAATTTTGAACATCTGGGCCTCACATCTGGGTCAATGTTCTAGAAATTTGTGTTGTTTGCTGAATGTGGCTAATGGTCGCTGGAGACTTGTACTATTCTAGATAAACACAGGAAGCAAAATGTTAGCAAGTAAGAAGATACCAGGGCTTTAATTTTCAATTTGAGATGTAGTTATGTTTTTGCTATCTTATTGTGGATGATGTCTATATGTGAGTAGTTACTGGGTTTTTTGATAGACTCTTTATTTTCTTGATACTCGGTTTACAGACTCATTTTTCTCCTTAATAATGCAATGCTGTCTTCTCTAAACCAAACTTCAACTGACTCAGGAGTTAACTGAAAAATACTGAGGAGCTGAAGTGTAAGCCATCAGGAGTTCTTAGGTAAAACATTTGACATTCTCACGTAGCCATGTTAGAAAATTAATCAGAAGACACACGGGATCTCTTCTCACTTGACTTCTATTAATGTTTTCATAACTATTTCTTTGCAATGAGGGGTTTTACACAATTTCATATATTGCAGAGAAAGCAGTATTAAGATCTTAGGATAGATAAGAAGATTGCTCCATTAGAACACTTCCACCCCTTTGGATAAGCACTTACACTTCAGACACAGGCAGAGTGATTTTAAATTTAATCTGGCTACCACTTCAGAAGCTATTTCCCATGAATTCACACCCATTCACAGGAGCTCACTGCGTGAAAGTTCTCACCTTTGAAAGCAAAGTTCAAAGTTGAGTATGCTTTCCTGACTGGAACTATTTGCAGCTCGGTTTCCCCTCATTGGGAGATATATTATCACATTCTTGTCTAGTTCCCACTGTTCTAAAGGTATCTAAAAAGCTTTGTTTTTAGAGGTTTATGGGGTTTTTTTCTCTTTTCACCTTAATGGTCCTGTCTTTGGTCAGTGGAAATCAGGTGCTATTTATTCAATTTCTGTAACACCCACTTCATGGGAATCTGAGTACCATTAGCTCTGCCCATGGCTTTAGAAAAACAAATCTATTCTGCTTCGGGTTTGCCAAATGAGACTGTCTGGGGTCAGACATAAAGGAAGCAGGAAGAGAACAACAGTGAACAAGGAAACATTAGTATGAAAACATTTTTACTTTTATGAATCATAGAGCCTTTGGTGAAATTAATTAAACAAGGTCCTGGGCACATTCAGAGAGTGAGTTGAAAGGTAAAATACCTCTATGAAGGTGAAATAAGTTCGCAATATTATTTGAAGTGCTCTCAAGAATGCTCCATACACAAGGAAAATGGGAAAAATTGAAAGATGGGGTTTGTGGGTAGACACAGCATATTTTATTTTACTGTTACACTGGAAGAAAGCAGTTATACTTCTAAGCACATAAGTCTGACATCAGGGGATAGAAAGACAAACTTTTGGGACTCATGGACGGGAAGAATGAACTGATACCAAAAGCTTTTCCATTTTTCCACTGCATCATAGGCAGTTAAAGAGTCTTTGCTACAACCTTTGAATACATATTGTACGCTTAGAGCAGGATTGCTGCATCAACATCCATGCAAACATGGACAGACCTTCCCTCCTTTTCAGTCACAGATATATTTTTAGTTCTATGCCCATAATTTTGAAAAAGAATATATTATCCAACACCCCTCAATGTGGTGAAATGAAGCTTCAACTCTGTAGCTTAATGAAGAAAGAAAATTAAATCAATACAGTTATAGCCATGTACAATTTTGACAATGTATACATTTTTTTTCTACAAAAAAAAAGTATAATTATGCTTTCTGACTGCAATTGGGTTTGCTTTTTCTCTTGTAAAATTTAACTTTTTTCTCTTCTTGTAAAGTTGTAGCTTTTTTCCCCTGGTTTCTACACAGGGAAAAAAAGATTTCTACACAGGTTTCTATTCTTTGCATTGGGAGCTAGACCTGAGTTGTCCTCTACATCTACTTACTTTTTTTTGGTTTTTTGCCACTACAGAAATCTCATTTAAGCCAAAACTTTTTTCTTTTTTAATTTATCTGTATATGTTCTTGCCAATTTTTAATGAGTACATTGCGGCTTACTATTAAAATGAAGAACAAACAAAATCATGTCCTAAAACATCCTGTTCTGGCCTGTGCAGGTTTGCATATAAATTTTAGGCAGGAATCTTGCTTCCTGATCTAAATATTAGTTGCTATAGCTAATGGAGAATGTTGTTACTTTTCATTCCATAAAAGAACTGTAGAACAGTCCCATATTTCACATTTCCAGGGAAATGGGGAAAAAAAAGTCAGTATTTGAACAAGGATGGCATGAGTGATTATGACACAGGCGTATATTTCATTGCTGCCTGATGGGCAGGGAAGAGGGGAAAAAGGTGTTAGAGGGATGATGGGACAAAGCATAAATAGAACGTGGTTTGCTGGCAGAAGAACTTTCTACACCTAATTCCATAGAGGTGTAAGAAAATGGAAGAGTGTTGTCTTCTGCCTCCATATCAAGCACTGACATAAGTATTATTAAATGCTTGGCATAAAACTGTTTTGATAACATGCCATAAAATAGTATTTTTACTTTCTCAGAGTTTGTTAGCTAAAAAAACCCAAAACCCTTTTAACTTTTAACTGTTCTACTAGGAGAAAAGAGCATTAAAATAAAAACTAGCATATTGGAGTAAGTTAGAAACTTTTCAGTGCCATTAAAGCTGAATGCTTATTCTTAAACCTCAATAACTGTATATGAAACACTTGGATTTGATGAATTCCTAGCAAGGAGTGGTGCTCGAGAAGTGCTTCTTGGATTTTGTTTTGATTTTTCTCTAAAGTCAGCTACACTGAATGTCTTGGGATACTTTTTGTCTGGGGCACATCCTTCTGGTGTCTCCCAGGGCCAGAGACCCAGAACTCCCTGCAGCTGGTGGTGGAATGGGTGCTGTTCTTGTCTTAGTGCAGAAGCTGATAAGAGATGAGGAATAGAGCACTTCATTAAACTGCACTGGTAGAGGAACAGTGGTCAATTAGTTGAGATTAAAGCCTGAATATTTTAGACTTACACTTTGTCTGTGGTTTGGGGATTGCTTAGCCAGACATGAGAAAAATTGATTTGTCTTCTTCTGACTGTGGAGTAGCTGTAGGGAAAGCTCTGTCTCATAGTTTTCCATGAGCAGTAGGAAGTCAAATGTCAGAATTTCCTGCAGACCTGTGTTTGACTGTGTGTCATTTACATGAATATTCTAATTTTGTACCAAAACAGTAGGAAGGGACCTCTCTCTACAGGAGAATAAAGTCCATGAGCTCTTTATTGTTGCATTTGACCAAATGCAAATTGCACAAAGATGAATCTGAGAATCAATCTTAATTTGCAAAACTCTCACTAGGTGATTGCTACAAAGTGCTGCAGGCTTCTTGCCTGTGGAAGAATTTTCCCAGGTTTTTTTTACTTACAGATTTTTCTATTGAAGAGCAGTGTAGAAGCAGGAATTTTAATTTTCTTTTGATTTTATGTTTAGATATTCCCAGTTTTGGGGCGATGTTCGAATAACTATGATACACACATTTCAAATTTTAAATTTGATGCTAACACTTGAATCCAAACTTAAATTTTTTGGATGGTGGTGGACTATCTTGGCGTTCTAGGCCAGTCATATCTGTACACTAGAACAAGGAAATGAAAATTGCAAGAAATGATTTTCAGGAAATATTTTTGTAGCAATTATTTTCTGCTTCTCCCCACCCCTCCTACCCCAACCAGTCTGTAAGATCAAGATCTATTCCGTTTTCATTGTTTTAAAAAACTCATGTCAGGCACTGAGGGAGATGTGCATGTGGAGGGTTTCACTGCATACCAGTATTAAGACAAAGATAAATGTAATATTATTTCTTTTGAAGGCAGTATGTTTGAAATCTGAATCATCCACTGTCAGTAAATGGGACAAAACCAGGACAAATGATGGAATCAAAGCCTAACATCCTCAGCACAACCTTAAAAACAAATAAACCTGAAAGGATGCCAGCATGCATGTACTTGCATGTTTGCAGTGCCCTTGTTCCTATTCCTTGTGCTGACAATTTCCAGCTGTGTGAAATATTTAAACTGGGCTAATGTAAGCCTACTGCTAAGCTGTACAGTGAGAGTAGTACTATCAGTTACATGTTTAAAGAGAGCTGAGTAAATTCAGGAGTAAAACACAGGTTTTAAAATTTTTAATTACATTTAGAAGTAAGAAGTTTTTCAAGTTTGGAAGTTTGGCAAAAAGCCCTAAATCTTCTGCTTGGCACCTTTCTCTGCTTTCTCCTAAAGACAGTCTTTATCAACTAACTTACCAGCACTTCAGATTTTCTCTATAAAGTATCTATCAGCTATGTCTTATACCAGCAGCAGTCCTTGAAGTTTTATGCTCCTGCTCTAAAAGTCTGTATTTACAGCCAAACCCCTTTCAGAGGCATAAGAATGTCTTGAAGTTTTAATGTAAACTCAGAGATGGATATTGGGAATCCACTTTGAATTCCTTTCAAAGCTTTAAATTCCCTTTATTTCCTTTCATCCTTTGAAGAAAGGGATTTATTGATAGATTTTTTTTTTTTTTAAGGTAGCATCCAGCTGATTTGGCAGTTTATTGTTGCACCTGAGTGCTTGAAGCATGTAAATCTTTAAGATTCTGTTTGATGGCCAGCCTTAGTCTCAAACAGCCCACTAGATTTGAAAGATGACTCCTGTGGGTGTACATATGTGCTCATTTATATATTTATATTTATTTCTCTGTCTTAGTTTGCATTTGCATATGTGTTCATATCTCTCTATACGTCTACTGAGTGATATATCTTTATAAATGTGTATATATCTAGATATATTAAAATAGTTTTTAAATCCGTATTAGGTTTCAAATCAGCACAAGAGTGTACAATTTCAGTAAGCCAGCAAAACATTTTGTTGAAAAAAATGCTTTGCCTTTCAAACATTTCATTTTCATTGGACACAATATTTTTGGGGTCTTAAATTTCAAATTAAAAAATCATTTCAAACATACAAAAGGGATTATTTTGTTTTGAAACTGTCAAAACAGATCACTTCAGCAACTTTAGGAGCTTTTTTCTGAAGAAGACCTTAATTAAAACTGTCTTTTCCTGCTTTAATTTCACCCAGCTGATGTTTTCTAGCAAAATAAATGAATATAAGAAGAATAAATCATGAATGGGTGTGTATTTCAGAGAGAGCTCTGCAGTATTTTGTTAACTAATGGGCAAAATAGTATATAAAGATTAATTATAATTGTCAAATAAGTTGGAGTGGCTGTTTTAACTGCAATATGAGACATTATTGAAGATACAAAATGAAAAACACACATCCAATTTAGACAAATATTCATATTTAAGGGATTTAAGCAAAACTAATACCCAGCAATGGACACATAATCAATATAATATACTTCTTCACTTAAACCATTTTGGGCTATGGAAAATATAAATATAACTCTCAAATTTTTGGTGGTAAGTTCCAGTCATGACTGGTACATTGTAACTGTATTTATGTGGTGAGCTCTTGGTAAAAAATAAAATGTATATTGTACAGTAATATCTAAATTAGTTCCAAAATGTGGGGAGTGGTTTTTACCCATGCAGATGCTTAAAGATATGTTGGGCCTGCTCAGTGGAAATAGGGTTATAATGATAGCTGGGGATGTTTCAGGATGAAAAGGGTCGAGTGATGGATCCAGGCTCCAAGGGTCTGCATGTTGTCACTATCGAGTTAAATAAGGGTATTTAGGACAATAGGATGATTAGGGAAGGGGAGCTGCTTTATTTTTTGGCTATGGGGCACTCACAGTACACAGTTCTTATGTAATTTCACATAATTATTCATTGGAAACCTGCACAATGTATGAGTGATCTCAACAGAAACTGTAAAATGAGTTTCTCCATAGCAAGCATGGGACAATGTCTCTGCTCCTCTTCTGATGAATGCTTTAGAAACATTTTGCACAACCCATGAGTAAAAAGACAGAATAATTATTGTAATTAGAATGTCACAAGCTGGGCCCAGGCTCAGCAGCATCTTACAGAGACCTTTTTTGGTAGTTGTCTGGTATTTACTCTTCATGTAATAGTAAGGGCATTTAAGGTATATTTCACCTTAACTCTTTATTTAGCATAACTGTGTTTTTAAAATACACATTTTTTTCCCCTCTCAATAAATACTTTCCAGAGACTAATTTTTTTGCATTTGAATCAGCACATGCTAAAATATTGCAGTTCCATTTTTTCAGTGTACATGCTTTGGGTTTTATTAACCAAAGTCCTTTTAATCGAAACATTTTACTGCTTTCCAGTTGTGCCCAGGCAGCTTTTCCAGCAGGCCCTGTTGTTTTCCCTGAAAGGGGGAAAAAAATTGTAATAAGGTTTAGTTTCTTTAATGCAACCCTGCTTATTTACAAAGATTGTCTCATGGCTGGTTTCTGTAAGCAATGGAAGAATCAGGAAAGCAACAAAAATTATTTCACAGTTTCCAGGCTCTTTAAACTTGCAAATGTATTCCAAATATTCTCCAACTCCAAAATATACTCTCCAGCATTCTCTTACAAAAATGTTCTTTGATTTCTCTGCAAAATAAGTTGGAGTATTTTTTGCCTTATATTCCTCCTCTGGCTTTCTGAAACAGATGCTTGGGTAAGTTATGTCAGGCAGCAAGGTAGGATCCCGAGGCCAGCGCCAGGCTTGATCTCCTGTTCCCCACGAAGCAGACAGTGATGTTGGCCCAGCAGGAGAGTGTGAAGGTACTGACCTCCCCAGGCTGCTGGAATGCTGGGAAACACAGCGAGATGAGGGGAGCAGGTGTGTGAGGGGCTGTGAGCACTGCCTCATGCTTTCTGCCCTTAGCACTATGCTTTCACTTGTTCCCCGTCAGCTCATCTTAGTAATTTCAGCTGAATTTTTCCATAGATCGTTCCTTCATCATATTAGATTTTTTTTTAAAGTTTCTACAAAAATAGGTCATTCATTTCCAAGAAAAAAGGTTGGTGGAGAGTAGGTGGTTTTGAGAGTGTTTATTGTCTTCATTTGGATTTGAGTAGCTATATATCCTCTGTGGTTTGGAGATATCCACTGATATTTGGTAGTGAAGTGCCTTTCATTGTGCGCATGAAATTTAACCTGTTTAAGTTAAACTGGAAACGGGGAAAAAATTGCCATTTTCATACATGTTCACAGGATTTTACATCCTCCATTTGTTTGTTTTGATGATTATATTACTAATATTCAGAAGAATTTATCAAACAAACCAAAAAACTTCTCCACAGGAAGATATAATTTGATGCTAACCTTATTCTGAGCTAAGATATAACAGCTGAGAGACATAAAATTCATGTAGAAACATCTATAATATAGAAATATCAGAAATATTTCATTTTTCCCAGTTCAGCCCCAGAAGCACATTGATGATGTATGTTTAAGAAGGTAACCAAAGTAGAAAAGGAGAGAAGATGTTGTTCATCATGTAAAAAATTTTGTTTCAAGAAATAATCTTCTGTGGAAAACTGATTTGGTGTGTGCTCCCACGCTTGCTATAAGAAACCTCTCTGCAAAAGAGATATTTTTCTTAGTTCAGTTTAGTAGAGAATTTTACAAGGAAGGATTACTATCATTTTTCAAAAGTGAGTTTGAAATAGATATTGAAAAAAATTCTGTAACACTTTTTAAGCTGTCTTTAACATAGTAAGAATAATGCTGTTTTTAATACAAAGAATGTGATGTATTGGTCCAAGAGTGGAATTAAGTGAGAATGAAACTCAGAGGTCTGAGAGCTGCTCCAGAGAAGTCAAAGAAATAATGACAATTCATCTAAAATTAATACCTACATTTTTCAGGCCCCCTTGCTATTTCCTAACCTTTTAACTGAGCAGATGAACCAAGAATCAGCCTTACTAAGAAATTTCAGACATCTGCTTCCACTTAAAATACCTCTTTTGTTTCCTACTTTCATCAAGTTTCTTAGAGAGAAGAATTTCTCTCAGCCGGTGTTGTGATCTACGTGAAATAATAGCAGCATGTGATAATCTGCAGCGTGAGAGACTGACAAATACAAACTAGACCAAGCTCAAGATGGACCTCTTGTTTCTATAAATATTTTATGCTTTCTCAAAGGACTTAACTTTATGAAGGCCTTGGAGACACGCCTGCAAATATAACACTTTGCTTTGCTCAGTTCCAATTACATTTGAAAATGTAGGAATTTCTCTGGCATATGAACTCTCACATGCTTTGTCTGTGGAGAACAAGATCCATGAATTCTGGCTTTTTGTAGGGCTTTAATTCTTAATTTTAACTCCTTAGAAGAAGCTACAGTTAAGCTAATATTAATCAAAACCAGAGATGTTTTTCATAGAGTTGCCACTAAGGTATTTATGTCACCATAAATATTGGGGAGAAGGTTTGTGCAGGAGTGGGAGAGCAGCTTGGTGAAGAGGTTAATCTTATCTTTAGTCAGTTTGAATGAAGACATGTAAGAAACCAGCTTTTATGACTTTTTTTCCCTAAGTAACGCTCCGAGTTTAGACTTGGTTTTGTATCAATGCCATGCAGCCATAGTGTTCTAAAAGGGCCATCCGCCTGATCCAGCGCTACAATACTCATGGGAATTTTTTACCATGGCAAACTCTTCAGTCACTGAAAAGCTTCACATGCAGTGTAAAAACAAGCAAAAGAAAAACCACTCTTTTGGTTTTGATTTTTCAAATTGATTTCAATAGGAACTGTACCCCTACCAGCTGCATGATCACTTTGATCCATGCTCCTGCTGAAAGGGGTGGTCTCATCCTCTCCTTACCGCAGCCACTGCTCAGTTTTTCCACCATTACTGTTTGTGCTTCCTTGCATTGAGCTAAATCACTGGAGCACAGACTTTTCTGGGTGAGTGCCAGGGATGAGGAGAAACTGGAAAACAATGTCTTTTTACATAATGACTGAGAGCAATGCACTGGAAATACACAGCTTTGATACTTCACTGGAAACTACTTCATGACAGTGTATGTAAAAAATTAATTCCACTTTATTCAGATAAAAATATAGACAGGATGAAGCCTAGGCAACAAGCTAAATGATGAGAATGAGGCTTGAAATAGTATTAAATATGCTTAGAGAATGGCAAGTGAAAGTAGTAAGTGCAAGGACTTGTTGCGCTTGTTATCTTTGTTACTGACTTGGAAATAGGACTGAGCCACCCAGTAAATAAACAGCCCCAAAAGTACTACAAATCTGAAGCTCAGTCTAGACAATGATGTAAGAAAAGATGTCATGGTAAAAAGGAAAACTTGGAAGGAACTAGCTTATTCTTTTATAAAACAAGTAAGCAACCAAATCCTGAGAACCAAGAAACTGTCCTGAAGCATTTTGTTCTCTGCAGAAAAATTATTTTGGGGAAAACACAATACTGAGACATCAGGTTATGGCAGTGTACACCAGATGGATATGACTTTGTCAAACAGTATAGATATGAAGAGACTTACACAATTTGGGGCTGGTTATGAAAAGTGATATCATTGCAAAAGTAAAAATCACTATGGTGAGCCAGAACTGGGGTTTGGGGCAATATCCTCCAATAAAGATACTGCCACACTGGAAGGAGTTGGACTATAGCATTGTTAGGGCTCTAAGCATGGTTTTATTTCTGAGCTCTAAAAAGTTAAATGTATGCAATTTAGCATGACTTAAGATAGTGAAAATTTTAGTGCTTAAACACCTGGAGGAGATCGTTCCATCAATTTTTGTGGCTCCATTGACTTAGTTTAGTTGCAATTATCCTGGGCCAAGGTCAAATTATTTTTCTGTAAATGTGGACAAAAGAGATGAGGTAGAGCTAAATACAGAGTAAATAGACATTGAAGATACACACACATGAGATCCTTACAGTGTGGTAAAATTGGCTGTGGAATGGCCTACTTGTAGACAACGTAAATTGTTTTGTGCATTTAAAGTGATTCTGAGAGAAGCCCAGTGTAGCGTGCTGAAGCACAGTGATCTTCCACTGGCTGGAAAATGGGCTGTATTCCATAATTTTTCCAAGTACTGTTATTCTTTACAAGAAGCCACATAGGAGAAGGATGAAATTTAAGTATTATATATGAAATAAGTTGTAGAGATTCAAAATTACTTTGAAATCAAAACCAGATTTATGAATCACTGTTGCTGTGTTGTCTTGATTGAAGACAGCACTTTTGTAGACCCTTTGTGCCCATCATTGAGGTTTTGATGCCCAGATGCTGTTTTGTAAGCTTGGTAACATCTCTGAAAGTAAATTAAGGAATCAGCTTTTCAAGTCTATAGAAAGATCAGATTTGAAGTCCTGGTAAGTTTCTGATTTTTTGATCTTTTTCTTCTTTTTTCTTAAGTGTTAAACTAATGTAGCAGCTCAACATATCTGAAAGTCACCTGACCTATGTAAAGGGCCAAGGAACATTGAAGATATGTTTATAAATTTAAATGCTGTTGCCCTTGATGCCTTAGGTTTTAACTTTTATATTTTTCAAATCCTGTACTGCCTAGTGTGTAACTCTGAAGTTTTGTGTGGCCTGTTAGCTGCTGTTCTCTCATGCTGGTTAGACAGAACAAACCCTCTCTAGATTTGCTCTTCCAGGACACCTTGTTGTCCCAGGCCCTGAAATTTGTAAACTGAGCCTCTGGACAGGGGGAGCAAACTTGGGATAATTACATCATTAACTGAAGTTATAATTGGCGAATTTACCCTAATATGCAAATGGACCGAACTTATAAAAGTGTGAAGAACCCGTGACTCAGGGTCCATCCTGGGTGGAGCCCCTCGGAGGCTTTACACTCCCAAGGTGTACCTTTGAAGGCCCTTCAAATAAATACCTACTTTGGTTCTCTTATTCTTGTCTAGCCTCTGTTTTCAGGTAGCCACTTCAAGGCATCACCCTAAACACATACTGGCTAATTTCTGAATTTTCCTCTCAGCCATTGCTCCGATAGTGTTGCCCAGGAGTTTTTTGGAGTTGCAGAAATATGTAAGCTCAGATTTTGAATTTCCTTTAGATCCAGGAAAAGAGATATAGTTGCTGCAACAGAATGTTCTGCACACCCACACATGGTAAACAAAGTTAACCAGGAGAAAAACATGCTGCTTGGCAGAGGCACCAGTAACTTGCATAAGTAAAAGCTATGCCTGTAGCCACCATAAAAAATTAATTTTCTCTTTAAGATTCCTGTATTTCAGTTCAGTCAATATAGAAGCTAAAACACAAATGGCATTAACAAGATATCCAGGGTGAGGGGAGAGGAGAAAAAAAATACTCAGAATGTTCTTGTGTCTCTGTTTTATTGCTTGTATTTGGCTTTGAGAAAGAAGCTTTGCTTCCCTGATTTGCAGACGATTTCTAGGATCCTAAATTGCACAATGAGGCTGTAACACCAAGCTTTAGAACTGGCAACACAGAGGTCATTCAGACACTGTGTTTTGGTAGTGTTAGTGTTACTCTGTGTTAAATCAGAGCTGCATGAACCAGTTCCCATGTGCTGTCCTTGGGTATGAAACAGCGTTCTTTAGGCAGATATTTGGGTGCAGCAGATACTATCTTTGAAATTTAAGAGAATTCCCACTTTTCCACTCTAGCAACAGTCATAAACAGATGTCAAGGCTTGAAAAATGAATTGTGATGATACTATGTCTTCTTACATTTCGTCATGCCATGCTTAGAAAAGGGAGAGGAGGCAGGCAGCTGATAACCACTCAAAGGCAAACGAAGATGTATGATCAGATGGAGAATTACAATGAAATATGTTGAATTTAATGCCTGTTTTCCACTACAGGATAAATAACAGGTTCCTCAAGGGTATTCTTCTTCTACAGCAGTTAAATCTGTGCACAGAGGGATGAGTTAAGGGCTTGTATCAGGGATAGTGCTGCCTGAAGACAAAACATAGTGGGCCAGAACAGACTTACCAATTACTCAGTTCTCCAGAGACGTTAAATCAAGTGTCTCTTGCTTCAGGAAAGTGGATTTTACTTGCAGATCAGCAATTAGGCTACACATAGGGCAAGTACCCATTAATTTTCAATTATCTCTTGCAAGAGTATATAAGTTTCCTATTTGCCCAGGAGAAAAAAATCATGAGAGGATGGACAGCATTTTTATGCATGTGAGAGAAATCTCCATCCTATTGCTGATCATCCTTTCTCAGGCCTTGTTTTCTAACATCTGGAATGAACCTACTGTTCCCAGAGCAGCATGGCTGTGTGGGGTATTAGAAGGTGTCCAAGTGAGGTTTGTCTGTCCAGGAACTTGTTCCCCTCCACAGCAAGGAGAACTTGCTGGCTTCAGAAGATGTGAATAAAAACATATGGCAGAGAGCAAAGCTATGTGGATTGTTTTATTTTAAAGACAAAATTGTGTTGTTTTACTGAGTTGCCAGGAAGTTGTTCTAAAGTTCATCGTTTCATTTTGTGTGCTTGTGACCATGTGGCAGTGTTTAAAGCAAAACCCACTGGTGGAATGTCCTGTGCTGTCCTGACAGAGTGATACCTGAAGAGCAGTGACAGAGCGCCAGTGCCTTGCTGAAGGCAACCCAGTTATGACTACATGAAAGAGCATCTTTGACTGACAGCTTCAACTTCCTGGTTTTATTGTGATTCACATTAGGACAGCAGTTGTTTTCCAGGGATCTAGCTGCACATTTTGCCTGTCTTGTTGAATGAGGTGTCTGGGCTTTTGTGTGTTAGTCCACTGTAAATTATCTAGCTGGTCATAGAACAAATTCTTTCTGGATTTCCCTGTCTTCTATTAGCAGCTCTAAGACTTCCAGATGCATCTGTCTGCAAGTGAGGTGGGCAATGGCATTTTCAAGATTATGTCTCAGTGCCCAATTCAGGAAAGGAGAACAGGACTCCAAACAGTTCTTGATCATTTAACTTCTTTCTGCGACACATATTTGAAAGGTTGCATGTTTAACTGAAAATAAACTATAGAAGCCCCCAAACAACTGTGAGCTCTACCTCCCCTGCCCAAACCCCATTACTGACTGGTGTACCAACCTACAAAATAATTCTGCAATTGCTGAATGACTCGGTGCTATTTTTCCATTAAAATTATCTCTCATTTTTTTAGCTTACGCAGCTGTCTCTTGCTGTCTTGACAGAAGTGCTTGTCGATTAAAATTCTTGGCATAGAACAGCCTTTACTTGTGGGTACATCATCCTTGTGATTATTTCTGTTCCTCAGGGGAACTGAAAGCACGTAATCTCTGATTTGTAAAGCAGAATTGTTACAGGTGTCTCATTTTATAGGTTTTATAATAGGAGCATATTTAGCATGTTCCTTTGATTTAAAATAATATTTTAGAAAATATGGTTTTTAATAAGGTGGTTGTGAGGTGGTTGCAGCCACAGACCAATCAAACATGGACATAGATTGTACAGTAACTCAGCTTCTTCTCCCAGCCACAGTTTGGTTTTCATTTTCTTTTTGAAGCAGTCTTGTCAGGATGAAGCTGGTTCTAAACAGCTGCTTAATGTACCTTGATTCTAGACTGGAAGTCAGTAGAAGTCTTTCAAAAGATGTCTCTTGCCCACAGTTGCAGTTTGAGCCTTTCTTTGCTCTGCCAGCAGGACACAGGTAGCAGGAGGTGGATTAGCATGCCAGCCAGCAAAGCTGCTCTATTGGGGTGCTTACTTTTACGTGTTTAACTTAAACACCCAGCTTTAAGACAGCTCTCATTAGAATTACACAGCTAACTCATAAAATCTCTTGGGTTCAAAAGGCTGGGAATTAATAAACACTTCCCTTTTATTTAAACCAGAGCTTTAGAGTTATCTATGAAACAAACTATTACCTCTCTGAAACCACAATTTGTCAGGTTAAAATATTAATTTATTTTGCCATAGCTGTGCTTAAAAGTTGGTTAAGTAGTATGCGATAACTTTCATAAAATATGTGAAGGAAGTTACCTTATGTATTAAATTTATTTAGTCAAAGTGATAAAAGATAAATATTAACAGAAAAAAAACCTAGCATGGAATCATATGTAAGTTCAAGCTCATCAAAAAATGTAGTTTCATACCTGAAGAGCAGTTTTTCAGAAAGATTTTTACTTAGGGTCTGATTATATTTATGTGTCACCAACCCAGAAAAGTTTGCACGACCCTAAAGAACTTTTCCCAGTTTAAATTCAGGAGAAGCATAGAGAATGTCTTACTTTGTCGCAGAGTAAGAAAATACTCGTAATCCTGAAATTTATAAAGGAAGAAAAATCTGATTCTTACACAGCTGTAACAATTATGTAACTATATGCTTTCTCATTATATTGTTTTGCAGTAATTATTTTAGTCTTAAAGGCTGCTTTAAGAACAGATGCATTAATAGCTGAGTTTAGATTACCAAGCTGCTGAAATCATGGTTACTGTTTTTTTCCAGTAAAAATGCTTCAGTACTGTAAACTCGGGTTTACACAAAAGTCTTACCTTGGATTTTCTGTGGTGAAATCAACAGTTCTTGGACGAGAACGTTATGTCCAGTTCTTGCTTTCAAAATGAATAAATGAGATGTTTACAACAAATAGTTGTGAAATAGTTTTGTAGAGTCGCTTAATTTACAAGCTGTCATTCACTTACAAAAGAGAGAATTGCAGCAAGTACTTATTACATCAAGTGTTCATAGTGAGAAAATACTCAGTATTGTGATGGAATTAAAATAAGATAGAGAGTATTTGCTAATGTGTTTATAGCAAACAGCACATGTATGTAGTATCAGCACCTAGGGAGGCAGGAGTCTGGAGAAGCTGGAATGTTTGCTGCTAGCAAATGTTCTCAGGGTGATTTTCCTTATCAAATTATCAATAAACCTGCATGTAGATGACATTGTCTTTGGAAATATTGTGATTAATGTTTTTGAAATATTTTAATTAAAACTCTACACAAAAGGATTTGTTGCATAGAAACTGATGAAAACTTCATTATGCCTGGTACGAACTCATTACTAAAGTCAATTAGCTAAAATCACTTTTGTATGTGGGTAGCCAAGCTCTTTTGAGTTCCTAGTTATGTGCATATATATGTGTGTGTGTGTATATATATATATGTGTGTGCATATATGTGTGTGTATATATATGTGTGTATGTATATATATATATATACAAAATCTGTTTGCTGTTGTAAATATACCCTGTCTCTTTAATCAGACATATTTATTTTGTCTCTTTTGAAGCATCCATATTGGAATTATTAGTATCTATGGGGGGAAAAAAAAGGAAAGAAAGGTGTCAAAGTCCACTAGCAAATAGAAAATAAAAAAGCAAAGTAACATTGGAAGCACATCTTGATCACTTACTGCACATTTTCCAGTGCATGTTGCTCTGTGTATGTGCAAATTGATTGTTGGTACATAGAACAGTAACGTTCCAGACATATCTTTTAAGTGTATCCAGTTATTAAAAAATGTGATCTATGAAACGCAATCTGTCTGTGTAATCTATGCACTTATTACTATAGAGATTTTAACAAGGAAGTCTGTTTTTTTCCATATAAACTTAATCTTACTTTTCCTGAAATTCCCCACCTTCCATATTACCATTTAGTCTTATGTAGAAAACATGTGCAAAGTTCTGATCAAATTTGCATTTCATTTCGTTTGGTGTTAGAGTGCTTTAAAGAGTCAGCAAACACTGTGTTTATTTCAGACCCCTTACCTACAGAATGTTCACTTTTTGGAAAAAACTAAAGCTCTGAGTGGTAGCTTCCTGAAGTGTTTATTTTACAGAACAGCATCAAACAGAATACATAAATGGCTATATTTTATAATTAACTAAATTCCCCCTGTGGTTCTGTAAGCCACAGCCAGGCTTTTCTCACTTGCTCTTTCCAGAGGCATTCCATTGTGTAAAGCTCTGCTATTGTTTTCTTGAATGGAGGAACATGGAAAGAACAACCAGTGGGCAGCTTTAACCTCACTTCACCCCACACTGGTATTAAAATTCAACTGATGTTCTTCAGTAGAAAAATGAATGATAACATCAAACAGCTTGGAAAGTGAAAGGAGTGGCTGCATATACCAATTATTCAAAGTAATCCACTACATTTTAGGGTAATGCACTATAAATCATTATATTTAGTGGCCAGTTTCATTTATATCACCCTGACAGGCAAAGAGAGACAAGTATTTCATGTATTTCTTCATATCCTCGTGAAAACACTAGAAGTGCCTTTCCTCAGTGTGATTCATGGTCAAGTCTTACAGGTATTTTCTCTTATGTCTTGGAGCCTCATCTTGCCACTATTGAGGTCAGGGAGAATTTAGTGATTAAAAACATGCTTGCAGTGATACCAGCCCTCCAGTCTCTTAATAATCAATTCAAACAGCTAATAGCTCAAAAGGAACCCTCTTATGTCTATCCTGCTTCCTCAGTTGAACATTTTGGTCAAATTAAAGAAGTGCTAGCTTCTTATCTTCCTTAATTGATATTCTTGATCTCAAAGTAGGCTATAAATAGTACCCCTTTGCAATCTGTGATGTGCAGTCCAGCAGTTCTCACTTTCTTTGCATATCTGCTTTTCTTAAAACCACATTTTTCCTTTTATATATAATAAATGAATGACTGGATTCATTGATTCCACTTTGTGGTGACATATGGAATTTCCTGGGCACATTTAAGTTTCAAGCAAGATTCTTCATTTCTGAAAGTAAACCGAAAGCCTGCAGCGATGTCGGTGTTTATGACATATCATGGTTTACACAAAGGCAAGTGCAGCCCAACCTAGACAAGTTTGGGGCAGATAACTTTGAATGGTACACGGCAGAACTATGTCAGTAGGGCATCAGGGAAAGCAGAAAAACAGAGAAAATGTGTCTTTCTACTGCTCTGAATGATCTACAGTGATCAAAGTTTTCTAGTTTAAATCTAACTTGACTACCTTCTCATGACACTGAAGTAATTTGTGTGCGTGCAAGTAAATGTCATTTAATTTCCTTTACTATGCACATGAATTTTGACAGTTTTCAAATAAGAGCTCTCCCATTCTTTCCCTTGGACAGGCATTTGCTGCTTTTACTTTCCATTCAAAAAGGAGCAACCTGCTTCTGCATCCTCATTAATGCAGTGGCTCAAATCCTAGTCAAGTGTGAAGTCAGAACATAACCCAGTTTTCTTTAAATACGTGTAAAGATTTCACATTCTTGTTTTACCTTGACTGCCAGGGATGTGATTTTTAGCACAGAAACAAAAGAAAATACGTTTTCAGATTACATTTTCATACTTTCAGCTTCATGACTTCTCTCTAACGAATGAAAAAAACCCCATAAAACCATGACATGCTGAGTAAATTTTACAGGAAAAAATGGCTTTTGAAACATATTAGCTGCCTACAATGACAGCCCAGGTCTCAGTTCAAAGAAAGTTGTCCTGGGCATCACAGACACTTTGGAATATGTCCTTCCCACATTCCTCTGAAACCACAGACAGGACATCCTGCACCATAATAATAATAATAATAGCCTGTGGGTTGTTAGGAGCCAGGAAAGAGCAGTATTAGAAGAGGAGAGAGAAGTTACACTTAAACAAGAAACTATCAGACCTTTCTTCTATACTCCAAACTCTCAAACTGATTCCTGAACCAAGTTCAAAAGACTCATCTGTGTTTTTTACATTATTTGAAACATACTTAAAATGTTATCATATGTAGGCTAATACATGCTGTTTATTTCAGAAGGGAACTGTCTCAGTGACACTTTTTTCTTGATTGTCCTTGAGGGTTTTTAGGAGTCTCAGAACAAACCAAGCCTATAGAAATAAAATCTACAAGTAAAATAATATATCCTTGGCAGTTAAAAATGCATGTATATGCTATGCTATCTACTATTTTTCAGGCAGAAAGTGAAAATGAATAATTAATTCCACTAACTTCTGCCACAAAACCTAACTAGGAGGTGTACTGGGGACTTGGCACTGCTAGCATTAAGGGATCTTTTTGGAAAGCAAATTGTGCTTCTCAAGACAGTGTGTACTCTGTTCCCTTGTACTTGCTTAAGAAGAGGGAACATCAGAGACTGAGGAAATGTACATGGAAATGCATCCAAATCCAGTCCTCCTATGTTTGGTGAATAGCAGCTGTTTATGGGTGCTATTTACTTTGAATATAGAGTGAAGACACACCTCACCATTAAATAACATTTCTCTGAGGTGTTTTCAAGGTACATGAGCTTCACCACCTAATACTCATACTGTTATTTAAACAAGCATGTTTTCTATTCATTATTTAGTTTGCCTGCTGTATTCATCATAAATTTATTATATATTTAATGCTTATTCAGAAAAAGAAATGTTTTTTCCTTCCTCCATAGAGGGTAAGAAGTTAAAATAATAAAAGTAACTCAGAGAAAGGGCCAGCAAACCAGTAGTTTTAATAATGTCAATCCTTCATAAAGGGAATGAAGTACTTCTCGTAGTTTTCACATTCAGTTTTGCTTGAAATCTTTCTTATATATATTTTCTTCCTGTTCCAAGGTGGGTTTCTGCAGTCTCACACTGCAGGGCAGCCTCTACTGTCCCTAATGCCAAAAGACTGATAGAATCAGAGACAAAAACCCTCTGAGAGAATGCAATATTTCACTTCACCAAAATGAAAACAAAATCCTTTGATTGTAGCAGAGTTTGGTTTTTTTCTTGCAAGGGCTAAAGACATTTTGGCAGCTATGCTGCTTTTCTTGTGATTTGTGGTATTGTTTGTTATGAAAACAAATTGCCCATCTATTGGAGGATATTGAGCCAAATTTGCTGATGTCAGTGAAGATACCCTGCAGCTTAAATGAGGTTGTTATAGTCCATGCAGGAACTTAAGAGGCTTATAAAACTGCTGCAGAGAAACATCCCAACTTTGCAGCTTAGGAACATTTTTAACTGGGAACCCCTGGCAATGTCAAGTGAAAGTAGTGTCCAGCTTTTGGGCTGGGCTTCAATTTTAAATGGAAGAGGTAAAGCTTCACTGATGTCTGTTAGCAGGATTCTCCAAGAGCAGAGGGCAGGAGTCAGATTTTAGTGAATAGTGTCTCACCTATGATGGATCAGCACATTCTTAAACCAACCTCAGCCCAGTACCTCTCTCTTCTCCCTGCACCAGCAGCATCACAAATGCCAGGAAAATCATTCCTCCAATGGAGGGAAATCTCTGCTCCATCTGAGCACTTTGCTCTGTCAAACTAAATTGAGTGCTAAGAGAACAGTGCAGATCTTTTCTAGTGACTCCTCTGCTTTTGAGACACAACTCCACGCTCAAGTCTGAGAAACGCAAATTAACTGCTTCTTTCCACAGCAGTGTAGAAAACCGGATTTCCTAAGCACTGATAATAGTTGCTGCCCAGTGGAGGAAGTGCCGAGCCATAAAAACTACATCAGAGCTTTCCCAAGCACTGAAAAGATGAAAAAAGGCATGACTGGGGAAAGTAAGGGAAAGTTTTGTTAGTCTCTTTCATATTGTGCATGTGCTTTTGTAGGAGCTTCAGGCGAGGGGCTGCTTCCCAGCTGCTTGCTGGGTCAGGTTCTGATGTTCTGCACACTGGATAATGGCATGAGGAGAAAACACCTCATCTGCATTGACAGTAAAACATCGTGGCCTTAACTGAGAGATATACAATGTCTTGAACTTTATCTATTAACTAGTACTAGCCGTGTGTCACTACTGTGGGTTGGACTGCACCTCTGTGACCCAGCACCATAACTGCAACGTGCGAAGAGAACATTTTTGTAGTGAGCATAGCCTTGCTGGGTGTGCAGTTTTATGAGGCTGTGACAGTGTACTTTCACAGCAGTTAGTTCAGTCAGTCCCATTAAATATGCCATGTTCCAAGCCTTTCGGCTTCTCTCCTTTCAAGTCTGCAACACTGGCTTCTAAGATTGACAGAGGGATAAGGAGACAGCACTGCCCTCTTTCACCTTGGAATATGGAAATGTAGAAATAATACAGACTGTTTGTACTTCATGTCTTATTAAGATCTGTATCTTTAAATATATACACATCTGTGTATGTAATTTGTGAATTTAATATACTTTATTCCAAGAACATTTGACCTGTTAGCCCAGTTTGGAGCCCATACAGGCCACAGGGCTTTACTAGATTGCTGCCTGCTAGCTTTGTGCAAGCCCTAGTCAGAATTTCTTTTTTTTTTTTTTAATAGAAATGAGCTTAGACCAATAAAACTATTATAATTTCACAAGTGGACTCTCCTTGGGAAATTGGATTAGATATGTTTCCCTCTCTCTTTAAGGGCAAAATTATTTTAGCTGAAAATTGCATAATTCTGTTTCTTTTACCTCAGGCAAGTTTTGCCAGTGAGCCACCATCAAAGGTATGCATTTAAGCAGAAAACCAGCATTTCTGGCTGGAAAGAAAAGCAACATTATCTCTACTTTATTTACTTTAAGTGGGCCAGCAATGATTTAGCACGAACATGGGAGTTCAGCCTTCACATAGGTAAGGGGAGAGAGAGTTCCTAGGAGAGGCAGGGAGGTGAAGTCCATATATTGGATATGGGTGGGTGTGTGTGTTTATGCCTGGCTCAGAAGGTTTAGGATACATCACTGAGCAAAGCTGGGAGATGTTATCTCCTTGCCAATCCATGAGCCTGTTTTGCTTGGATGAAAACTGACCACCATTCAGAATACCAAATCTCTCTCTCTGTGGGAGGCAGAGGGCAGGGTTGGTCAAGAGCTCTGGCTGGAGTGCCCTTAACACCTCTGAACTTCAAGCAAGAGAGGTAGAATGCAGCTGCCATTAGCACTTTCCTCCAAACTCTCACAGGAAAACTTGTTCTGTGAAATTAAACTGACCAGATAACTGTAAAGGGAGAAGAAAGAATGTGATAATATATGGACTGCAAGGCTTTATCTTAAATTGGTCTAGTAACACTGAGGAGAGGTGCTCATGTTACTGCTTTTATAACTACTGTAAACAGGTTAAAGCTCTTTGTTGCTGAAACCATATGGAAAATGAATTCTTTGTCAAAGAAATTGATACTTCACTTGGCATGCTGCTACAGTTTAAATAATTTTAAAGTGCAAGTTGAGACGGTTTGAAAAACTTTCTTGCTCTAAAAATATAGGATGCAGGTGACTTCATCAGAAACACTTTCACAGAAGTAAAATATGCTAAAGATATTTTTTAAAACCCTATTTTCTTGATATTGCTACATTATTTACTTTCATGCTGTTAGCATACACTCAAATGCAATGTTTTTTTTGTATAATACAGGCATCATCTGGATCCCGATGTAACTAATGGAAAGAATCCCACTGACTTCAAAGACCTTGGAGTTGAGCCCTTGCATAAATTGCTAATTAAACTTGATTAGTGAGTAAGGTTCGCCAGTGGAAAAAGTTTACCAGATTTATAGCCTACCTGAATAATAGGTAGTGGAATTAGTTAAGGTCTTGCAACTTTATTGCTGAAGTTCTCTTTCACCACACCATGGCATGAGCTACAGTTCTGTATTGCTTTTCATTGTATAAATCCCCTGATTCATAGAAGTAAGGTAAATTTTCTCTCTAACATGAATTTTTACTGCTTGCATAAGGCAGTCTTCCTTTTCATTAAAACTTTTGTTATGTTTCCTTTAAAAAACAATGATACAAATTAAGGGAAAGGGAGTATACTTTACATTAATGGGATTAAATTAAAAAAGGAAGAATTATGCAGAATATCAGGGGAAACATTTGTCTCTCAGAGAAAGATCTGTTAGAGTATGAAACTGTCTCCTGCAGGAAGCAGAGGAAGCCATGTCACTTGAGGGAGTTTAAAACTAGATTGGGTGCAGCACAGAAAAACCCAGCATTTAAATGAAATTGGGAAATGGGCTGGCTCATTTGTTAGGCCTTCTGTGTCTCTGATGCCTAGAAGAATTTTAAGAGTTTACAATTATAGTAATGTGAATGCCTAAGCTTAGCTGTGGTACTGATAATGCTGAACAGTTTACATCAGACATTACATAAGACAGTTTTCAGTAACCCACATGTAAGCCAAACCAGGAGAATCCTCAAAAAAAAAGAAATCAAAATAAGGTGAAAACTAAAGCCTCGAGGCTCTGAAAGGGTTCTTAATGTGCCTGTACCTTCTGATATTTACCAATTTGTCTCACTATGGTATAATCACTTGACTGTCCGAGTGGTGGGCAGCACTCTGACCTGCTGGTATGAAAAGCAGAGGATGAGTGAGGGCAATATTTGGCTGATGGTGCTCACCATCGACCTAATTCCCTGGTTGTCAATGCTTTGGTAGATTAAACATATTGTATGTGCATTGAAATGGCCCTAAAAAAACCCCCCTGCATATTTCTAGAGATAACTATAGTTTGCTACTAGATTTTTTGTTCCACTGATTCAGTTACTTGCAGTCTGAAGCTGCCTGACTTATTTTATTTGGTTAACAGACTTTGCTGTGTGTATCTGACCTCATTAAATGGAGGGCGTGTGCAATAAATCCTACTAAATATGCTGTAGATAAGAATATTACATACCCTGAAAATCTCCCTTAATACACCATGAAAATATTATTTTCATTAAAATGAAAAATGCTGCTGCAGAATGTATATTGGAATGAAGAAGAAGTTATTTTCCTCATGGCTTACTTAAAATTACGAAGGTGTTCTTTGAAGACCATCACAGCATGGCTTAGAATTAATCAACAAACTGTTCCTAAACACTATTTGCCAGGAATAATCAAACAGGCATATGTTCAACACTCAGGAAACATTTTAGAGGATTAAAAGTCAGAGCGTGGAGAGGAATATGAAATCCTAAACCTTCCCCTGCACTCAGACAAGCAGACAGCCACATCATGAGCAGCTGAATCAGACTCCAGGAACTGCTTGCACAAACTATGAAAATGTTTGGCAAGATAAAATGTACCCTCAGCTGGAAGAAAATGATTCAGTGGTCACATGATGTCCCATGGCCATAGCTTTAAAACAGACCTTCAGAGGCGTACTCGACATGTGTTGATGATCACACAGATGAAAGAGTGCCTTGTACAGATGGGAATTCCAGTGTCCTGCACGGGGCCCTCAGGAATTACGGAAGAGAGCATTTACGGTGTACTTTTAGGACAGCCATGGGGAAAAAGTGCCTTTATCAGTCAGGACAGTGGCTGTGGAAGCTTTGTTTTCTTGAACACACTGAAGTGCTCACAGGTACACATATGGAATTGGAGATTAATTCATCTGTCCCTTGATGCATTCATCATCACTGAAATAGAAAAGTAAAACAGAACAAAATGGAAAAGATTGTTCTGGAAAGAAAAGCCTCATTCAGTCTAAAGCATAACAAACAAACAAACAAAAATGGTCGGGGTTGGTCATTGAATTACTTTTTGCATGCCCTGGGGACCTGAACTGCTCCCCCTAAGGTATTTTGCCAATCTTTATGACTTATCAAACAACCCTAGATATGTATTGGGTATATCATGAAGAGATTTTTAAAAGCATGTGTAATACAGACACCACCACCACTACTTTTTTTTTTTTCCCTGTAAATTTATTTCTTTTAAACAGTGGGGAGAATGTGTGTTTTGATCTTTTAAATAATCTCAGTTATTTGCATTGTTTTATTTTTTTCTGAATTTGTATGCCCAGAGTACTTATTTATGGGAGGCCAGTTAAACCTCAAAGCAGACAGTTTCATTAAGATTGACTGTAGCTTCAGATTGACATTCCTTAATGAGCCTAAGCCCCAAATCCTGCCTTGCTGAAAGCAGTCTAAGTTCACTGAGGTTTCTAATATTTCAGTTCAACTTTTAGATGTATAACAAACCCTCAGACCAGGCAAGAAGTCAAAATAAGCAAAGATCTCTCTGGATTTTTTCAATGTGTTCTCTGGAAACACATAAATCTCAGTGTAGGTTTTATCAGGCATATTTTCCCTTGGATCTAATGTAACCTTCTGATTTTTCTCATGAAGCTCTGTATTGGTATAAAGGCGTGGATGCTTATGTGTAACATTTGTTCATTAAGCTCATAAAAACTTAGCTTTCAGGATTAATTTCTTAGGTGATTTCTGTACATATTTCAAAAGTAGAACTGCTTAAATGCTTTTAAAATAAATGGTACAATTTGAGACAGAACCAGTTGTCAACTGAGATAGGTAGAATTACATCAGAGATTAAATTAGCCCACTGTTAAAATTATTGATGTTGGCCCAAAGACTAAAATTTTAAATGAGTCCTCATTCAGTCATTATTCCTATTGATCTTGGTCTGGTTTTTCCTTGCACAAGTGAATAA
Source organism: Aleadryas rufinucha (assembly GCA_013397815.1). NCBI lineage: Eukaryota > Metazoa > Chordata > Aves > Passeriformes > Aleadryas > Aleadryas rufinucha. The sequence continues at coordinate 58,572 of VZTH01001241.1, read as the reverse complement.
AAAATGTGATTTTGGCTCCTTAAGCTGCACCATTAAAGTAAAATTGTTGACCTTTCTGGTAGATGATCACAGTGACAAAGTCAGGATTCTTGCCAGGTTGGATGGCTACAAGATTAAACTTTGAAGATTTATAATTGCAGCAAAAATTAGCTTTGCTACAGCATCCAGCCAAGGATACACCTTTTCTACACTCTGTAGGTGATAAATTCAATGTGATTTTATGGCAGAAGTGATGATCAGTGTCCCAGTCAGTCACCCAAGGTAGCTACTTTGCTCTAACATATTTTAATCTCTGTTTCTTGGACGGTGCCATCACAAATTACAATGGACCATTTAATTATGTAATTTCATTGACCAGATTTACTGTTGCTGTCTTTGTTCCTAATACCTGTAATTATGCTTGGACTTAATGAAAAGGCCACAACAAAATGTCTGAGGAGCCCTATAACCTGGTTTTCCACATTCCTGGCCTTTTGTTTGTTCCAGGATTTGTAACACGGTAATTGATAATGATAGGTGGTAGATGAGATAAGTGGTTTTACTGTAATTCCAGGAAATTAGTTTACTTGCCCTCATGGCCAGAAGCGTATTTCATCCAACTGTTTTATAAGTATTTGTTAAGGAATAAAAATAGTAATAATAATAGTTCCAAAAAACCCAAAAACAACACCCAAAAAACCCAAAAACCTAAAAAGAGAGAGAAATCCTGCAGCTCTGTTTCCAGCAAAATTTCACTTCTCTTTAGGTCCGGGTTTAGCAAGTTGCTTGGTACTAAAAGAGCCAGGGTAATTACCGATAGTGGTAAAAACCTAAAGCAATAGACTGCTAGAGCAATTTGGCAGCATTGCTTTCTCTGGGCTACAACTTGCTCATAAATAGTACTTCTACAGTTTTAGTCATACTTTGATATTATTGCTTGTATGAACATGGCTCTGGTGATTTTTTTTTTTTTCTGTAATTTACAACATTTCTAAGCTACGTGACAGGGTTGAAACATACCTGTACATCTGTGGTAAAAATCCATTTGTGAGAAGCAGTAAAGGAATAAGACAGAGAATATTTTTCATTCATTTCATTTCAGTGATGTCCCTTTAAATGGCAATTTAATGTAATCTTGGGCCGTAATTTGTAACACACCCTTCTGAGGGCTGACTAAATTCCCATTGATTTTTCAATTCTGGATGTTGCCAGAATTTTGCATGAAGCTGAAATACCCAAGCTTCTGTGTCATTGAGGAGGCCACAAAATGTTCATGATGAACATACCTGTTGTATGTTATTAAGAAAAACAAACTGTTACAGCTTTGGAAAAAGAAATTTCTAGGAAGTCACTAAATCAGATTACAAAGGAGATGGAAGACTAATACTTAAAAGACAAAGAACTTGTGAAGGGTGATTGCACAGCTAGTGTATCCCATTTGGAATAAGCACTTAAATGTGTCAGCAAGACTTGTGGCAACATCTGCTGAGCACATTTTGATGCTATCCTTTACAGCTACTAATTTTTACAAGGCATAGCCATTTCTGAAACATATCTGAGATTACAGTGCTGCAAGCAGCTGAGAAATCTATCAGTTTCTTGACACTGAAATAAGCTGGACTTTTCTCTTTCTTGTGTTTTGTCACTCTTTCCACCCTTCCTTTGTCTTTGCTGAGTTGTTTTCAGCAGGGTTATGAAGCTGGATTGATTCAGGGAAGGATCCAACCAGCTGTAGCTATTTGTCTGTACAGACCTTGTGGGAAATCATATAGGATGGAGGTTGAGTGGAGCCTCATTCTTTTAGTAAAAAAATGTGTTATTAGAGTCACTAACTTCATTTTGTGGATCCTAAGAGATGGTGGTAGCTGAAATATCCTGAGTGCCTTACACCAATATCAAGATGTAATGTTAAGGTCAGCATGGGCTGATACGGAAAAGTATTAGACCTGTGTGTGTCAATTCCCTCTGTGACATTGTGCCCTGAACCTGTGCATCCAGTTATCTGAACTGCACACAGTCACTAACTCACCAGCTACCTTGTGAGATGCAAACGATGTGTTTAAATGTAAACCACACAGAAGGGCATGTTCTGAGACTGCAAGAGATAGCTCCAGCTTGCTGGTGTCAGAGTGCTGAACACTGAAGCACCTGTATGAGGTAATGGAGGGACAAGTTAAAACTGAATTGCTTCAAGGAAATTATCAAAACTTTAAATTCCTGGGATACTGGAATATCAAGCAGAAACTATATATTTGGGGTAATATGCAATATTCTTTGTAGAAAGAGATATTCTAGTATGTAGTGATCTGGTCAGTTTGGTAACTTGTCAGTCATCCTCCTCCTGCTCATTTTCAAAGAGGACGTTCTGAAAACCAACAACATACATTAAAAGCCATACCACAGTTTCCAGTAGAAGCATCTTGAGAACAATTCTTCTGCGTGGAAATGTTATGACAAAAAACATTTTCAGACTCTTTTTTTCTAAGGGATTTGGAAGGTCCTTAGGAAATGAGTAATTCTCAGAATAGGCAGGAATTTACTTGGGAACTTACTAATTGCTGGACACTAGAGAAGTGCTGGCACATCCATTATTCACTGGTCATCAGCACTCCTCAGTAGAGGTCCATGTGATTAATGGAGTGAGCCTGGTCCGGACACTGAAGTGCGTTAACAAGACCTCTGCAGAGCTTGTGGAAACTGTCTGGTTATTAGTGTTACACAGAGGTGCAGAAAGTTGAAGAATTTTTGTAGCCGTTGACATTTCTTGGGGGATGTCTGTAAAAAAAATGCTGGAGGTGTGAAAGGACATCTGATATATTTACTTAAAGAAAGAACCTGCAGATCAGATGCAGAATAGCTAAGAAAGGAAGAAAAACTCTGTTTGAGTCTAACAAGCTATGCTTGGGCAGTAAATGACAGAGCATCATTCAGTGTGTGAATAAATCATGTGTGCTCAAAAGGAGCTTGGACTTCGTGAAATGCTTGTGGCCCTGTCAAACCAGTGAATGCATGTGCATTAGTTGTAGACTGTAGTCCTTGTGGGCAAGCTAAAAAGCTGTATCAAAAACCAAGATCATGAAAATGAAAATTTTATATGCTTGTATCAGGGAATGTCAGAAATATGAGGAAGAGAGAGAGAATTCTAATATTGCTAGAAATTACTATGCATGTCCTATGAATCATCTTTTACCATGATTCTCAAAAAAAAAGCATATTACTGGTACTTGTTTGTTTACTTCAGACAGGTAATACATTTCTTTTAGCTGTTTATCTTAAAATATTTTTGTTGGCTCATAGGTCTGTTATAATAAAAATATGCATATTACTTTGTGGGCGTAATATATATATAGCGTGCTTGTCTTATCTAAACTAAGTCAATTGACAAATGTCTTCAAAATTTCTGCCATCTGAGATCATATGACTTTGGTTTTTTATGCTAGGCTCTTCAATATGAACTGGGACCTAGCCTTTTTAATACGTGACTCAGACAGTTCATGTAACACATGTAATTGAATTCTAAATGCTTTGTAAAGAGAACTTGTAAAAAGGTGTGAGCATTATACTACTTTTTAACAGCCCTTCTATACCTCTGAAAAAACTGATATCAGAGGAAGCCAGTTTTCGTGATGCACTTCAATACCTCTTTTGTTTCTTGCAGTACTGAATGTCAGAGGACTTGCATTTTAAGCATGGTTCTTTCTGCTAATAACTTAGGGGTTGTATTAATTGATTTCTTGACAGTCCCTATTTCTTTCATTTTCTTATTTATTTTATTTAGACATAAACAGAGCATAAACAGTTGGGGTTTTTTTTGCTTAGTACTTAGCATTATTTTCATGCATTAAATCTATGGATAAATACACCAGAACAAAATTTTAGACCATTCTTAAGACATGTTTGCAAAACAGTCATATATTTCTTCTACTTGTGTAAAACTGCATAGATCCATGTGAAATGGTTTTCCTTCTATTCTTCTGCCTTTTGAGCAAGCTTATTTTTTCCTTTAAAGAAGATAACTTATGTTTAGAAAATTAACCAGCAGAAATCCAGGACAAATTCCAGGACAGAATATACTTCATCTAAAGAACAGCCTGCCTTCTAGGGGCATCTTTGCTTTTTTAAAACTGAATTGGTTTTTTTTATACAGCTATGTCCTCACAGAGCTAAGATTTACAGACCTCATTAATGTAATTTATAAGACTAAATGACAAGCATACTAAAGGAGCTGCAGCTGATCCAGTCAGCAACATACAGATAATTCAGATTTGTCCAACCTGGTCTTGTCAAGTCAAGCAAAACAAAATCAATCAGTGAACAGAAGAAGTGAGAGCACTTAAGCTGAAAAAGAGAGTCTATTTCCTGCTGGGAAAGTGGGGCTGGGCAGCCTGTGCCTTTGCATTTCAGAGAAAATACTGCAGGAACTGATTTTTTTTTTTTAAGTGTTGAAAAACTGCTAACATTCCCTGAGAAATCCCCTTGCTTTCATCTGAGCTGTCTTGAAGAGTGGCATGATGGCAGTGCTCAGGAATAGCTTTCTTAAAGAGAGTCCAAGTCAGAAAATTGCTATTTGTCAGAGAATCACATTTCCATCCCTCAGCCACTAATAATAACCTACAAAAGTGTTCACTTTCAGTTTTCAATGACCTCTTGTACTTGCTGCTGCCACAGAAATTGTCAGTTGACACAACTGGTATTTTCCCTTCAGCTAAGAATCGGCTATGACTGTGAGGCACTGGTCAAGGAGAAGAAAGCTGAGTCCTTGAACAGGGAATCGGATCATCCAGGCTGTGGATTCCTCTCCACCTTTACTTCCCATTTGCCTGCACGTGCATCACCAAATAACACAATTTCAAGCCTTGGGTTGAGCTGGTGTGGAGGTGGTGGAAGCTTAGTTCTGCTGCCTAGTGTACCAGCAGTGAGCTTACTGCACTGAGCAGGGCCAGCCTGCAGACAGCTTTCCTTGGGAGGAATACACCAGCTTTGTGTTCAGTAACAGCTGCTGGAAACTGTGCTCTCACTGGAAGGACACGAGAGTCAACAGTCCTAGACTTTCTTCCTCACATGGATTTTAGCTGATAGCTCTAGCATGTGGTGTATGTCAGTATGCTCGGTACCATGAGCTAGTCAGAGACATGTGAGCGTGTTTGTGAGCAGCTCATTGAGCAAGGAGCTGGTTTTTGCTTTATTAGCCTTGTTTTCATGCTTGTCTGGAGTGATATACAATGAGGTGTTTTCGGTTGAAGGGTTTTGAACATTTTTAGTAACAAAATCTGGTTTGCTCTAAGTAAAAGCAGGAGTAATGCACTGCAATTTATGTCTTGGGTCACAAAGATTAAAAAAGAAAATTCATAATACTGTGTTTACCTCCTGGCACAGCAAAAAGAGGTAGAAGAGGCAACATCTTCATGAGCAGCTGCTTGGCTCCCTTTGCTGGTGGCTCATTAGAATGCTGTGTAACCAGACTCCATACAGGTGGACAGTTAAGAGCCAACTATTTTAATTAGTGCTTTTTTAGATCTGTGTACACAATGATCTCTAGGAGCTTGACCTTGGGCCAGAAACCAGCCTAATGCTTTAAGTCATTGTGGGCCTGCGAAGATGCTTGTCTTGCTAGTGACTAATTTATGACTTGTTCTCTCCGCAGTTAGTCATAGTACTGCAAGTTTCCACAGCATGAAGTTGCAACTAAGAGAAGGAACTAGGGCAGAGAAAAAGCTGGGGAAGAAAACTAAAATGGGAAAAATTCATTTTAATACAACCTGGACTGAAAGAAAGAAGAAAAAAAACTACCCAGACAGATATAGTGTAATGTGAGGTTCACCCAGGTAAACCACCAGGAACTGTTGGGGTTCCAGGGATTTGTGTATTTTTAAATCAACATTAGATAGGGAAAAAAAATAAAAAAATGCCAACACCCAAAATATTGGTTATCATGAACACCTTATTGATGATTTTTTTTCTCATTGTACCATGGATCAAGCAGCAAATTCTGTCTTTAAGGAGTTCTGGCTGTGTTCTCTGGGTCAGGGTGATCCTTTCTAAGATTAGTTTGGTTGGGTTTGGTGGTGGTCTTACCAAAGTATCCGGGAGAACTAGAGCAAGTCCAACAGGATGTAATACAAATCTTTGGACTGATAGACCTAAGAGGAGGAATTTTGGAAGGGGAATTAGTGAAGACCATCATGACAGAGCTTATGGAGAATATTTTGAAATGGTGAACAGTAAAATCATAGCTGATTTATAACACGATGAGATGAAGGTTTAGAAGTTTTACATTTGAAACTGATTTAAAATGCTGCATGAGGCTTTCATGTGATCAAAAACTTAGACATCAGGTAAGTAACAAAACCACTGTCTAATGCAACTGCTGCTCTCTTAGGCCTTCCTTTTCAGGCTGTGTGTTCTAGAACGTGGTATTATAATGTCACCCATTTCAAGAAAACCACATATGTTAAAACATTTAGTGCTTTAGTTAGGTATATCCTAGGATCCCATCAAAAAACCCAAAACCTTGCACCCCCAAAAAATACTTTCTTTCTGCATAAACTGAAGAAATTCATAGAAGAGCCCAGGGTAGAAACAACTATGCAAATTTTTTTTATGTGCTAGAAAACAGCTTGTTTCAACATTGCAGGTTTATGAGCACATACTGGAAACACAACAGAACAAGCTGGAAGCATTTTGGATGAAATGCTTTTGTTGATTATATGTATGGAAATGCCAATAGCTCTTCAAATGGAGAGCAACCAACACCGAACCTCAAAAAATTCAGACTGTTCAGTTCAGATAAGCATCCAGAAATTAGTCTCTTTAACCAAAACTAGTCCAAACCTCTTTGGTCTGGAAGTAACGGTGGAAATGTTACACGAGCAAACTTTCTTATGAGTTTTCCAGTGCTCATTTCCTTTTGCCTGCAAAGAGATATCATGAGAACAACTTCTTATAGTGTGGTGTGCCTGCAATTAGGTTTCTGCACTTGGCTAAAGAACATCCCAGCAGTTAACCAAGCCTGTTTTGAACTTGTGCAGGGAATGGATTTTATGCCAAGTCCAGCCCTAATAATCACATAGGAGAGATAAACCATATACTCTTATGCAATGAAATATGCATAGTATTAATTCCTTTGCAAGAGTTTAAAGCCACTTCCTTTCTTCTTGGGGCACTAAATCCAATAGTTTCATTTTAAAACCGAACTTGGACTAAAATTGAATTCACTTGTAAGTGAACTTCAAATTGAGTCTAACAGAAAAAAAATTGCTAATCTAACAGAATTTTTTCTACTCTTCCTTTTTCAATGTCTGTTGTAGTGTATAATCACATTTTGACCTACATTCCACATTTTGATCTATATTCCACATGATCCTTTCTGTGCAAAACAAAAAACCAACTTTTTCAATGGCTTTGCTGTGAACTAGGCTAGGAAAGCTGGCCAATCCTGGGAAAAACATATATGAGGATAGAAAGTGTTATGTAGTTAATAAAATATGAGAAACATACAGGAGCCAGGTAAGTCCTAAAGAAAGCACAAAACTTGCAGAATAAGGTGAGTCTTCTGCATCTCTGGTGTAGGAGAAATAGCAGCCCAGATCCTGAAGCTGGGGTACGTTGATTACTGTTTTGTGTGCTGAGGGTTAAGATGAAGAACTAGGGCACTAAATCTTAGAGTATGTTCCTCTGACTCCTTTGTATTAGACCCAAAAATTTCAAAATATAGGAACGTAGAGGACAAGTTGTGAACTGAGGTGTTGCCATCAGATCTCCATGTGCTTGTCTATAATTGTCACGCAGTCGCCAGCAGTTTCGTGCAGGCCAGTGTGGTTCCTTGGAAGTTCAGTACCACCTGCAATTTAAACTTTGTTTCTTCTGCCCACAAAATAATCAAAGGTGTTGCAATCACTAAAGGTAACACTAGTCTATCTAGGTGGGAAACATTATCTCCAAAAGTAGAAAAAACTGGTCATTCCTAAATAAAGAAATTCTGGCAAAGATAGTGCTAAATCAGAGTAAAAAAGTTGTGGTTTTTTACATTCAGGTGTCAAATAACTTATCTGTTACAAAGATAGAGGAACAGCAAGCTGGACAGGAGACTTTACCCTTTACCCGTCATCAGCCTTTCCCATACAAACCTGCATACCTTGTTCTGTTTGGCTTTCAAAAGGAATGAAAAAGGCTACTCATGTAGCTTGCATAATGCTGTTTCAGTCAAAAAAGGGTCTTCAGAAGTACATAACTACAGAGTTTCCAGAAGTTTTAAGGTGACTTACATACCCTTTGCAGCATAAACTGTAGCGTTAAAAGAGCTTTAAGCACCTTCACATTTGAAAACTGAAAGTCAGCTCTTACATAACGTTTGTGTTTTTCAGAATTTCACCTATATAGATAAGTAGTTGGTTTCATTTGTTCAAGTCCAGGTCTGCATTTTCTTTGCAGCTTCATTTTAATTCTCTGTATTCCTAAGAATGCACATCAGTTTTATTTGTAGTCAGCCTAGATCACACCAGCTGTTTTGTTTCCCAGAGCTTTCTGTAAAAGGGAAACATGAGGAATACTTTATAGTTTACATTTTTTATTGCCACTAGTCTGAATAATATCTGATAGATACATGCTTTGGAATTTGTCAGAAAAGGGATTCATCTTTTATTTCAACTGTTTTCTGATGAAATAACCCACAGAAGTAACCACAATGTCAGAGGTTAAGGAAACAACTCTGTTTAAAAAAAATCAGGAGCAAGTCAGGCATTGAGAAATATAGTTATTTTTTCCAACTTCTTCCTCATCATTTGGTTTCTTTCTGATTCTCTTAGACCCAGGTCTTTGAAATTTGTCTCTGAATTGTTACATATAATATCCAGAGTTGCTTCTGCCTGAAAAGCAGAAAATCATCCTGAAAGGACCATAGTTCATTAATGGAATTAATGATCTTACATAGTCTAATTGCTCAGGATGTTATATTCTGTGGAGCGAGGAGTTTCACCGACCAGCTATTTGCTGAACTCTGAAAAAAGTACTGGGCTTCTATCTACAGCATGTCAAACCACAACTTTATTCTTTGCTCCTTCTCCACTGTTCCTGAATGGGTGGCATACACACAGAGAGGAGGGAGGTTGAGAATAACTGTGTGCTTTCTCCAAAGGTGAAATGGCTTTAAACTAGTCAGAATAAGCAACAAAGAAGCCAAGGAGAGCACAAAGGATGGTTTAAGATGTGTTAATCCCAACACATGCTGCATAAAGAGGGACTGTATGGAATCCAAGCTTATCAGAGTTAAGTCCCACAGTCACCTAAAAGTTCTCTTTTGCCTTCCCCAATTCACATCCAAATGAAATTCTGACTGGCCACTTCTGTAGGTGTGAATTTTCAGTATCTACTTTTGAATCTGCTTTTATGTTTCTTCTGTGTTGTTTTGCAATGATCAAATGATAATTTTAACCCTAGTTTCCCCAAAAGAATCGTTCTTGATAAGAAGCTACACCAGGTAACCTGGGTGTTACAAAGAGCATGGCATCCGTATGAATCTGCCTTCCTACAGCTTATTTCAGTGTGTGTGGCAATCTAAAAACCCAGGGAAAGCTTCAAACATATTATTTCAGAAAAAAATATTGGTGTGCACTTGAAAATTACACCAGGCGAAAATAGGAATTTCAAGCACAATTTCTCTTCCAGAAAAAGGACATCAAAGAGCAAGGGCACCATTCTGTTTTGTCATTTCCTTCAATAAAAAAGGAAGGGCCAACCCAAGATACTTGAGTTATTTTAATCAAATCTAAAACGACAGTATATTAATCAGCTCTGAAGCTTGATAGAGCCCTTTCTTCATGGAATTTTTTCTTAATTAAACCCTGAATAAGGGAAAAGAGGTTCGGAACTTAAATATATGATCAGGTTAAAATGCAAGCAATCAGATTAAAAATCTGGTACAAGGAGGTACAGAAAGAAATACATTAAAATTTGTCTCTTTTACTATCGTTATGATCCCCCTTTTGTGTGACTAGACAGAAAGAAAATGTGAATAGCTGTCTGGTCCTTCATAAGAGTGTCTCTAAGAGGTGCAGTGATGGAAAGAAAAGGCAGGGATCTGAAGAGCTAATGATAATTTCGTCATTGTCCCTGCCAGTTCTGATAAGTACATGATTAACATCAGCATGAACCTCATTCTTAAATACATTGTTATAAGACATGCAACACTTTGGTTTGCATGTGCCTTCTTCCCCTACAAAAAAACCCAGCCAACCAACCAATAACAACAAAAACCCCACCCAACCAAAACCCTTAAAAGCAGCACAATTACAGGGCCATTTTTTCTGCAATAGAAAGGGAAAGCTCAGGGGAGAACCAAGTCCACCAAACCTGGGGAGTTTTAGAAATGGAAAAGAACCAGAGTGACATAGAGCAATCCCATCATACTGAAATATTGTATCTTGGACACTAAATAGAATTGGAATTAAAATTATAAATTACCGTTATTACCTGTACAGAGTCCAGTTTGGTCACCCATATGCACCTGAGTAATTGCAATGGACATACTTGGGCCATTTACGTGCTTTCTAAAGACACGTGGAAATGCTGGTGGCAAAACCAGATCCGTTAAACGCAAGTGAATCTTGACACCAAGAGGTGTCAATTCAACTATATACAATTCCCCACCTACAAATCATGCTTCTTTCTCCTATACTGTACTGCTTTGTCTCCATAAAGGAAAATCTGATAGGCTTGCCATGTGTATAACTCTGAATATATGACAGCTTTGTAGGTGGATCATTTCATGGAGGTCCTCTAGACATCCTCAGAGCACTAGGACTACCTCCATTTCAGTACATTTGCCACAAGATCTAATTTATTTTTGCGTATAAGACTGAAATAGGGGGAAAGGAAATATATGATGTAGCTGCCTGTAGCATGAGTGTGTTACTTTTGAGCAGCCAGGTTTCCTTTCCACGCCCCAAAGCACAATTCCATGTAGTCAAAAAAAAAGAGCATTTCTTGTTATTTTGAATTCACCCTGATATGTTGAAGGAGGAATACTTTTTACATAATTTCCTTTCTTTATTGTGACTCATCGGAAAGACCTGCATCCATTTGAGATAGTGGCAAGAATGTAGAGTGTATGTGTGGATGATGATTCAGATGAGCAAAACCAGCAGTTTCAGCAAACTTCTTCCTCCCACTCATAGAAATTAAAAATACTGGAATTAGAAGCGAGTTGACTGAAGGGTATTCTTTCCTGGGAACTGCAGTTATCTAATTATTTTTGCTAACTTGCAAGAGAGGAAAAAAAATTCCACATTGAAAAACACAGGAGCATTGAAGGAAAAATACCATCTTTGGTTCAACATGCTGTCTTGAGTAAATAATTTCTTTCTGTTAAGAATTTCATTTATAGCATTTTTACTTTTCTTGTCAGATTTTGTGACAAGGGAAAAAAATATTTCTTAGCAGCTATTCTGTAGTGTACAGGGATAATGAAACTTTATGGCAGGGTATCTGAGACAGGCATGTGACTAAACCTGGAGTTCTTGAATCCTCATCCATTATTATTAATTATGAGTTATAAATAGAAGCTTCTGACACATTTACAGACAAGCAGTTCTGGGGATAAAGCTGAACTATGACAGTGGGAATGTTTGGCAGTTCCTGAAGTGTTGCTTTAAATTTAGAAATCAAGGTTTCTCACTGAAGTACAGGTGAAGTCACACGGGATTTGTAGAATGTGACAGGACACAGGCAGGATGAAAGGTCCATCATTTGCATTGAGCTACTTCCAGGGAGACTCTGTCAGGGAAACATACAGAGAACTGATGGATTAACTCATGTAATTTGCAGGAAATCTGCTGTATAAACCATTCTGGGCAACATTATCCAGAGAGATGTATAAGGCCTATTTAGGATCTAGACTGAATCCAGAGCCACTATGGCTAAATGCCCTTCCAGGATCATGGCTGAAGCATTGTTTGCGGTCTTGTATGCAATGAGACCAGTCAGCACCCGATGCAGCATTACTATTGGCAACGACTGGAGAAGGCTGCCCAGGGTGGAAGAGGTGTAGGGAAAGCCCAGATGTGCTCCAAGCTTGGCTGGCTGGGGCTGCCATGGATGGGGTGGGACCTGTGTACTTCGAAGGATTTATTTTCAAAGTCTTCCCAGTGGCTCCAGTATCTGAACAACTGCCAACACTGCTACTGTTGCCTCCTGTAAGCATTGAAATTGTTCTTCTTGTTAAAAAAAAAAAAAAAAGAAAAAAAGAAAAAAAAGAAAAAAGTCAGTTGAAATGAAATACATTGCTGTTGGTGGCTGGAACTGAAAGTCAGGGTGAACTTTCAACACCAGCTCTGTTTTCTGGCTGGGAACCCTTTTTATTCTCACTGGAAGCAGTTTCAGTAGGAGAAAAAAAAAAGATGAAAAGGGTAAATAGGCAGAGCACAAGGAATATCTAAGGCCCTGTTCCACTGGATGTGTTTGATGAGCTACACTTTAAAGATGATGGCAGTAGATCGATTTTCTTTACATCTTCAACTCTTGTAAGAAGGACCATGCAAACAAGTTGGTAATACACCATTTCACATGCATGGAAGGCAGGCAGAGAGAATAAAACGCTAAATCTGGCTGAAAAATATATTTATCATTCCTCAAAAACAAAAATCTAAAAGCTCATGATTTGTTGATGGTTTTTCTATTTTATTCTTTTTAACTTTCCATCAGTGCCAAATGGCAAACAGGATTTAAAAGAACTTACTCAAGATTATTTGCACAGGTGCAAATTCTCTGCTATCCCTTAACTTTTCAAAATTTAAAAAATGCAAGAGGTCAGTGCAAATAGAAATACAGGAAAAATTTCTATGTCTGTAGTGTTCCAAAAGAATTACATACAAAGGAGGAACTTCTGCAGTCAATGATTAATTTTTTTTCATATTCATAAATTCAAATTGAAAACTGGGCAAAAATTCACTCCAGAACTCCTATGATCTCAGCCCATAGTTCTGTTTCTTTTTCCATTATTTGGTTGCATCTAAGCCAATTTACTGCTCTCTGCAATAGAAAATTGAGGCAAAATAGAATGAGACTATCATGTCAGTTTGGACCTGTGGGTACTGCATAAATATTAATGATAATTAACAGGACTTTGGTTTTGCCTTTAATGTCCATGAAGGATGATATGACAATTATTTCCTTTTCCCCTGGGGTTTAGTACTACTGATTTAATTTTGTATTTTGACAAAGGAATCAGAATCCTATTATCATACTTTACAAATGAATGGTGTAAAAATATATCAACAAAGTAGCCTCTGCTGAAGACATAAATTATCTGGTTTTTATATTTATTAATGACGATAGTCCCCGTATCTAATTCCAACCAGGTGGATATTTAATATTTTAATTATGTTCCTTAATATTGGAGTCACTCAGAGATAAAAGTACCAATTCTCTTTCTCAGACTTTTTTCTTGATTTGACATTTATGTTTGCTCCATTTGAAGAAACAGAAGGAAAACACTTGGAATATTCTATTAATGGGGACAGAGCTCTTGCACTGGTTTGGGGAAGGACAGCTGGGGATCTCCAGGCCCTGCAAATCCAGGTTCCAGCAGCTTGCTAATGGGCTGTCAACAACCTGGACAAGGTAGCCAGAAAGAACCCAAGTTTTAAAACCTGTTTGGCAGTGAGGCTCATATTGGAGGCTGCTTAGGGTCTCTCACACTGTCTTTGAAATTAAACCATGTCTGTGAAAAGCTCTAAACTGGCCAAATCATTGAATTCCAATGAAACACTATTTAGCAAGAATTTTTCCAACCTGCTCTAATTAAAAGGAAACTGAATCATCACAGCCAGCGTTGTGCTTGTTCAAGTTCCCAAGTGTAGTTGTCTCCAGTGTTCCAGTTTGAAATGATATGTGGATATGTATGCAGATCCACAACATATTCTTGAATCCAGGAAGTCACTCTTTCCAGCTGGGGGAAAAAAAGGGAAAAAAAGCCAATGTCTATGGCTCGTTTATAGTTCTATCACCTCATGATTTTTTTTCTGATGAAGGTATTTTTTTAGTAAAAGAATTATTTCTCTCTACACAGATTTTTTTTCTAAGAGATATTGTGTCCTGATGAAGAGTTTTTAAAAAGTCATGCAAGCCGTACCATTCAGCCCGTCTAAAAAAATTGCTATTAAATATGTCTTAAACTTACTATTCCCTGGAAGATTAACTGCCTTATAAATGACATTTTTGACAGATTATTTTATCTATGAGGGGTTATGCTTATGCACTGAATTTTAAAGTCTGCCTGTTAACTCTCAAAGTGAATTGAAAAGAGTAATTTATTTTGCTGATATTTAGAATGTTATGTCATTTCTGAAATATAGAGATCTTCATCTTGGTAATATAAAAGATGCTGTAGAACCAGCAGTACTTAGAACTCCACACACAGCCACTTCCTTTGGACTGGGATATCAAAGGAAAGTGCCTAAATACAGAGACAGATTTTGAAAAGCGCATGCTGAGTTCTTTAGAAAATCTGCTTGCATTTGACGAAAGACCAGTGGGTGCTGGACAGTTTGTAAATCACCATCATTAGATACAGAATGGTAAATGAAGGGTTTTGGGAAGTTTGTCCGCTGTAACACTGACAGGATGATGGCAAGATCCAAAACAGAAATGTCATCTTGTTTCACTTGACTGTATTTCCTAGAGAGGAGCTGATCTCTTTCTTTATATATTTATTTTCTTGGCTCTTGCATTACAGCTCTGGCCCTCATGTGAGGGATCCCCACAGAAGGCACAGTCTATAGGAACTGTGTGTTTCTGCACAGAGAGCAAGGCCTCTGTCAGCACCTGTGGCTTCAGCTACTCCCCTCTGTCCACACTGTGAGCCCTTTTACTTGGGCAGCCTTTCAAAGGTGCCCTTTGTGAGAGTCAGATCTTTGCAGGTACAGCAACACAAATTGTCTGGCATAACCCTGGAGACCCTGCAGCTGCTCCAGGTACAGACTAATTAGATAGGGTGAGGAAGCTCAGCAAAAGGAGGATGGTCACTGCAGTGACATTGGTTTCCACAAGTGATGACTTGCAGTGTTCCAGGCTACAGGAAGAGGAACCCCATGAGTAGGCTCAGGGACATTGTTTTCTGCTGGGGAACTCTGTACAAGACCTCAAATGTAGAGGTTTTACAAGTCTTCATTATGCATGCTTCAGTGGCTTGCTATTTAGAGGAAAACTGAACTTGTTCTTTTTTATTTTATTTTGGCTTCTCTCTGCTTGACTTATTCGCATGTGGCACAGTCAAGAAGTTCTCTTGGGAGACCCTAGCCTTGTAAAATGTCCTGGAGATTATCCTGTGCCTGATGTAATAACAGCCAGCTGACTGACAGCAACTAGCAGTTCCAGATTACGCATCTGTCTGCTTAGAAATAGCTAAGGAGCGCACAGCTGGTGTGCATGGGAAGGACTGGCCTGAGTCCTAATTATTCTGAGAGAGAGAGAACCAGCCACTGGGATTCGCCCAAGCCTCCCTTTATCCATGATGAGCTGTAATACTAACCCTTTTTGAGTGAGTCACTACAAAAACCAGCTGGGGAATATGCATTTCAGAGGTGAAGCTGGATGGTCTGTGGTATTCTGGGGAGTGATTTGTAAATGATACTGCATGGAGCTGCATGGATGTGTTTTGCAAATATTGATGGTCATCAGAAGCTAGTTAAAAGTTTCTTATCCATTCCTGAACAGGATGGACCATCTGTTCAGTGCATGTCTGAACAAAAACAGCACTAGAGCATTAGTGAGAGTCACAAAACTGAGTAGTTCAGTGTATCTTCCTGACTGTGACAAAGTATTCACCTAGTGCTTATGGCTAGTGTGGGAGCTGTAAAAACATCTGATGGATATCTCAGAGCCAAAGGATTTACAATGGGAAAGCTCAGTCCTATGATTAGGTGGCCCTGCCAAAAACAATGATGGGAGACAGCTAAAACTGCTGACGCCCAACTGAGTCTTACCTAACAGACCCTTGGAGACTCAAAATATCTCAGATCAAGATTCTGTCATGATAACAGCCTGAACAAAGTAAGAAACTTCCAAAAAGTCTCCACACCATACAGGGCTGTTGGTTTGCGCGAGCCAAAGACTGATGATGACTGATTGCTTGCCAATGTGATACAAATATATGCATAATATTCACATAAATAAATGTGACTATTTAGTATGCTGTTTTTTGCTAAAGTGAGAAATATGTTTGAAGGCTCAGGAAATATGTGTCCCAAACAAAAAGAAGTCCAGAGTGCTGTGGAAGGTCTGATGGGGATGACCTATTTCCAGTACAATCTAGTTTTGTGCAAAACTCGGATCCAGAGGAACACATCTGGATTTTATTAATAAATAGCAACAGTCATGTGAGCTGACTGTACTTTGTGCCAGACTTTGTATTACAGAAATAATAACTTGCCATTTGCTGTATGCTGGGGGCATTTAGGTCCTGCCTGCCTGCCCAGTAAACTGCATTTGTTTAGGATCATTATCATCCATAATGTCTTCACTCAGTGTCAGTTTTGCATGCCTCTACTAGCATTTGATACCCTGACTTGGAGGCATCTAGGAATGTGTCCTGGTTTCAGAATGCTTTCCTGGAAAAGAACACTAGAGCACGTTTCATTTCTTTAAGTAACTGATACATGAAAATGTTGAGTAAACAAGCCAGTGAGCCAAGGTGAACAGGAAGTTACAAGTTGGTCCTTAGCCTGTGTCATGTTGGTAGAGAGCCCTGCCTCAGCCTAGAGATGAACTCTTCAGATTAGGAAGACAGGAATTTATAGTAATCATCCAAGATGCATTGGTTGTCTCTCTCCTGCAAATTAGTATTAGTTTGACCAGTCTCAGAAACTAATTTTTTATCCTGAGAAAAAATAAGGGGCTCTTAACGAGAATTTTCGAGTAAGTGCCGTCTGAAGTTTTGTTAAGCCCAGTGCTTCAATGAGACATTAGAAGGAAAATATTTTGTTTTCTTGGTTTATTTTGGCTTTTTCTTGCCTGGATCCTTTACAGGGCTCTACAGCAGGGAGTGTAGGATGGGCACTGTGCCAGGTTTGCAGCCTGTACCATCCTTCAGTCCCAGGGAGTTCCATTAGAAAAGGTATAAATGTGTTCTCTGCTGGACACCTGGCAAATGACAAGGGAAGGAGAGAGGACAAGAAGGGAGACTTGTGTGTAGGCAGAGAATTAATCTATAGCCAGACTCACATGAAATCTTTTAGGACAAGTCATTAACTGTGGTACTTCTGATGGTGTGAGCCTGTAGTAGAGCTGGGAAATGGGCAGATTTTCTTTCCCTTGAAAAGGGAAGTTGGGGGCACGACACGCTGTAAGATCTGTTGATTAAAGTTTCCTATTTTACTGAGGGTCTTCTAGAAGGGGCTTTCAAATGTAACTTGATTTTATAGTTTTAAACTTGATTTTATAGTTTTTAACAATGTGTTGTGTATATTTACAATATGAAAATAGCTGCTATGGATCATGATAGACTCAAGGAAGAATCTTGCTACAATAGTCACTGCCAGCAAAGAGAGGAGATAACATTTGAATGCCCTGTTGTGAAACTGCCCTTACACTCTGCCATGTGGCTTAGACCCACTCTTGGATGCAATCTATTACTTCTGGTTCAAATGCATGTGAAAAAAAATAGACGCCTTAAACACTGAAAGAGATTCACATCATTCTATGAATGGCTCACTTCATGTAAACGTCTATAAGCAGCTTTATTTTGTTTATTTTGTGGGTTAGACCTGAGTCTCAATCTGGCATCCCTTTTGGCTTTGAGGAGACATCCATGGCAGTCTACTGATGGCAGAGAGAAGAAAGGAAAAAGCAGTTTTTGTAGTTATTTCAACATTACAGGAAGAAAACACTTAAAACTAGCCACATGTGGTACTTGTGCACAGAACCCAAGACTCTGTGTACTTGGCAGTGTAGCAATTAGTAGAAAGAGAAAATGAGCTGAAAAGATGACAACTAAGAACATAATTATGAAATGGAAGCTCTTTGAGAAAGCTTTTGCTAGAATAGCTCTGATGCAATCAGTCATATATTGTGAGAAAAACCCACATGTGAACAAGGGTCTTTTTACTGCTCCTAAATCACACAGAAAGCTGAGGAGTAATGAGTTTGAATTACTGGCCCCAGATCACACCAAATGAACTTGAGTGTTAACTCATTTTTTTTCAAAAGCAATCAAGGGCCTTAGAAACAAGAAGACTGTCTTTCCAGTCAAATAGAATTTAATAGAAATGTCATAATAGCCAAAATTGCCAACTCTTAAAAGACATATATACTATTTCAAGTTTCAATAAATCTCAATTGATCTTTAAGATTTGCAACTAATGTGCCAAAAGTCCCAGCTGCTGGGAAAGCTTTCTTCACCAAAATGTCAGTGTGGTTTTCCTAAGTCCCAGACTCGGATTGAATTTCTTGGGAACTTTAGACAAGTGCCTCATCTTTCAACCTTGATACTTCTCAATACCAGCGCCAGTAACAGCGACTGTTTGTACTACACAGTGAAGAGCACTAATATCTTCATTATTGTCAACTATGTAAGATAATGAGAACTCCTTATTTCCTATTTTCTGTCATGCAAATAGACAAACACAACTGCAATGCATAACAGAAAATGTTCTTGGATGTACAACTCTGGTATTATTTTTTTTCCACAGACATTAAAATCCCAGTGCAGCACTTATGATGTCTTCTCTGTGGCCAAGTTCAGAGTTCTCATTGCTCCAGGATCACTACTGACAGTCAAATAAAGGATCCCAGTCAGTCTCAAAAGTTTATCTTAACAGCTTTCTTGCTGCTGGTTTTATTTTGTTAGCAATTCAGTTCTAAACTGCAGTTTTATGTTTCATTTCTTCATGAGTTCAAACTGGACTAAAGCTGTTATTTCTTGTCTGACTGGTTCCAGTGTAGGAGCATGGTCTACAATAAACTTGTCTTTTAACAGATGAAACAGTGGATTCTGAACTGAACTCAGCTGCTCAGGAACGAGACCTTGATGCTGTGACAGACAGCAAAACATCAGCTTAGTGCTCAGTAGCAGTTTTCCAAGCAAAGAAAATGCTTCAAGGGGGGAAAGAAATGGAAAGAGCACTATGCACAGTTCATTCACAACCTGGATGTGTGCAGTTGTAGTCTCCCTACATTCCTCTGAGGAATGATTGTTAGAACTTGAGAAGGCACAGAGAAGAGATGTAGGATGACCAGAGGCATGGAGCTGCTTGCGTAGGAAGAGTGATGGAGAAGGCTAGAGCTACTCCAGCCTCAGGAGTGATACAAAAGAGCTCTACAAAACCTTGAACAGCATGAGATTTGATAGTGATCAAAACTGATCACCATTTTCTTCAGTGTCAAAACCAAGGGCCAAAAAATGAAGCTGGTAGGAGATGACCACAGAATATTTTATTAGCTAGGTACTTTTTTGTTATAACAAGACCCTAACTGTTTGTGTGACCAACGAATACTGAGGCTATGACTTTTGTAAGAGTTTTTTTTCTATAAAATCTGAGGAAAATGCTTTATTTCTTGACCTATACAATAATGGGATCTGCAGTGTATATGAGATGACCAGACCTCTACATCCTACTCACTGCTATCTTTCCAGAGTCTGAAGAGTCAGTTAGGAATGTCAATTTTCACGTCTGTATCTTCACAAATTTATGGTAAAATACCAAACTAAGCTGGTCCTCTAAAACAGAGCTGTGGAGGAGGAGTGGGTTCTGCAGTGTGTTTCTTAGCCTCAGAATCATAACAATGTGAAGTCCTGACATTTTTGTTTCACTTGCTTTGCACATAT
Organism: Aleadryas rufinucha; assembly: GCA_013397815.1. Taxonomy (NCBI): domain Eukaryota; kingdom Metazoa; phylum Chordata; class Aves; order Passeriformes; genus Aleadryas; species Aleadryas rufinucha. The sequence goes on along the minus strand of VZTH01001241.1, from coordinate 38,777 downwards.
TCTGAAAGGTTCTGTGAGTGTTTGGAGCATCCTTTTGTGTATGAAAATATGAAAAGTCAAGTATTATTAGAAAACCTTTCTTCATCTAGTTGCAAACTGAATATTCTTCCCAGCAATGAAATCAACATCTAAAATTATCATTTGGAGAGGGGAAGAAATGGGTTCCATATGGGCATAATTACGTGGTCTTCTCTTGGAGCAATACAGAAATCACTACCCTGATGAAAGAGACAGAAATAACTTGTTTATCTAGAATTTATTTGGGAATTTATTTGGGCATCACAACACTAACACAGGTCAAAAGGAATCTGACACAGATGTTTTCTGTCTTGATTATTGGTTATGAATGTGAACAGTAACTTTCAGCTTAGACAAGCTTACCATAAATCTACTAACCTGTTTTTTGAGGCATCACCTCTTATGGTGAAAATACTGTTCTGTCTCTGCACTCAGCCCAGTCCCTGGTTTCTTTAGTGAAACATTCAGTAAAGGTGCCAATTGTGGCAGTGGTTTTAGTGGTGTGGATTCCTGTTCATGAGATCACCAGCTCATTGACCAACCATGAGTTGGTAATGACCACTTGGTAAGAGACCTACACTGGGTTTGAACTGCTGACCTTAATGTGGAAGACTCTGAATGCCACTTCTGATCTCTGGAGGATTTAATTTCTGGGTTTTGTTCTAAAATAAACTCTGTTCAGCCTCAGACTTCTTCCTCAGGCAGTGTTATGACAATAATGTTTTCTTTATTACCTTGAACTGCTTTATATCTTCTTCAATACTGAGTTGGTCTCCATCATTTCATTCAGAAATAATCTCAATGAAAAATTAATAGCATATTAGAAAACATTTTTTTTCAGCTATGGGAAACATTTTCATGTTTGTGGAAAGAAAAAGTTTTAACAGCTATATTCAGTACCCTTGAGAAAACACCACACACTGTAGCATGGGAATGGCCCTGAGTTCCTTACTTCAGCAAAAGCCCAAGTCAACAAGACTTATGCCTGAGGAGCTGCCACAGGACCAGCCCAAATATTTTGATGTTTCTGGCTGCAGAAGTACATAAAAAGGATAAAGAAACAAAAATCATTCCAAATTTCAGAAAATTTAGCTGGAGCTTGCTTATGTAGCATTTTTTTAGAAATAGCTATTCTGCAAGATTAAGTTTTGTAGCCCTAATTGAGCCCAAATGTGTACCAGGTACATGGATTTAAAGCACACAATGGTCCAGTTGTTTGGAAGCACATTTTAAAACATGGTGTTAGGTTTTAGTGGTTTTTTCAAATTTTTGTAGTGATTGCAATTACAACTCTTCACATGCAATTTTCTAATTTCATCATCAAAATAAAAAGGAAGGCAAAAATGAAATTGTTGCTGTGTTCAGTATTCATGAATTTTCTTAAACTGGCACTATTTATCAAGGTGTGAGCTTTTGTACTTATTTGTCCCTCTTTTCATGGAAGAATATTCAACTGTGTAAGTTAGAAAATCATGGACTTTGTAAAACCTTTTTTTGGGAAAAAGAGGGAATGTGTGTATGACTTAGGTGCAAATTTTAATTAATATTATCAAAATATGAATAATTAGATTTTATGAATCTCAGTTCAGAGGTGTTCTTGAGAGTTTTTCACTTCTATATATTACTGGATTCCTGGCCTAGGGAGTAAAATTTTACAATGAGATCCTGCTTTATTGGCATCAGGGTTAAATGTCCAGGCATCAAACTTCAAAAAATAAGTGAACTATCCTTTCCTGAAGCATAGAACTTGATCAGACTGAATGCAATAAATCAGTGGCTCTTTAAGTAATGATACAGAATTACCCAATATAAAATATTGAGTAAAACAACTCACCCCAAGAAAGGCAGTGAGTTCTTTTCTTCTCAAATGTCTGCTAATTTGTTAAATACATTAAGGATCTGGGCATACAACCTTTCTCCTGTATGTGAATTATGGATACAGTGGATACATGGATACACTGACTTCCCAAAGATTGCAATTCTGCCAATTTTGTTACTAAAATTTCTTTATGTCTTTCAAGAAAATAGCCAGTCTTCAGTATCTGGTCAAATACTTAAAATATTTGTATAGCATAGCCAGGAAAATACATTTTTAATTACAGATCCATGAAGCCCTTGTGGTTAAGAAGGAAAAAGATTCAAAAATTTGTACTGAAGTCAAGCTGGCTGACTGATGAAGGGGAGGGAGGAAATTAACAAACATATATATTTAGTTGTATATTTGTATATTTTTATGTACTATACGAAACTGAGGTTGGTTTTATAAGACTGTTGCCCCTGACTTGCAAGACTGAGCAAATCTGGCAAAGACATGGAGTTATGCTGAATTTTGTTTTCCAATGTAAAGTCTAGGCATTTTTCCTACAACCTAAAATGTCTATCATATGAGGTCTGTGTTATGCTTTCAAAAACATTTTCTATCCTACATCTGCTATATGGATTTAATCCAAGTGTGTTAAACTCCTCACAGGGAAACAGATTGCAATTTTTATTTCAAGACATTTTCAGAAAACAAAAAGGACTGTCCTTTGACACTTTTTTGTTCCAATAAAATGTTAAATTTTTAAAAGGAAGTTCAGTTTTTCTTTATTAATTACTTGACCAGATATTGGCTCTCCTCTCCAGAAAGTCTCTGCATTTCTCTGGAAAAGAGAACTTTTATGACAAATTCAAAAACTATGGAAATTGTATTATAATTTTTTTAAAAGTATGTTTGTCCTTTCTTTCCAATCTCTCATTAAAATGCTCACTGTTTTATGACCTGCTTCAGTGTGGCAATTTCTGTTTAATTTAGCTTAGAGCCAGTTGTTTTCTGAACCAACAGAAGAACTGCATGTGTAGATTCACTGAATACAAGAAACATCACTCACTTTCATTCATGAGATTGTAGGGTTTGCTTCTCATGGAGAAAGCTCTGTATTTTTCCTTGTTGTTTACTCAGTATCTTCCTCCCAGTTTTTGATTATAAAATATAACTTTTGATAACTCTGTGTGGGAAAAAGCCATGAAAATTTGCTTTCTGAAGGGTGCAATGTTTACAGTGTCTCATTTCTAGTGTAAATATTATTCAGTCGGTGCTAAAGTTTCTGATTTTTATTTCAGCCATATGACACCCAGTTGATAGTGGTTTAAGGGGTTCACTAAAGAGTAAAGCTGGCAAAGCCTCTTTTCAGCTGATAGCTCGGTTGAGCAGTAGGAATTAGCTGTAACAGCAGCTGCTGTCAGGGGGCAGTAGCACAGGAGGCAGCAGCCTGATAGGGAATGAACAGGAGGGAAGAGATACTGAGAGCTGGCCTTACCACTCTCAGAATTGATAGTGTAGCAGCCACTGGTAATATAAACTTAAGCGTTAGAGTGCCTTTGCTTTAACTCAGGGGGAATAAATCCAGACAAAATCTTTGAGCTGAATTAATTTATAGAGTTGAAAGCACCTTATGCCACTCTGTGCAGCACAGAGCCCTCCCCTGTAGGGAGAGCATCCTTCCCACGCAGGCTGGACCAGGCTCAGCCAAAAGCGAGATCCCAGTTCTCAATCTCATCTCTGCTTTTCCCATCAGATTGATCAAGTTACTGGCCTGCTCGATGATCTTGAGAAACTTTTTTTTCCTTTCTCTATTTTCCATGGGGTATGTGTAAAAAATTAAGAGATATTCTATTGAAATATTGAAAATATAATACATATATTAAGATGTGATACTGCTCTAACAGGATTTCTGCATCCTCTGATTTTTTCAGAGAAGACAAGGCTTCTGCTGTGAGTCAGTAACATGTACACAGCTTATATATTTTTCATTTCAGTCCTATAAGGACAGGAGTAGTCCATGAGATGATCATATTTATAAATTACTTCAAGACTAGCTCTAAATCTGTGAAGCGCTTTTTGGTTCTTTTGGATGAAAAGCATTAGAGCCTGTAACAGTGATATGTAGGTTGTTGTATGTACTGGCAAGCCAAGGAGATGTCATCTGAAAGCAGCTGATAGCAGAGAGTTGTACCTGGAAACCTTTCTGTTACAGATTTTACTCATCCTCAGCTTTTCCCAGTTCTTCACAGTTGAGGAAAACATTTCCATTGACTTGAGTGAGGCTAGATAAAAGAAGTATGGCTGTGTTTAAGATGGCAAGGTAACAAACATATAAATTATGTGGTTTGAAGTAATGAAAAAGAATTTCCATTTGAAATATCACAAGTGTAAAGGTGATTCTGCTAGTGTTTACGTTTAATGTTTCGTATAACACAAATACATCTGTTTATATTATAATGTCCTCAGTTATGTTTATGGTTAAGCAAATCAGAAAGAAATAATCTACTAATGTTTTAAAGAAAAATACTCTCAACTAAATCATCATGCTTCACCAAAGACAGGTTGATAATAATAAGGAAAAATTTATAGAGCTAGTTTTATCTTTTATAATATTAGAAATTATATGATGAAAACAAGTAACATCTTACTATTTGCATTATAAAACACTCAAAACCTAATTTCTTTTTGAGGACTGTCTGCTGCATTAGTTTCTGTGAACTGGAAAATAGATACAGATAAAGCCCGGTCCTCAAAAGGTGGAAAAAACCTGAAGTCAGAGTTTATGTCTCATTTACATCCCAAGTTTGTGACTCAGAAAATGGACTGTGTAGTGGGTCATTCTACTGGGAACCTCATCTTCAGTATCTGCTGTCTATATCTTGGAAATGACAGTGTAAAGTGTGAACAATTTGATTTCTACTGCATGTGTTTGAAATATTTATAGAGTGATGGTAAGGTGACTAGGCTGGTCTCGAGATTGGCCATGTAATTCTTCTAATTGTTGTAGTGCCATACTTCATCCTGCATTTTGTGTGGGATCTTTCACTTTACTTGGTGAGGAGAATGACTCTTTCAGTGACATTTTTACAGAATTTGCTGCAATTCTTTTTTTCAGGTTCAGTTTTTCCAATAGGGCATTGCTGCTGGATGGGGTGGGGGGGAAGGGACCCCTTCTTTTTTATTCAGCTGGGTAGCATAAGAAGTTTTCCAGAGACTTCTTTACAAGCCCAAAGAAAGAGAGTAAGAAATTCCCCTTATTACTTGATCTCAATGAGCAGTGACATAACTTCGATGTCTGCAAGGCTAAATAAATGGGTTTTCCTCTATGACCTGAAGACTTTTTCCCATTATATAAGCACCAGATACTACAGTAGTTGGTTTCTGCTGACAATTTTGTGTAACATAGTTTTTTAGAACACTTTTCTAAACAGACTGGTTTTTTACAGAGCTTTAAACTAATCATACAAATTTGCTGTATGTCACTTGACTTGCAGGTTTCTTCTGTTTATATACGTATATATATATATATATAGACCTATTTTCTTAGAGAGTTTTATATCAAAGCTTTTAGAATAACATAGACTTTTAGAATATCTAATGTTGAGGATATCTAATTACATTCTTGAAAAATGTGAGGAAGGGGATGTATTGAAAAGAAAGTATTTGAAGTAGTGGAGACAGGCACTAGTGGTCTCCCAAGTATCTTTGGCAAGACATCCATCCCCTTTTGAGGACCAGTGCTAAAGCAGAAAAGCTCAGAAGTTCGAGCACATAACTTCTGCCTTCACTGTGGTATATTGTAGCAATCTACAGCCTTATTGATCCAGGGACCTTCTGACTCCAGGTTGCTGGGAAACACACTCACCTAAGATCAGCTTTTCATGTTTGATTTTCCCTGACAGTTTTCCATAAACCTCCAATAGTACATGAGAGCTAATTTCAAGCTAACCTTAGTTTGTTTCCAATAATTGGGGTTTGTGGGTTTGGGGGATTAGTTTTTTGTGTTTGTTGTTTGGTTTTGTGGTGGTTTTTGTTTTTTTTTTTTTCCAAGACTACTAAATTATTTTTTTGTGAAAAATCCATACAGCTGCAGTGAAGAGTAGGCCATGTTTGAGACTTTTGTACCCTTGATTTATCTTTGCTATCCACAAGGCAAAAAAATGGCATCTGACAGAGAGACATGTCCCTCGAAAGGTTCCATGATTTCAAATGTGATGTTTCCTGCAGGGAGTTTTTTGATCTCTCTGCCTGCCCACCTGTTTCCCTCTTCTGCTCACACATGGAGTCATTGCCCCACCCACCAGTGTTTGGCTCAGAGGTCAGGTAGTGCTGGCACACTCATGTGAGGCCTCACTGTGCAAAGGAGCCTCCTGTCTGATTTTCGCTGCTGAGAGAGCTTTGCTTTTTCTCCTGCCAGAGATATCAAGAGTAGCATAGTCCAAATTAGGATTTTGACTCGGCCACACAATCACAACTACCAGACCTGCTTTCCTTCAGGTATAGATGGGAGAGAAATGGGCTGGAAGTGGTGTTCTCTCACTAGGAGAGTCAGAAGACAGTGACAAATTTGTCTCCTGTGTAATGAGTTGCAGGACAAGCCTCCACAGAGGCCCATTTGAAGATGGCATAACTTAAAGCTACCCTTTATTGCTGCAAGCTGTGTCCATGGCTGAGATCCAAGCTGAGAGTCAGCAAAAACAGATGAAAGCAGCCAGCACTGTTTCCTCTATGCCTCTCGCGCTAATGAACTCTATTATATTTATTAAATTGGTTCTCACCTACAGCTTGAAAATGCAATCATAATTTGGTCCTTTTACCTCTTGCATATTCTTTAGTATGCTGTTCCTAAGCCAGTTCAAAAACACCACAGCATAAAAAGATTGTTCTCCAAAGGGCTTTTATGTTGTTGGTCTTAAATGCTTTGAAAACCATTAGATTGTTCCAGGCTTACCAGGACATTTCCATAAAAATAAGCTGCATGCCAAAGAATCTGAGATTCATATATTACAGGATATGGTCTCCACACACCCTCCGCCTACTCATTTGGAAGTGTCTCATGGTTTTCCTGCATCATTTGACACATCTGTAGTCATTTAATTGTTCTAGCCTTTTAGACTGTATTGTGAAACAATTGCTTACAGTGCTCATTAAAAGAAAATATAACAAAAAATTCCCATGTGTTGTACGTCCTCCGCAGTAACATAAGCCTTGGAAACTTGCAGGGTATCCAAAAACTTTGGTTTTTTACACAGAATATTTTGACCTGTGTTAGAGTAGGCAGCCAGTGTGCTGCCTGAGTATTTGGACAATGTTTCTGTATGCCTAAAAAAGTGGTGAGTGGAATGGGAATGTGTTACCTATTACATTGTATTTTTTTATTGTTATTTGCTTATTTCAGTTTTGGTCCTGTCTCAGAAAGGTGCTTAACCATTTCTCTGTGTCAACCCTCAACTGGAAAAGCCTTGTCTTTAGTCTCACTGAAATGAATGCAAACAAAACATGTTGCTGAGAGGCAAGCACTGGAAAGTTTTGCTGAATGGAATACTCTCTCACTAGTCTTTGAAAGTTAACCTGGCAAGAAATGTTACTGGAGTGCATCTGTTTATCTCAATTATTATTGTGTCATACAGAAAAAAACACACTGCCAAATGCTTGAAATTCCATTGTTCCTTATTTCCCTCCTTAGCAGAGAGGAGAACTCCCTGCATCTCCAGCTGAGATGCCAAACATCTGGCAGATCTCTAAATTCCTATCTGCCTCAAGGTAATGGAAGAAGACATGATAATGATGCTGCACTAGGCTTCTGTAATGGATGTGGCTAGTTTTAAATGTTTAAAATTGTTTACTCTATATATATATATATATATATATATAAAAAACAGTTGCATTGCAGCATTCATTATTGTAGAGAAAAATGTGGCTCATAGGCTGATGGGAGCCTATCTGGAGAGTGTCACAAGGAATATATAAAAATGTTGCTTAGGTTTTGAGGGAAGAATCTCATCTGAATCAATCCAGAACTAAATTATCCACTGACAGATCTTGATCGTGAAAATCTTTTGAGTGGAATTTGGCAGTGAGGCTGAGTGTGCCAGCAGATCAGCTGCTGTGATGTGAGAATGGCTTAGCAAAAGGAAAATAGAAATTAAATGTCATTTGCTTTCTACCTTCCTTTTACAGGGCTTGTGCAATACACCTGTTTTCTCTAAGGTGAAATGTTTTCATTTCTCTGAATTTGTGTTTTGGTAATATATGTTTTGGCAAGACTAGAAAAGTTTCATCACATCCATAAATGTATTTTACATTGACTTTGTAACAGGATGCACAAGTGCAGAATCTATTGTACAGTACCTGGAGCAGGGCAAGATCTATGGTATTCCTAGCTTTATATGTAGGCTCAAGTGATGAGCAAACTTTTGCAAGAACGAATTTTAACATGTTTAAGACAGATGTGTTGTACTGCTTCTCAGAGTACCAGCTGAGCTCCTCTTTATTTCAGTCTGTCCATATTTTTATGCCACATTCATCATTACATTTGACTGCCTGGAGACTTGACTCTCCTCTGGTTCAGCTTTCCAGGCACACAGATGTAGTAGTGAGGAGTAGAGATGAGATTTTGTTGAAGCTCAGGCTCTCAGGCTTCAAGATCACTTGCAGAGGTCTCAGAAGCTCTGTCTTGAGAGCCAGAGATCCCAAATGCTGGCCTGCGTGCTCAGGACTAGCAGGAGGAATAACAGCCTTCTTGTCAAAACAGCAGAGTCAGGTGTGGTCCTGGATCAGATGTGATGAGATCCCATGAGAGACAAGAGGTGTCCTGGTTTTTCCTTCTCTATCCCTAATCACTTTCTCCTTATATCTTCCATGATTTCTTCTGCTTCTGACCCCAAGACCATATGCTGGATTTGGCAAACACCTCATCAGCTTTAATGGAAACATAGTAGGTTCCACAAGTGATCATTTCCAAGGTAACTTCTTTTAATCAGAAAATCACTGACTTTCTCTGGAGCCAACTCTTGTCCTGATGAGAGGGAAACAGGATAACCCATTGCAGTTTTGTTGGGACACATCACTGCCAAAGATGCTCAGGAAGTTTGCATTACCCGGGGAGAAACAATAAAAACTATGATTTAACAAACAGAGGGAAAGGTCTGTGGTTAAATGTGAACACTTGCAGGTAAGCAGGAACAGTCCGGTGACTTTGCAAATCCCTTCTCAAAGGCTAGTGGTGTTTAATAACACAAAGATGTGCAGAGAGAGGTGCCTCTCTTTGCACCCACGCTCTGTACCTTATGAACTGCACCTCAGTATTTCTCTGTTTTCATTGTAAGGCTTAATTCAGAGTTCAGACTGCACGGGGGAATAGTGCACACAGCACAGATTTTATCATACTTTCCATCTCAGCTGGCTTTCCAGCAGAGAGGTGATGTAAGCACTCTAAGGAGCAGTTTGGTTATATTCAGAAAACAGATTTTTTAGTAGTTTTTCTCTCATTTGGTTTTATTGGTGTATCAGAATAGAGGCAGCATTAAACAGCTTGTGTGTAACTTCAAACAGATCGTGAACTTTTGTCAATCATAATAGATCTAAGAATATGAATGTATTTACAGAGAAGTATGCATATGTGCCAACATATAGCCAACACAGAAATGTGTGTGATGCTGACAGAAAAGTTTAAGAATGTACAAGGTAGTGGAGAGCCACAGATATGTTCATTCATAATGGTTTTTTTCAGTTTGAGCACTAGTTTCAAGTTCTTTTCCAGTACTAATTGAGTTGAGTGTGTCTAAAGCACCAAGTGTTAGCAAAATCCAGTGGACTAGACTGGGCATCTTTTGCAGAGAGAATTCCAGATCTGTGTTATAATAAGTAATTTTCCTGTGGCCTGACACACAGCATGTTTCTGTGCAGCAAATTTAACAGAGGATATGCAGTTTGCATCGGCTTTTTTTTTTTTCCCTCTTAGTCAGTTTTTCCAGCTAATGGAAAGAGAATGTCTTGGCTTCATCTTTATTCCACCCTCATTCCATCAGGCCCAAACTCTGAGCTGGATAACTCCCAATAGGAACAGGACACATATGGTCTCTTAAGTAATGCTTCTGAATCAGTACATGCATTTGCAAAATACATTTTTACTCTTTAATTTCTTTGCGAGATCAATTCATTGCTCAGCTTACATTTCTTCATGAATAAACAAATATGTATATGTTTGCATGTATACACCTGTAAATGTGTGTGTATTTATATATTAGTAAACCCATTTTCTCTACCTTAGCAGACCTCCAGAAGGTGGTGCTTCCAGCTCTGTGTATGTGGGCTAAAGAGAGACATTTACTTTTGTATATGCAGTGACAGGAAGTGGGATGAACCAGTTCACATCTGTTAGCCATTAAACAGCGAAATAACAACAACAATACTAAAACATTATTTTATCCTGGCCAACAAGAACAGGAATCAGACATAGAAATCTGAAGGTGAGTCAAAAGACGGCCCACATCCAGCTGATTTCTTCAAAGGCAAAATGCTATGTACTTTTTTCTGGTTTTCAGTTCTGCAAAAACCACCTTCTTGGATCATTATAACATGCCATCAGAATGAGAGGGTTTGAGGATTTCCTGTAGAAAACTATAGCAGCATTCATTCCTGCAGCAGTGTCTGAGAGGCACAAGCATGCGCCTCAGAAATTCTTGGATTTAGAAAAGTAATACTTTTCTTGCACTTCTTCCCAATCACCTCCTACACCTTGATCTGCTGATCTTCTCCCAGGACACTGCTGAGCAATTGTAAAATTCATTAATTAGAAATGTATGCCATTTTTTAATAGATACTACCTGAGCCATTATCAAGGGTTGACAGGGTTTATTTAATAGCTCTTATGTGATGTATTGCTGACTTTCACTAAAATCTTATCAACTCAATGAGAGTAAAAGAGGCTTCAGAAGATCATGCCTCAGGACATTGCTTTGAGTGATAAAACAATCAATTCTTAAATTTAAAGGTTGCTCTTTTGCTCATATGCATGATAGTTGTTCCCGGATAGCAGCTGTCATTGCAGAAAACCCTGGCAAGCTGAAGGAAAATCATGATTAATTGGAGAACTGGTATTCGCAGAAAATGGCTGGCTGCCAATGGGCTGCAAAAGTAAATAGCATCAATTAAGTCAACATAGCTAATTTTGTTCTGAGCTAGTAATTAAACTCTATGTACAATGATCTCTTTATTAAAATAATGAAATATTGTAGAAAATGTAAGTGAACAACAGTTTGAGTGTTATTCAAGCTACTTCTTCATGGTTTAATAGTATAAAGAAAGATAAGCCGTGACTTTTACTCATTTTGGTCACTTCGGCAAATAACTATTTCTACACAAGTTCTCTGTTTTTATTATTTCTGTTTCATCGATCTGTTAATGTGTAAATAAAAAATCAGGTTCTTGGTAGAGCATTTTATAAACATCAATGTGCAAATATTTGGTACAAGTTTGAATCGTAGTTTTATGCTGCTTGTTTGTTTCAGTTTTCAAAATCACAGCGTGTTTCTCAAGCCTGAAGTCAGGGATCATGTGGTGGTGATCCGATGGTGGTGTGTTGTTGGTCATGCTTCACTGGCAGGACAGCTCTGAGCCTGGCCTAACTCAAGTGTTCTTGTCCCTGTGTTCGGAGGGACAGGACAAAGGGTGTGCAGGACGAACTGTTCCAGGCTTGGAGGACCTGTTGATGCAAGCAGATGCAGGCAGGAGAGCCTTTGCCAACCTCTTCTATTTCAGTAGATATCACCGGGCTGTGACTCAAAGGCCCCGTACGGTGGATTGTGCTCACTGCCATTTGGTAGGGAATGACAGGGGAAGCGGATACACGTAGCCATAACTGCTGAGCTCAAATGTAATGTGTTGCTTGCTGTTCCCTGAGGAATAGGAAAATGACCACAATGACATTATCACTGTCTTCTCCAGGTGAGGAGGGAGTGGTCTCGATGTGTTTGTGTTGTGTCAGAGCGTAGCTGTGCAGACATGTGCATTCCGCGTTTGGACTGTCTCGCAGAGAAAGTCAACAAATTATCTGAACCCTGGCCAGACTTCAAAAGTTCAGAGGTTTGGTTCAAAAAGAGCTGCAGTCACTGATTCAAAGTTTATAAAAGCTGTCCAGATTTTCTGAGACTGTAAAACTGGGCTGGAGAAGCATTTTTCCTGTAGCTTTCAGCACTTCTGTTTCCCATCCTAGCTGGACAGTGGAATCGAAAAAACACTTCTTCAGAAATTCCAAGAGCTTAAGAACATTTGGTCCCAGTCTGGTTCTAAAAATGAGTAAGGATCTGGGAAGCCGTCTGGTGGGGTAATATCTAACCTACCTAGTCAGTCCCATTGTGCCTGCAGCTCCCTTTCGACTGGGCGGTGTTTTTGTAGCTGGAGTTTGGTGCAACATTCAGCATGCTCCCTAACTAACTAGCTTGTCATCTTTTCCAAGCTGCTTACAGGTTCTTATGGATATTAAAGCAGATTCTGTTTAATCTTGGATAGTTAGCACTGTACTCTGATGAAGAAAGAGCCCAATGGTTTGACAGCTGTGATATTGCAAAATCAACAAGGAGTCTTGTATTTCAGAATAGCAGAAAACGTGCTTCTGTTGCTTTGAGGTTTCAGATACAAAAGGGCTGTTCATAATATCACATGGCCAAGGCATGGCCTAGTCAAGGCATGGGAAGAAAATCAATTACAGCTCCTGCTGTTAACTCTTTCATACTACTTTGGGATTATGATGTAAGGACTAGATATCCATCCTTTTTCCTCTTTCTTGGAAAATGCTTGGGGTTTTTTACCAGAGTGTAGTTACAGAAGTTCTGGACCCCTGCAAGTGGGTCAGTCACCAACGTTTCATGTGTGCCATCAATGACCACCGTAGAGGCAGCAGCCTAAACCCTGTTGCTGCAGCTGGAAGAGCATTTGCCAGGTTTGAAAATGTTATTTCCACTAGGTCAGGCTAAGTAAATGCATGTTAAGCTATTCTTACCTAAATCTATGGCCTTTTAATTTTTTTTATTTCCCTGGAAAAACTGGACTTTTCTTGCAGTCCTGGGGAGTGAGGATTAGTATTTGTGTACTGGTAGTTTCTACTGTCAGTGAAAGAGACCTAGCTAACATATTCTCGTAAGAAGTTTTACGTACTCTGTGGTAGCAGACTTTTTCAGAGACCCCCAAAAAGCACAGATTCAAGTTCTGCCCTTCAAACTGAAAAACAACTTAATTGCAGAGATATTTTCAGTAAGAGGAGGGAAAGAATTGTTGGGACAGTAACAAAGAGAGGAGAAATTTTAACACTCAGTTGGGATTTAGGTTCACGTATTAAGAAGTACAGAAGATTTGGGATCTGAGACTTTGGTTTGAGTTCACTCATGTTATTGTGTATAGTAAGAAACTTCCAGCAAACATGCTGATGGCTTCAGTGGGGAACAGACATCATATGGGGCTCCCTCAATGATTCTGTGGGAACAGACTGCAGCTGCCTGTAGCCTCTGGCTCCTCCAGGGACACCACATTGTATATTCCCTATGGAGGAGCTCTGAGAGATATTTATCCTCACCAGCATAGAAATCTTCCTGTACTTTCCCAAGGGATTGAGTGCTGCCTAAATGTTACAGACATTAGAAAAATCTCTTCGGGCCCCTGTCTGCAACTTTGAACCACTTGGCACCTTTCTTTTCATCACAGGAAGAATTTTGAATTTTCTTATCTGTATTTGGAGTCCAAGATATTTAGGTTTATACCACTGTAATGGTGCCTCTGTAGAGTCTACCTTTATCCATTTTTATAAATAAGTACCTCATGGTACGTCACAAGAAGTTCAAGAGAATTCATATTTGTGTAGTACTTAGAACTCTTTAAGCTGAAGGGAGTGCACAAATGCAGTGTTCATTTAATTGGGTGCATTTCTGGAGTAAAACCAGATTTCACATTGTGTTAAATAGATATTATATTATAAGCTTTATTTTATATTAAAAGAGAATGTTTAAAAATAATAGCTTGTTAATAAAAATAATGTACAATTTTATGTCCTATCACGGGATACTTCTAGCAATTAAATGTTATTTAGACTCTGAAAGTAGAAAACATTGGTATTAATACTGTGACTTATCATGGCCTTATAGAGATTAATTTGATGCTTGGTGGATATAATTTTTCCCCTCTGACTTTTATTACATATTACATTTTACTCCAGTTTCAAGCTTCTCATGCTTGGTTAAAAAAGTTCAATAGTGAGGCTGTGAGACTCAGCAAGACTTCCCACTAAACATATTATCCATGTGCACTACATGTGAAAGTCCACATTAAAAGAACATTATTAAGATTTTTGAGGCAAGTAATTATGAAAGTGGAGTTTGAGACCGCATGCACACTTTCAGTTCAGGTCGTGCGTTTGCATTTTGATCATGTAGTTTGTTTTTAAGTCACAAGGGCCTTGCATTTTTCAGCACCCAAGATATGTCTATTCTTCACACTAGACCAGAGCTGTGAAGTCAGGCAGGCCTAGGGCCTTTGGGTGTGGACTCAACGTGTGTCATCATATGTATTAAGTGAGGCAGAGGACTACTGGAAGAGAAAGGATGATCTCTGCCCATCTCTTCCAGAATTCCTGTGAGATGACACTAAGCAAGGCACTAAAACCAGTCCTTATCAAAGCTGGCTGGGAATGTTTTCCTTCTTATTTCTGATGTTCAAAGGTGCAGAGGGCGGTAGGACTTGTACTGTGGGCATGTAAGTACTGTGAAAACTTCATTCCCAGGGGTCACTACTAAAAAAAATAAAATTGCTACTATTATTTCAGTTGCAAAATAGAAACTATACTGTGAAGATAATTAATTCATATGAAACATTAAGATGCTACTGTATTAAATATGACACAAAAAAATCTTGAGGAAATTAATAGAGCTGTCCTGAGAATAGATTTTGAATAAAGTGAAGCACATAAGGGCTGTGATTACACACTGAAAAAAAAGTCAAAACACCAACTGACCATTGTATTTTTGTGAGCACTTTTCATTTCAATTTAGAAAATGAGGCAAAGACCCACTCACCCCCCACCCCCACCACCCCTGAACCTGACTGTGTAGTCATTGTATTATATATTCACAGGGAAACCAAAGTAAGGTCAGGTATATTGTCATTTCTGACTTTCTGAGTGTTTGACTTGGCAACTTCAGCTCTTTATGAGTCACATATGTACCGGGAGAAAAGTGCTATAAATTCGTGGTCAGGTCTTTTTTTTATGTTATTCTTACTTCTCAATGTCATGAAATAGCTTAGTGCAGCTCAGTTTCACCTTCCCTTTAAAAGAAATGCAGTATTTTAGATGTGGTTTTGTACTTAGTGGAGAATGTAAATTTGACATAAAAGAACATTAGTTCTTTTCAGGAAAAGTTGCCTTCTAGCAGCTTTCAGAAACAACTGCGTTTTCTTGTCAGAAGCTGAGTAAAAATGAGGTACATTTGTAAATACCACTGACCTTCTGTGAAGATAGCAGCACCATTTCTTTAATTTTTAAAACAATGTTGTCCAGACAGTCAGTCATGAATGGGAGCAGATGAGGAAAAAGCTTCCCTCATTGAGAAGGTGGGCAAAAACCAGACCACCTCTATGGGAAGTGCTATTTTCCTCATACCAGCAATATTTCTTGTTCTGTGTTAAAAGACAATATTTCTTTCTTCATTCTTGACCATTGTTACAGGCTGCTGTCAAGGGAGCAAGAAGGACAAAACAAGGCAAAGGGAAAAAAAAGAGAGACCTGTTAAGAGGGAGGTGATAACAACTTTTAACGTCTTTAACAGAGCCCACAGCAGAAACCCACAGGTCACCATGCACTGATTGTCCTGTAACAACAAGGCATAGCCACAATATCTTGCTGACTCTCTAGCCAGAGCTTGGTTCCTCTCAGAAAGCATAGAGGTCTTCAAGTTGCCACTCAGTTATCCAAACAACCTGCTTTTCCTCATAAGCCAACGTTATTCTCCTTCACAGGATCGTTCTCTGAGTTGCCAAGTGTGTGCTGAGGTTAAAAAAAGGGAATATTCTTACAGAAGTATTTAGATTCTACTCAAAATGCTGACTGTGCAGGGACTCTGCATTTTTATTATCACCTTGCAATTTTTTTTTTCCTTAGGAAATTCTTTCCACACAAAAATAAAAAGGCAGGATCAGGCAGCCCTACAGCCTTCTGCACAGTTGTTGGTGTTTTTGGTGAGAAGTGGTGACAGTGAGCAGTTGCCTTGGCATGGTTTCCCCTGTCCAAGGGGAGGTGTAGTTTCAGTTACACTGCACACTAGGTGAGCAGCGGGCTTCCAGGTTTCCCAAAGGAAAGTCAAAACTCAAAAGCAGTCATCTTTGTTTAGTTCAGGCCAAAGAACTGGAGATACCAGAGTCTGGGAGAACAAGAGGGTGAGAGAGACTAGAAAGCAATTTTCTATATTGTCCAACGGAAGTTGGATGAACTTTGTTGATATTCTGTGGCTTCCTCCGTTCCTTTTCTTATTCATATTTTTAGCACCCTAGTTTGGGAATGAGGAATAATAGCACTAGAATATTTTCCACTGCTTTGAGGAAGACATTCACACGAGTGTATCAGAAAGGTGGAGAAAGATGTTTCCCTATCCAGAGGTTTTATCTCTGACTGAGTATACTTTAGTGCAAGCAACAACAAACACATATTATAGTGTTGTACTAGGAGTAGCATTGGTTCATAAACTATTTTTTTTAGCTTAAAAATATCCATTCAGACTTTGAAGAAATGCTCCTCTGTTGTGACTTTAGGATGACACAGTTTCTTTTAGGAGAGCTGAAGTAAGGAGGAGGAATATTCATTTATTTAGCTCTTCTCTGTGTTTGGTAAATAGAAGAAATGAAGTGGCAGAGGTGCAGGGTTGCTGGCCTAGTTGAACTTTCTGGTGGAGAGGGTTCTGTAGAAGTTGTCTGACTGCTCAAAGTAAGAAAATATCGAAGCTTACTGGTGCCAAATTCTTCTCTACTAGAAAGTTCAGTTAGGAAAATAAATAAAACATGCTCATGGCCAGCATAAGCTTGATCCAATAAGAAACTAAGTTTTATAGATAATGGATGCCAATGTCTGTGAAAAGCCAAAATATAGTACGAAAGTGGATTATAGTTGACAACAGGCTGATGGTGGTGAGAGCGAGCAGGTAAATGCGTCAGTGTTTGTGCTTATTTGCTGTGATTTCATCACCCTGGAAACACTCGGGCTGTGTTTCTGTGCAGCCATTTCTATTACGTGCTCCATCCGTTCACCGGCTCTGTTTCCTCACTCTGGCTGCTTCGGCTACCAGGTTTATTTTTGGTGGCTGTTTAAGCTGATGAAGCATATAACCTTGAATCAACACAACATTTCAGGTTTCTCACTCAGTATTGCCTGTTTTTCTTGCCTAAGAAAGCTTGGGGTAAACACTGCACACACTAGTAGTGAAATGCAGCACAGATTGCCTCCTCAACAACTCACACAGTGTCTTTTGTTATAGAAAAAATAAATACATTGGGCAGACAAGAAAATTGCTTGCAGCGATGAGTGGGAGTTTACAAACTAGAGGGCTTTGATTCCTGCATCCTCTAGTTGCACTAAATACCCGAAGATAATATCATAGCATAGAATAAGTGAAAACACTGAAGGCAACCCATTTGTGTGTTTATTACTGTTTTGTTTGAATTTATTGATACATATATTCTGCTCTGGGTGCTTATAGAGTTACATAAATATGGTTTTGCCCAGGTAGGTTGGTTTGGGGTTGTTTTTTTTTTTTTTTTTGAGCCACAAATTATAATGTTTATTATGCTGATGAAGCAATGGTTGGGGGACAAATATGATATTAAAAATAGACTTGGATTTCCCAATCAACTGAAATGCTGGCTTGCAAACCCATGCAGCAATGTTGATTTGTGGGTAGTTAATTTTCTTGGCCATTGTTTTTCTACTGTGTGATGCTGTGAGGTTATTTCTAGGCAAAATGAAATATACAGTTATACATAGTAAGAGAATCATATAATAGAAAATGTTCTTGGCATGCACACACTACTCAGAATGAGTACATAATGTGCACTTGAATGGATGAGCTGTTTTTTGTTTGTTTTTCCGTTGGCAAACTGAGAAATAAAGCACAATCCATTTTGAACTTAATTTTTCCTTTTTTTAGTTGGGTTTTTTGTTTGGGTTTTGTTTTGGGTTGGTTGTTTTTTTTTTTTGAGATAAAAATTCTAATTTTCCTTTACACCCAGTTCCAGGATTCTGGACCAAAAACTTAAGTGATATTTCCATCATTTCACTGACCTTCCTTATTCACTTTTCAACCCAGTTCAAAAATCTTCAGAGATTCAGATAGTTGGGAAAACACAAAAGGTATTTCCTTATTGAGTTCAGATTTTGATCCTGATGTAAATATAGAGCTGAAATTCAGCAGGGGGCAGAGGCCAGCAGAAAGCTGTGCACAGACACTATTTTGCAATGTTTGCGTGGGGGAATAGCTCAGCACCTCCTTCATCACCTCAGATTTGCAGTACCTGGAGCTGAGACACTGTGGTTAGACAGAGCAGAGAGCACAGGCTGGGCTTGGACTTGGGTTGGACTCGATGCCTGAGGGCTGGATTCGAGGCTAAGAGGAAGAGAAAAGAGGCTTTCCTTTTATTTCATTGGTCTTTGAACCAGCCTGAGATTATCTGGCCCTACCTCATTTGCTCAACAGGGACAGAGACTGTGGATGCTGTTCCAATACATGAACTGAAGCTGCTGAATCAGAAGAGCTATAACTTCCAGGTTGTTTTTCCTCAGGCAATCAGATTGTTTGTTCTTTTAGAGGGTGACACCAACTTCATTCACAGCAAGTAAAAGACAATTGAAGCATTCTTGGTACAAGAAAACCTAATTTACAGGGCTTGATAAACATTCTTGAGCTAAAGAGAAGTTGTGGCACAGCATCTTGTACTGTGAAATCACTTCCCATTGTTCTAGGAATGTATCCTCTTATTATTATGCCTTGAAATGGAAATGCTGGGAAAGCAGGATATGGTCTATGATTTGTAGGTACAAAACCTCACTTCTTGGAGGAACTGAATGAATTTGTTTATAAAAAAAACCCAGAAGAGTTAAAGAATCCCACTGACGAGCAATTTGCGTACTTAACGCCATATATTTTCTTTACTTTTTATCCTCACTTACACACATAACAAAATGGACAGCCTCTTTTTCCTTCCATCTAGATGATTTTTTTTTAAATTCAATTTGTGTAACTGCCTTCCCAAAGGCACTAAGTGTTTTCGGTGCATATGGGGATGGAGTCAGACCAGGGTCAGAATGCTATCTTTTGGATTCATGTCCTAAACTGGAAAAAAATGGTTAATGAGTTGGTAAAAACAGATTGGTTTCACTCTTTTGACACAACAGAGATGTCTGTCTGTGTTGCCCAGCCTGTCAAACATTCCTAGAAACAGCAGTTAGGCAAACTGGCAAAGAAGGGGATTCAAAGAAAAGAAGCAGCAAGTTGAACAAGCTCAGCAAGACTGAGTGGACACGTAAAGTAAAAAAGTCACTGCATTCACATATATTCTTTCTACAAAGCAAGATGTGGAAAATCATCAGTTCTCTAACCAGACTGTGCTAGTAATTTTGTAATTCCAGGGTTCTTTTCCTCCTCTTTGCTCTCCATCCCCAGCAGTGCTTCAAAATTAGCTGTAATTTTCATGGTTCAGTTATTAGGGTATGAAATGCATAAGGTTTGGCGGGTAGCAACAATGAACCCTAAAATTAAGCATTTAGTACTGAAATGTCTATATTACCCTGGATAAACATGCCTGTATTTTTGTTGGATGGGTTCAAGAGCTAAACAGGCTGGGAAAACCTGAAGTCAACTATAACTAAGTGAGGGGAACGGAAAGCAATTATTTGCCTCAAGTGGTAGCTGGGGAGTGGGGAGAGCAATAAGGGGGAAACCAAGCAAGACACTTGAGAGATACAGTAATAGATGTGGGATACAGAGTTAATATTAGAGGGTTAAGAGACAGAACTGCTTATTTTCTCTCTCTTCATATCTGTTCCTTACCTTTCTTCTGAATTCATATTTTCATGACATCCTTCTCTTTTCCTTTTCTCACTTTTCCCCTTTTTCCTGCTATTTACCCTTTTTTATCTTTCCTCACCAATCACACTTGACGCACTGTAAGCATTCTGCTTCTATATGTCTTACAGCAGACTAAACCCTTAGACCCAGATAAAACCTGGACATTGCTCTATACATTACAGCAGAGAAATTTGACTTGTGCTGATGGCCACAGCTGCTCAGAGTAGCACTTGTTTTAAATTTCAGGTGTGCACTTAGGTCCCACACGGAGCCCTACAGTGTTTACTGGCAGATAAGGATGTAAATAGGAGGTTTGTTACTATAGGTGGAATAGTGAGTGCCTACATACATGCCTCCAGCAGTCCTCATTCTGGAAACACCATTGTGCTGAGCACTGGGCTGTTGGTTCTGTCGCTTTATTGTGATATTCTGACGAAGAACAGTTGTATGAGATAGTCATATGCAAGATATGCAGTCGTTTGTAGTTCTGTTTGCCACAAACATTGTTTCCCAGTCTTTTTCTATTTTAAACTTGCGCTTCCCTTAGTGGGAAATTCAGCTTCCCTCCAACGTGATATTCCTGCTTGAAAGGAACTTCACTTCACCCACGCTTTGTTCTTCACCTGGTACCACTTTACTTCTTTCTTTCATCTTCTTCAGGGGCTAACCTGAAAAAGAAAGAACTGCTCTGCACTGGTCTCGCTATTTTCCCTCCCATACTCATTACCTCTTATCTCACTATATTTCCTTGTTCTGGCTATGGAGTGTTGTTCTACCCTGGTGCATTAAATTTACTCCTAATTTCCCACATGTTCAGCATCACCAGCTGATGGAATTTGCTGGGGCTGTATGCTTTGTGGTTTTGCTTCATTTTCCACAATACGAGGCAGGGCTCTGTTGCCTTCACTTCTACATAAGCAAAAAGTCTGAATCCTGCTGACCAAATAAATTCGATTGCACAGAGACCATAACAGAAAACTTTCCATACACTATTAGAAATGACTCACCAAAGCTGGTGGAAAATGTGGAACACTGTACTAGAAGTGTTAAAATGAGCATCTTAGGAGAGTAAATGGGTAAATCCGGTTGCAGAGATACCAGGGTGCGTAGACAGCTGGAGAAGAGTGATGAAAATGACAGCTGGATTAGCAGGTCATCGGAATCCTATCACACGTGTGTAGCTTTTCAAGTCACCCAAAGTAGGAGACCAAGTAGAGTGAGTAAATCCTGTTGATTCACGGAGTTGGAATGGGATGGAGACATTAATCACTGTCATCCCCTGAAGCGTGCAAAAAGGCACATCTAAAACCAGCTCTGGGGTGCCAGCTGAGGAAGGAGAGGAGACATGAGAAGCAGCTGATAGCTGACAGGTCCTCTGTGTGTCACTGCAGAGAAGCCAGGACAGGACACCAGGATATGAGCACCTGGATGCTGGGCAGACCCTTCATGTGCAGCAAACCTTGACATTCATGAGTGGGGGTGGGAGTCTGAGTGTGTCTGAAATCAGCTTTGGTTTAAAATTCCCTTCTCCTACAAGTTCTTTCATCACTTGCTGTATTGTTGCTACAGCAGCTCAGGGTTATTTCCTGCAAGTGGGGCAACTCTGCTATCTTAGGCATGGCAGGGAGTTGAGCTTCCCCTGGGACAGACCCAGAGGTGAGAAGAGGAAAAAGGAGGAAAGAGCAGGTAGTCCCGTAGTATGCACACAAGGCAGAGACAGTGTGAGTCTCCACATCATTGACATGGGGGCTGAAAACAATATTTGTTGAACCACCAGCTTCACCTTTTATAGAGAAACTGCAGCCTGGACCTTAGCCATGACATCCGAGACTCTGATGTTACCCACTCTGTGCTTTCCTGCTCTTGGAAGTAGAAAAATGCTCTCTCAATGAATACTACCGACTCCATCTTGGGCATACTGCCACACTTTTTATCATTTTCTGGATGAAGCAGAAAGGAGAGACTACTATCCTGCAATAGAGGGAGAAGCATGCTTCTCACTGACAGATGTGTCTAAAGCCAGAACACAAAGTACTTGGCACAAAATTGGAAATGCATGAAAACGTGACTATTGCATTCCTCAATTTCATTTGAGATATTATCCATATAATCTCCTCCTCCCAAGTGTCAGATTCCAGCTGATTAGCCATGTTTTCTAGCTAGACAAAACATTTGATAATGTCTACGTGATTTAGAAGCAGATTGCTTCTAAACACAAAAACATACTCCTAGGAGGAGCTGGTGAACTACAGAGCCTGCTTTTCAGGTTCTTGACACCAAGGTATCAAGGTTGCTTCTTTCCTACAGGATTTAAAGGCCAAAGATTCATTTGACTTGTGCTTCCAATAGTGTCAGCATGAGCAAGGAACCCTTAATAGGACCACAGTGCCTAGTAGTCAGCTCATAAAAAACAGTGAGCTGTTCAATTTTAAGTCAAGGATATAGAGAATTGTTTCTGTTCTGCTCTGAAACCACAGACTGGAGTCCCCTTTTGAGGCAGATGCTCTGACGTGGGAAGACAGGCAGTTCAGCTGGAGCTGCAGTTCTGGAGTGGAATATTAGTTTAGCTGTAGGTGGTTTGTAGGAATACTTGTATTTTATGTCCAAGACCACTTGCACCCTAAATTGTAATTTTTTCTTGAACATGTGTCATTGGCATTTCACAAATCTGTAAACATACACTACATGGGTCTCTTACAAAATGACTGCTAAAAATTAACTCATTTTTATGGCACCTTTAGAGGTTAGTTAAAATCCCATTAAGAGACATCAGAGTGAGACAAAAATGTCACTACATGTCCAAGGTCACTTAACTGGTGAAACAGAATAGTAAGTAACAACAGGGAATGAGATGGTCTGGTTGTCTTCTGTATTCGTCTCAGGCTCCCTTCTCTGCCACTGTCCCGTAGCAATTGTAGTGAGTTCAAATCTGCAAACACTTCTACCTAATTAGCAGCCTCTCAGTCAATGGCCTCATTCAGCTGTCTCAATTAACGTTGGCTTTTACCAGGTCCCTTTCCCATTTGGATTCAATAGAATATTTATGTAAGTGGGAGCCGGTGATGGGGGACTAGCAGGACTTGTGTGGGCTGAGAAGGGTTCATGTGCCTTTGTAAGGGAATTTTTTAAAACATTTTCTTCTCAGACAGGTCTTCTCTTTCTTTTCTTTTAAGTTGGTAGTCTCAGTTAATAATTCTGCTTCATTTAAAGTTAATGCCAAATTAGTGCTATTTTATAGAGTGTTTGCTTTGAAAATGGAGAGCTGGTAAATCAGTGTGCTAATTTCTGTTGTCACCCCAGTGTTTAATTTTGTTTTTGTCAGATGATTATCTGTTATGTACACAACACTGTAGTTTCATACTTGTCATTTGTCTCTCTCAGTTACAAGACCCTTGTTGCACTCCTGTCTCAAGGCTTCTTCTACAGACCTCTGACTGCAGCAAGCTTACAATTGTTGTTTTAGAAGGCTAAAAGATATGAAGTTGCAAAAGGGGAAGAACATTTTAAATATAACTGTGCATTAAGTATGGTTACTGAGTCATTGTTTCGGTTTTATGCAGTAGATATTTCTGGCTAGTGTAAAATGCACTAAGAACCAAATTTAAAAACCATCTGCACCTCCTGTTTCCGTCTAAGACGTTATTTATGTTTTTGGCTTTGTACCCTGAGCTAAATACAGAATGTGTAAAGACTGTTAATTAACCCTTTGAGACATGACTTTCCCATCAATGTGTGCAACAGGAACATGTTTTTAATTAGGTAGTAAAACTCCCAGGATTTATACTAGTTCAAAATTTGCTCCATAATGAAACTAAAGGGAGTANGGGGGGGGAGAGGGGGGAA
Organism: Aleadryas rufinucha; assembly: GCA_013397815.1. Lineage (NCBI taxonomy): Eukaryota > Metazoa > Chordata > Aves > Passeriformes > Aleadryas > Aleadryas rufinucha. The sequence goes on along the minus strand of VZTH01001241.1, from coordinate 15,014 downwards.
TACACTCTATGTTTAAGTAAAGCTAGATTTGTCTCGCATTCCCACCAAAGCCAGGGAACACATATTTACATTAATCCAAGATATTTTAATGAATATGATCAAGGTTAGATACAATTCTTCTTACCTGAAGAGGCAGCCTGTTACTATTTATTTTCTCTTTTTTCTGCCATTTCTCTATAAGATCTGTTCATGCCTTGGGAATTCCCCAGTATGCCCAGTACTGTCCCATTATGGTGGATGTGGTAGTCAGTTAAAGGAGTTCTGCATAAAGTTGAGCTCAGCTCAATCCCAGAAAAATATTTGAGCACGTAGCTAACATGAAGCATGTGAAATCGAGTTCATTTAGTTGCACAACTGAAGTTAGCCACACAGTCAGATACATCAGTGACTTGTAGCCCAAACACTCTGGCTCTTTAATGATAAAATGGGGCAATGCTCTTGTTATGGGCCATTGCTTGCCATAACCCAAAACCAACTGAACACTTCGTGGGGAGGTAATCTTGCCTGTAGTATTATTTCAATCCTAAGTTAAACTTTATGGAGAGATTTTAATATTGATACATAGAATAAAATATGCTATAAATAAAAGGCACAGTGCTTGTGTTCTTATACTGCTGTATTTGCTACTCAGTCATTTCAATTTTAAATCAGAAATTCCAGAAATGCCTAATTCAAGCAAAGGTCTTAAGGGTCTGAAAAATATGTTTTGAATAAAAGCTTGTTTAAGTTACACAAGCACGAAAGAGGGAAAGCAGTTCAAACTGGGAAGCCTGTTTGTTTTTCTTTGTGCATGTTAAATTTAAAATTAAATGCAACATGTTTATCTTTTTCTTCCTTTCTTTTTTCTTTTAAAGGATTTTGACAAAACTCTTCACACTCATATATAATGTCTTAGAATGCCAGGTTTCACTCTAAATTAATTTTTTTGGAAAAGTGGTAAAACAATAGAAATAGTAGTTCAAGCTAAATGTCTTGACCAGCTGAAAAGAGGTTCAGCAGTGTAACTGTTGGTCAAGAAGCTCAAGGACTTTCTGTTTGGTACTGTGCCATGGGTGATTTTTACACTTCCCTGCAGAAAACCTCCACCCCCTTCCCATATCCTCTGTAATGATCCTGATCAGAAGCAGTGCCTGATCCTGCTCACTTCATAGGAAATCACACACTGCTTAGAGAAGGTCTGCACTCCATAGCATGTAAAATTTAAAAGAAAAAGACATTGAATTCAGTTAATTGGCTTGACCATTATCTTGTTTCTAGTGCTGTCATTTGCACCTATGCTAGCTGAGTATAAAATGACGACATCCATCTATTTGTTTAACCTCGTATTTCATCCAAGAGCCCCCAGGTTCAAAAGCAATGGCTAACCAGGCTCTTAGGAATATCTCAGGAGGATTACTGCTCCATGAGATTTAAGGTGCAGTTTCAGATACATTTATTTAAATGGGGATGAGATAGCATGGCTTTCAAAGGTGGCACCTCATCTTCTGCCACGAAGTTTGCAGCAAACCACACAAACAGCCTCTCTGACACCAAGGGCACAGTGGTGGGGCTAAGGATCTGGGGACAGGGACAGGGCACACCGTGGTCCTCGCTCAGCTGAAGAGCTGCTGTAAACTAACTGTAGGTGAAACAGCAGCTTTAGAGGGTAAAATTGCCATACCACTGCTTGAACACAGAAATGCAACTGGGACAAATTAAAATCTTAAATCACAATTTAGACTATGTGCAGTAAGCACATTTTTTATGCCTTCTTATAAAAAACCCCTTATTGTTTATATTTTATATTAAATAAGATCCCCACGTTTGATAGCAAAAGTGTGTGTTTAGTTCAGTTCATGCCCACTTGAGACCTTCAGATCCCCCAGTCTGTTGCTTTTCTGTGCATGACCTGAGGTATTCAAATGCACAGAAATGGCAGTGCACTCTCGCACTGAAAGACCTGCACATCTGTACCGGGGTTATGGATAAATGAGGAGGAAAACAGGTTGGAAACTGGGAGAATGCCTATCATATCAAGATAATTGCCTGTTGTTATTGCTCCATCAGCCTTCCACTGTACTTCAGGGTGCTCTGATGGGAGAGTAGATTTGGTGATTTACTGTTGTTGTTTACCCTTTGGCCACTCTTAGTTCTGATAGTCAGTCTTGGGTCCCTTTAGCTTCATCTGTTTTTTTCTCTGATCCCTTGACGATCTGATTCAGTTTGCTAACACAGAAGAATAGGATTTGGTCGGGGTGGGTATTTTTTTGTTGGTAGTTTTTCATTTTGTTTTGTTTGGGTTTTCATGGTTGGGTTTTTTTCTTGATTTGTGTTCTGCTAATTTAATGTTTTGTGTCCTTTCTCAGAGGACTGGATGAATATACAGTCCTTAGGGTTCCTAAGTAATGTGCTAACAGAAGTAAAAATTTAATAGGTGTTAATAAACTTTTAAATCAGTATTTGTCTGATGGTTCATACTTCAATATCTTCTGTGTTGCAGATATTTCATTTCTGGGTTTAAATATCAAAACTTTAACTGATGTGACCCTTTAGGAGGAACATGACTTTTAGTCTTGTAGTAATTTAAATTCTGAAACACCTGAGTTGCCTCCTCCTCTTCCAACGTCTTTTACCTTGCATAGTCATTTACAGTTGCTCGAAGTGAGTGTGAAGTGGCTGCAAAATCCTGCCTCATCAACTGGTAATGGTTTACAAATGTGTAAATGACTATTCAATCTGCAAAGCTGGGTGAAAATCAGGCTCTTTATCGTGGTTGACTGGGGAGAAATTTTCAGAAGATGTTCTGCGGGGTGTTGTTCCTTCACACAAGGTTCTTGTCTTGCTCGTGTTTCTAGTAAGGCAGCAGTGATGCTGAAGTGGACGGGGAAAACAAGGAGGTAGGATGTACCCTATAGGCTTATGTATAGTTAAAATAGCTGATTAGTTAAAACAGACAGAAATTGCTGTAGAATCTACAGTACAGTGAAGGGCATTATAAATCAGGATCCTTCACATTGTATCTACACGTTACACTTTTTTATTAATTAAAAGTCTAAAGTGGTATGATAGGAAAAGGAGCACAGTACACCTATATGCTAAAACATGGATTGTTCTCCCATCCTTTTGTTATCTCTGGCACTGGAAAATTCAAGGTGGCTGCACAACTCATATCTCACCATTTGTGACTTTCAGATCCTGGTAGTGAATAAGCAAAGGAAATACTGCTTTTTTTTTCCCTTTTCCTATTTTTTGCTTTTTGTTGAGAAAACTGGTATCAACATAATCAATGCATGATTTGATTTTTTGCTGTGTCTTTTTGGGGCACAACTAGGTTAGAATATTTTGGTTCATTTTAGAGCATAAGTAGACTACAATGACATACTGCTGTGGTTGGTTTGGCTCGGCGGGAAGTAGTGTCCCAACTTAACCTGCTGCTTCTCCTATCTTACCAAATTACCTGTGTTTTATGTTTCATGTGTATCATGTTCAGAGGCCTTTACTACTAATGTAAATTGTTTCCTGGTGTCAGTTATTTTATTCTTTCAATTTGATAGGATCAAAATATTCTATTATAATTCAAATGTTATTTGTGAAAATACAAGGATAAAGTAATCCTATACTCTGTCACAGTAAAAATTAACTACAGAAGTTAGGTAGAAAAAATCTTGTGTGTGAGTGTTGTCCTTGAAAGTTGTTGATTAAACAGAAGTTATGTACCTTAGTAGAGAACATGCATCTTGGATAACTGGAATTTGAGAGGCTGGTTAAACACTGGATCAATTTTTCAGAAATTCAGTGAAATCCCTGTCCTTGGAAGCTGGGTTATTAAAACCTTACTGGTACTTACTGGGCTAACTCTTTATCTGGCTCTTCTTTGACTGAGGGCTTGAAGCAGTTGGACAGAAATCTGTCCCAGTCTCAGATGGTTTTGTGTTTCTGGATTTTCTGAGAAGTGCTCTATACCTGCAGCCTATGCTTTTAAGTCACAGGCTAATATTTTTGGCTCAGAGGAGCATGGTTTACAAGCTTTGATACCCAGGCAGTGATGATTTTTCAGTGACAGGTTAAATGACCTCAGCAGGTGACAGCACACTGACGTTTCTGTGCTAAAGTATGGAGCTGGGATATTTTGGAGGCCAAGAACTGAATACAATGAACATGGAGAGCTGTATGTAATTCTGAAGTTAGACTCTTTCATTCATGTGAGTGGTCACTTCCCTAGCCCACTGAATTCTGTCAAAATCATCCTCCCACATGTTGCTCTCACTGCCTGCTAGGACTATATTCATCTGCAGGAGAGGTATTCTAGCTCTGAAAATTGTTTATCCCAAAACATTTTGTGAAAGGTATATGATTATATAATATTTCACTAACTCCATGAAATTTGTACCAGATATGTTTGCAAAATACTTCTTGAGGAGAAAGAACAGCTGATAATGTTGCATTTCTCATAGCATCTGTATTATTAGTGTTTGAAATATTATTTGCAAAGTAAATGAATTATTACAAAGGCAACATAAATCATTACTGGTTTTGCGTGTTTTATATCTGTGTCTATACAGCAACATATAGATAACTCCAAAATAGTTCACTCTTCATGTGAAATTAGAATTCCAGTGCAGTGCTCATGGGCTTTTGAGATATTTGATGTACAGAGGTGTCTAAGAACTGAGTGTGGGCTACATTTCCTATAGATCTCCAAGATAAACTGTGTGCTGTGTAGTGTCCAATTATTACAGTGGTGCATGGAAAATCTGTACCAGGAGACCCAACAGGTCCTGCTCATAGCCTCGAGCACTCCTTTGCAGCTGCCCTACACTGTTTTAATTGTTAGCATGTTTCCTGGTGTGATTTTGATCCGTGCCAACTGGCAGTCGCCTAGGAAGTCCTTGGGCAATCTCCAAGGAACAGCAAAGGTTGGGGCAACGCCCCCCAGACAGTGAGGCACAGCACACATTTAGAGTACTGGAGGTTTAGCTGAATGGAAGGTGAACTCTCCTGCCACTTGCTCCTTGTGCCTTTGGTGCTCTTGAGGCTCCTCGAGCAGAAGAGACAAAGCACTTTGGATTTTGCACTATAAAATCACTGTACTAATGCTGGACAGTTTTCAAGCACAAACTTCCCTCTCAGTTTTCCTTGTCCCCTTTGAGGTGAGCTGTGTACCAGGGATATGTGCCAGCACAGCTCTGTCAGTCTGCATACAAATAGGCAGGATCCTGGTCAGCACAGCAGTCCCAGCTGAACTGTCCCATGGGGACACAGTTGCCCTGTCAAATTGTTCTTTAATGTTGTAGCTGGTTTAGTTTTATCAAACCCTTGGACACCGTTATGAGCTGTGCCCATCCTGTATTTGAGAACGCCGCGTTCCTGCACCGACAGAGCGCTGCAATCAGGATGCAGCCTTAGACAGAGCATGATCCAAAGATTAAAGTGATACAACTGGCCTGCAAGGTAATTTGCAGGTGAGCTCTGTTACCCCCCATCTGCCCCTGGCAGATTCTACAAGCAAGCATTCATTACCCCTGCAAGCTCTCGTGTAGGTTTTTGCATGCTTCTTTCTTCCATACAAGCAAGAGCATGTTGTATATTGACTCAGTTGCTGGAGTGAAACTTGGTTTCAACTTTTTTCCAATCCAAATGTGTAAACATTACTAACTGAAAATATAGTTTTCAGTCTAAAAGAAAAGCAGCTGTAGTTACACAATTTTTTTTTTCATTTTTTCAATGTCATGCTAAAAAGCTCTGCAAAGACGTGTGCGGGAGAGGAGCTGTAAAGTTTCCCATTTAATCATTAATAGGAGCCATTTTTTTGGTGGCTGGTATGCTGCTGAAAACTAGCAGAGAAAATTTATTTTTGCACTCTGTGGAACCAAACTCATCTCTGGATTAAGGAGACTGAAATTTCACTGACAACTATAGGAATGGAGCCCATGTGTAGAAGCATTTTTTTCCTAAACACAGGAGAAGTGCCCAAACCTTATCATGAATGCAGGGGTATCTTACTTCAGACTGAAAGTCACTGTCTCCTTTGCTGAAGTTGATTCATCAAAGCATTCTTCTTTGCCAGAGGCCATAACAAATCTTCCTCATTACCTATGACATAAAGGACTTAGCAGGAGGGTTAGTGCTGATCAGACTATTGCACCATCAGACTCTGTGTTCCTACTCCATGGTGCCAGACAGTAGCCTGTGTATTTCTGCTCATAAAAGTGGGCACTCAGACTGGGATTTCAAGCTGAAAAATTAGTGGCCCTGCTGTAGTAATTCCCAGGGGGTAGAAAGCATGGAAATATGTATGTGATTTGATGACAAAGGATGTCACGGCTGTATGGTTTCTATGTCTGTAGGTATGGAAGAAGGTGCTGGATGTGATTCATGCTTATTTATCCTTCTCTACTCCTGAAGTCTCATAACTACTAACTGTTAATTATTATATTCTCATAGGTGGCTTCTTTTCCTGACACAACCTTCAGACCAGACAGTTGTCTGAAACTAAGGAATTTTTGTATCCTCACATGAACTGTTTAAGTGCATCATACCTCACAGTAGAAGTATTGCATTTGTAGTTCATCAGCATTCTATGGGGTTAGGGAGGAAACTGGGTCTCAGGGAAGAGCTGCTTCTATCATTCAGACTTCCGCCGATAGCAGAAGTAAAAATGCTTCCCTGTAAGTTAGTGCATGTCCTGTTTCAAACAGCAACCTTGCAGTGAACGAAAGTATTTCTTAGCTGCCGTGCTATTCTGCCATCGAGTAATGTCCTTTGTTCCCTAGTCCCTAGAGAGAGAGACCAACTGACGTGAAACTAGAGTAGCCCTTCACAACTGGAAGGTTTTCCTGTATTAGGAAAATATTCTGCTGTCCCTCTGGACAGCTTTTAGACACCCTTATGCATCTAGAGCATGTTCTGTTAAAAATGCAAGGCAGTTTCTATTGCAACAGGAGTAACTTTTCCTGGATGTACATGCCCTGTCTTCCTGCCTGAGGCTGGGTCTAAAGAGGCTCAGAAACCTCATGAGGGACTTCAGGAAGGGATCCACCTAGTCTGAATCTGCATTGCCACCCCTCCTAGGTGCTCACAGGATGGCTGGATCCATTGTAAATGTTAATAGCCTTTTTTTGGAAGGAAGGGAGTGGAGGAAGTAGTATGACATGGGGTAGGATGGAGTATGTCTAGTTTGGATGTCTAGGGCTTGGCAGGTGAGACTTAAGCCAGTCATTTCACTGCTAGCATGTAGTAATGAAAAAAAAAAAGGGTGGCTGCAAGTTCTTGTCTTGGAGCTTTTTGTCAGGAATAGGAGGAAGCAGATTTATAAAAGCAAAGTATTCTGAGACAAACAAGGAGACTGTGCTAGCCTATGTCATGACTTACACATCTCCTAGTTTTATTTCCCCAGATTCTGAAGTATTTGGATCTAAAGTTTCTCTCTTGCTTAGCTTTTGTCTTTAGTATCTTGAATTTGTGAAATGATGGCAGAGAAAGCTGGCTCTGAATGTGCAGTCTGGCTCGACTGCTGGATGAAGGAGTGGCATATAATTCAGTAACAAAACCATTGTACTAGAGTTTCTGTGAGTTTGTTTCAGAGGAAATATCATCATGGACAAAGATCTTGTGGGTGAGATTTCCCATTTGTTAAGGCTGTCTGCCCTTTACATGTCTTCTCTCCCCTGGAAAGCAGCACTGTTGCAGTGTCTTTGGGAGTGTGGGTGACGGGATAGATTAGAAAACTTTTTCTGTTAATTGTTGGAACTCATGGCAACAAAGTGAAAAGCTAGAGGTAATTTTACTTTAAGGGTTAAATTCCCTCCTTTGAGTATGGATGAAGAATGGTACAAAACCAAAGTAAAATATTAAGTTTCTGCATTTGTAGTCTGATCGATGAATATTTATACAGGAAATAGAATCAAATTGTAGATCATTATGCTTACTATATGTATATAAAATATATAAACTGCACACTCCTAAATGGGTTCTTTACGTCTGCAGTGTGATAAAACACAATAAATGCAAATGTGAAGTATGCTTTGTGAGTCTATGAAAGTAAACAGAACCTAGAGAGACTTCAAAAAATGTGTACAGATGAAAATGCAGATGAACTTGGACCTTACTGGACCTACTCTTTTATTATACTGCTTTTCTTTGATGTAAGCCAAAAATAATATAACATTTTCCATGAGTCTGAAAGCAGAAATTTTTGCTGGAGTCCTGATTCATTCATAACCATAGCTAGACGGCAGGAAAGGCTGTCTGAGTGCCACATGTTGAGCTGGTCTTCTATACTCACACACAAATATTCATGCATTCCCCATATAAAGGTGCATTTGTAGGTGAATGAGGAGAGTGCTTGCCCATGCACCTGTAACAACTGATGCAATACTTGCTTTGGCAGTGGACAGAGGATAATGGAGTCACACCCTAGACATGCTTTTATTCTAAGTTTCTAGTTATTAGAATAGATCTAGTAGAACTTATCTACAATATAGAAGCACAAGTATTGGGATCTGGAGAAACCAATTGCATAGGTTCCTTTGACTTAATTTTGAATTAGTGACCCTAACAGAACCCCCCACTCACGAGGCCCTAAGGGACAAGTGCTTTGCAGGATTGCTGCTAATAGCAGCACTTGTATGGAGCCAATGAACACAAAGGTTATTAGGCTGGTGGTGTAAGTCAGAAAAAAATGGTGTAAAGTGCTCGTGACAAGTGCCATTGTTGTTTCTCAAACCAAGATCCCCATCTGCACTCTGCACAGACTACTAGAAGTGGCCACAGGAAGAAGGTGCAGCTTGGGTTAGAAGAGTAGCCAGTATGCACAGACTTATTTTTAAAACAGTGAGGTTATTTAATAATTTTATTTATAGGTGAAAACTCATTTCATTTAGTCATGTGAAAAGTGGCTGAAATATGTGAGGCTTGATAGAAGGGAAACCAAGCTTGAAGACTGAAGAGTGCTAACTAGAACTCACTTTCTGTACTCACTAGAGTCCCTTGCTCTTTGCAGCTGGCCTGCATTTCCCATACATACTATGTCCATAAGATCTCCATTGTCAGCTACTTATGATTCAGCTAGGAGGAAGACCCTGGAGGTCACTGGAGGTGAAATCTAGAATGGAGCCAGCCCATGGAGGTAACAGAAAGAGACATTCAATCTATATCTTTCCATGAATCATTATAGCATCTCAGTCATGGGCAAGTTACTGCTGAGCTGATCCCAAATAAACTGTTGCTTCCCTGCAACTGAAATATCTTGACTTGGATTCACCTAAAACTGCATGTGTTGTTAAAATTTTCCATGTGGACAGTAAAAGATATAGTATTTCCTGAAAGTAATGGAGTTTAAATGGAAAACTGTCTCTCAAGTACTGTTACTTCCCACCTATTCTACCTAATTTTCCTGCATGGCGTAATCTAAATTGCTGAATATTATTTTAACTAATAAAAAGGATACATAAAAATGCAAAGAAATGACCAAGAGAGGTTAAAGAGATTTTTTTTTTTCCTTTTAGTTGGCCATACTGTTCTAACCTTTTCTAGGTTTTCGCTGCTGTTTTCCCCACAAGGTATCAGCTGTTTGCTTGAGTGTATTTTTAACATGATAGACATGCTAATAAATAAAGGCACAAATTCTAATATGTATGCTTATCATGGTTACTTTTTTCTCCAGATATCTCTGCTCTGTAGGCCAAGCTATGTACCATTTATTTACAATATTGAGCACTCATTACTAGAAATACTTAGAAAATATAGTTGCTCAAGTAATCATCATCCACAAAGAGAGGAAAAATTAGCTTTTAGCTACTCCTTCTGTTTTATTTTCTTCTTTTTCTCTTTCTATTAACTGAAATATTACTGCAAATCCTGAATTAGTTTCCTTGTTTTCAGCCTTGAACAGTGAGGTTAATTCCTTGACCCAACACAAGCTTTTTTTTTTTTTTTTTTTGGTGGCCCAATTTGATCAAGCCTTTTGTTTCTCTGTTTTTAGGGAGCTAAATTAGGGATTTATTGTCATTTTAATATTTATTTTTTGTAAGACCACATCTGGCTTCAAATCTCTACTTTTAAAAAGTTCAATTGTTATGGTTTGGCAAAGCTCAAGAAGGTCTGTTTGGACAAAAATAGCCATTTTTTAAGTTAGGAAATAAGCTGAAGTAAGATGAGTATGAAGAAGTTTGTATATAAAAATAGAGCTATTGTTGGTCTATGTCTGGATAGTACTCTTTGGGGCATATAATCTCTCTGTCCAGTTTTTGATGGCTCACATATCTGGACAGTGCCAGGCTGACAGAGAGCTAGATCCACGTTCCCACTTGCCAGTTATGCTGCCATCACTGAGTTCTTGCATCAAACATGGGCTGTGGTACCAGATGTCACTAAAAAGGCTAACCTCTGCCTGAGTCTTTGAAAAACAAGGCACACACTTTTGTGAAGAGACATCCCAGGCTGCTGCTCTCTAATAGGGAAGGATAACCTTGCTGTAGCGAGGGGTGATGGGCAGAAGCCCTGTGAGGGGTAAAGATCTGGGGCAATGCCTCATGCTTTGTATTTTCTCCTGGGCAGTTTCAAGTAGCTGCGTGCTGAACACGCTGATGTCAGTTGTGTCTCCTGGTTCAAAGGCTGCTTCAGCTTCTCTGCCGAGGCTCCTAAGTCTCATTAACTGTAGAGAAATGTGAGACACCTCCAGCCTTTGGATGCCACAGGGAGATAGGCAATATGCCATTTTATTTTAATTGCATCTGTCTACAAATGACTTTAGAACATGCATTCTTTGATTTGTGCTCTTCGCTTCCAAGAAAATCCCACCTGTAATGAAGCATTTGAAGGGTGAATCTCATAATTTAATATCAAAGATGTTAAACTGGAACAATTTTAACTAATGCTCCTATTTTCTATCTCAAAATTCTTTCCTTATAAAATTTCTCTTCGATGGAATCTGAAGGTTTCTTTACAAATGTGTAGTTATATAATGAGCAACAATTTCACATAGAAGAGAGAGATAAAAATAAAGGTTGTCCTTTTTAAAACATACCTGTCATATTAAGAATATGTATATCAAGGGACTGATATTAATTTCAGAGCCTTCAAAAAAGACTCTGGACTGTATCCATTACTGTCCATGGCCCTGATTCAACTTTTATGTAAGTCAATAGGCGTCCTGGCTGTTTCCTCCCATAGCTGTTTGGATCAGCCCAAGGCAAACAAGAACAGTCAGGGAGAGATGCTACAAATGGTGAAATTTAAAAGAAAAAAAAAAAAGGAAAAGAAGAAAAAAAGGTTAGGCAGCATGTGGTGGGTGCTAGCAAAAATGCTCTGCATGAGTATAGCATAAACTAAACAGTGTTTTTGTGCCTGCAATTTATTTAAAGACTATGAGACTTCCTGGGTGTTCAAACTGAAATTGGTAGGGTGGAGTTAAGTCTAAATATCTCATGCAAACCCTTATCCAGCCTCCTGCGAGCAGTGCTTGGCCAGTGAATCCTATCTGCCAGTGTCACAGGTACAGGGAGGGGGCAGCGGGGGCCATGCTTGCCAACTGAGATGTCACCTTCCCTGGTCCCACCAAAGCCCAGCTCCCTGTCAGGGAGACTGGCAAGAGAGGGAGGGGAAAAGTCAACCAATTTCCTCAGAGGTGCTTTGTGCAAGAGCCCCTCTTCCCCTTGCACAGGCTTGCACAAAAGGGCTCGGAAAGGAGGGTGACCTCCTGATCCCCAGTGATGGCCAAAAAATAAACGAGAAGTAGCCCCGAGGCAGCCCCTCTGTGGGTGCAAAGCAACCCTTCCTCCATCCTCACTGAGGTTTATTTATAGATAGCCTTATTTGTTTGTATGGTCAAGAAGCAGTAATTCCCAGATTATTTCTTAAGTGTCTAGAGAATAAAGATCAAATGCTGCCAAGTGTACACATGACAGATAAATGAGAGTATAACACCAGAATCCTCCTTTGTCATGGAAATTGTGTTGGTTTCCTGTTAAGAAAATGAAAACCAGATGTTAAAAAACATAGCTGGTTGTGTGGATACTGTTGTACTGGGACAGCTTGGATTATAAAACAGTGAATACTTGGGGGAAGTAGGGTGGGTTTAATTTCACTTTAAAAAAATTGAAAAAGAAATGGAGCTGTCATTCAGATGTTTCTAGCATATAGCAGCTTCAGCTGGTTGTGGGATAGGAAATACTAATATGGGTCCTTTGTAGATGAGAGTGCTCACAGCCATACTGCAAATGCTGGGCTTTTTCCATCTTATAACGGGTACTTTTTGTATGAACAAGAATTTGGGTGGGTTAGAGCTTTTTTGGTTCTCACCCACCATCGGATTCCCTCTAGTTGGCAGCCAATCTTGGCTATCCCATGTCAGCTTCTTGAGAAACTAAACTGTCTTGACTATCCTTATAATTTCATTTCAAGGTAGAAGGCAGGGAGAGGGAAGGCACTAAAGCCTGGAAAAAGAGAAAGACAGATTTCTGCTTTCAGATTGCCTCTGCCATGGAAAGGCTCCTACCAAAGGAGAGAGAACCACTTTCTAAGCATCTCTCCCCAACCTTTGTAGGATTTTTTTGTCTATCAAGGAGAGAGCAAAAGAGCAGAGGCAATTAAGGGATAAGGAATTGCCTTATGGAACAAGGCAGCAAGAAAATATGTGATTATTTATAACACTACTTACTTTCAGGTAGCTTCCTGAAACACACATATCTCTTCTGTGGGGTATGAAACATGCGAGATTTAGGGCATGCCAACTATGGTAGAAAAGGCCTGATATTTTTTTCTTTATTTTTTAGGTGGCTCTCCTGGTTCTTGGTTGGTATGCAGTCTTTTTAATGACCTGCTAGTGCAGTGCTGCTTCCTGTTTGTACAGTATGTTGACATACTGGAAGTTTGAAAGACCAGCCTGTCTTCCCTGTAATTGATATTAAATATATACACATATTATACATATATATGTACATACACAAGATTTTAACAGGAAACGGGCAGGGTTGAGGCAGGCTTCAGCTTTAGCCATTGGAGCAGCCCTCTGGAGAGGGAGAGCGAGCTCCCCAGGAGTGTAATTCCCTCCAGGGATATCTCCCCAGGGATGGCAGGGGATGATCTGCAGTAAGCAGGGAATGACAGTGGCAAGTTCAGTACCTTCCTCCAGCCCCACCAGTCATCAAAACATCATTGCTACTCTGCTTTTGAAGCAACACCGGGTCCAGCTGTGCTGTTCCAGGCTGTGCTGTGTGAATTTACCTTGGCCATGGCACTGTGACAGCTCCCAGCCTGTGTTGCACAAGGGCAGCGCACATCAGGGTCAGTTGCTGGGGAGTCCCAGGGAATACATCCTGCACACCCGCTGGAGAGCTTAGCTGGTACTTCTTAGGCAGCTAAACCCATTAGGACTGAATGTTCCTGAGATCAAGGTGTGGGATGTGAAATACAGTCATATTTCACAATAATCAATGTTTTCAAGAGTTTTCAAAAGTTGAAAATACTCATTCTTTCTTTTTTATTTGACAAATTCTCAGCTGTTGTTTTTTTGTTTCTTCAAGTGTCCTCTAGATTTGCCTTTGTATTTTCCTTTGCATTTTTCTCCCTCTGTAGTTAACTGCTAGTTGAAGGCGGGTGGTGAATGCATATACAAGTTTTATGTATATAAAAATCTAACAGTGCCAATCTGGCTGCAGTCTCAGTGGGATCTTAGAACAGAAGACAGCTCACTCAGTTTTGCTGAAGTTGCTTCAATTCTTGAGAAGAGGAGCTCAGCATATAGGTGACAGATTTTAACACCAACTCTTGACAAAAAGTTCAATGCAAACTTCTTTATTTACCCTGGAAAACCTTTATTTTTTCCTGTATGCACACAGATCAACATGTGCTTCCTTTTGATTCTGCTTTTTCTCTTTCTCATTTGTCAAATCTCTGCAGTCCATGCAGTCAAGACAGGGAAACTCCAGATTTCTGGATGCAATTAAAAGGTCACATCCTTTTGCAGTTGCTGCTCTCCCCTGCAATCCTGAGGTTAGAAGTGGAATAGCAAGTCATGAAATGTTCAAGGCCTTATTTTTTTTTATGATTATCCAGAAATAATTATCTGAATCATCTGATGCAAAACTGTATTGTAAAAGAAAAGCTCTTTTCAGTATGTTTCCTCATTAGCTACACTTGAAACAGAAATACTTAGAGTATACTTTTTGCTTTGGGACCTTGTTGTTTTCACATCCATCACGGGTAGAAATTGGAAAAGGAGTTGTATGAAAATGTGTAGGCTATTATTACTTGTGCAGTCTAGTGACTGAAGTGAGTATGGGCTATAAATGACCAGAGTATCCAAAATGGTTCGAGGAACTAGACTTTTTAAAATTGCAGATGGCATCAGTAGAACCCTTTGGTGATGATTCCTTCACAGAAGCAAACTGGAGAGGCTCAGGAGTCATTCTCACATGCTGAGGACTATGTCTTTTCACATCATATTTGATGTACCTCAGGACAAAAAGCCAGAATCTTCTTCCCCATGCTGATACTGGCTCAGTGCTGTAGCTCTAAGCCACCAGAGCATTTGAGCTCTGAGGACATCAGTTTGGCACATTGCAACACTCCTAAATTCTTCAAGAGATGGTTTGGGGGTTTTTTGTAACGTCACTAGTTCATTTCACACAGACAAAATCTCCAGCTGTAGCCATGAGCCTTTGGACACAGGAAGAGGTGGGTTTCCCCATGGGCTCTCCTCAGTGGTGCTCCTTGGTGGGTTGAGGGATTCATGAGGAGGAGCTTTGCCTCTCTTCTGGGGAGCTGCTCGTGGCCCTTTGGTTTTCCCTTCACTGATTTAACAGTGCATGACAGTCCTTGACCCAACACAAGCTTTTTTATAAATTCCTGATTCTGAGTGGGGTTAGATTTGTATGCCCAAATACAACATTCGACCACACACACACACGATTACAGTACTTCTAACACCCACTTATATTTTGGGGTTTTTGAGTGCTGCTGTAGGAATGTTTACCTATAGAAAAAATTACTTGTGTGGGAGAAACGTTTTGCTTCTGATTGAACAAACTTACTGG
>VZTH01001238.1:0-15583 GCA_013397815.1 Aleadryas rufinucha | reverse complement strand
CTCAGTGGCCTCCTCTGGACTCCCACCCATTGCAATAGCTCTGGGAAGCTCCCCTCCCTCTCCCAGCAGTGTTTGCTGACCCCACTCCACAGCTGAGTGCAGCACCAGGATGATGCTATCACAGCTCATCAGAGGCTTGGCCAGAATCTGGATTTCCCCATTCACTGTTATTTTACAAAACGTGGGAGAACAGAGCACTGTGGTTGTCAGTGACAGCTCCTGGGGCTTCCAACACCCAAGGAGGAGGAATATCGAGTTTCACCTGATCCCTCAGCATCATCCCTGTGTCTGAAGCTCCTTCCCAGCCTGAAGCCAAGGGCTATAGAAGAATCCCACACTGCTTTTCCTCAGGGAAATATCTCACCAAAGCAGGAGTGAGGCCACAGAGTTCCCCCATCTCACCAGCTGAATCCTTCTCAGAAGGACAAGGAGGCTCCACCAGCCCCTGCAACAGTGGCCAGGGTCTCTCTCCCCCCAGCCCAGTGCAGCCGAGGAGGGAATTCCCAGCATTTCCAGACACGAACGCCCTCCCCACAAACATGGGGTGAGAGGAGAGAGCCCCTACCCATCCCCAGGCTCTCTGTGTGCAGCCGCTCCCTCCTCAGTTTGGCTGAGCACAGCCCCAGCCCTGCGCTCCAGCACCTCCTCAAGCACGGAGCTATCTATCGCCGTTATCCAAAGCCAGGAGTTCCTCTTTCTGGGCAGGAAGAGCATCTCCCCAGCGCTGCCTCCCTCGCACATTATGAAGAGATACAGCTCGGTAAATCTCATCTTAGCCAAGGGCAGCACCCCTTGCCAGTTAGCACTAGATCAAACCCAGGTTTATTCAGCCTCCCGCTAATCCCTCTGCAACAAGAACCACCTGCAGTCTGGAGCCCGGGATTTAGCAGGGATCAGCATGCAGGTGCTTCTGATTTCATCGTCCCTTCGGAAACGGCTGCGCTCGGCAGCCTCAGGGCGGAGCAGCCGTGACAGGGGCAGGGGGGAGAGAGAGAGGCTGTGCCTGCAGGGGCTGAGAGCAGCGACGTGGGGGATGATGGTTCCCCCCTCCCCCCTCCCCCCNNNCCCCCCCCCCCCCCCCCCGACACTTCTGAGAGGCCAAAAACCACTGGAAAGAGATGGGGGAAAGAAAGCAAAAAAAAAGTCTTATTTTCAAGAATTCTCTGGTACTTAAAAGCTTGAGACCCGCAGGGGAAGCTAATAAATTTTAAATAGTTTGGAGAGTTGAGACCAGCAGTTTAACTTTGTGCGGCTGCTGAGTTGTTTTCCAAGTGTATTTAATGAAACCCTTCATTACGTTCAGATAATTACGATCTCCGCATTCCTGGTGCTGCTGGAGTTCACCATCTGTGCTCGCAGGTACCTGCTCCATCCTGGCACAGCAGGAACTGCGGGGCACTCATGGGGCTGGGACACACTTCCCACATCTGTAGGCTCAGGGAGCACAAACCTGGCCATCACCCACCCCGGGAGCTGCAGCCACCAGCCCAAGGCAGGAGCATGGCTGGCCCTGACATCACCACGTGTCACCCTCAGGGTCCTCGTGGGGTTCGGCTCTTGATGCTCCCTGGATTTCCCCATTCACTGTTATTTTACAAAACGTGGGAGAACAGAGCACTGTGGTTGTCAGTGACAGCTTCCGGGGCTTCCAACACTCGAGGAGAAACATCACGTTTGACCTGATCCCTCTGTACTATCCCTGGGATGATGGGAGGATGAGGGGGTCTCATGCTACCTGGTCCTTTGGGGTGAGCAGAGCCGTGATGTCCCTCCAGCTCTTTGCTGAGCTCCAGTGCAGATGAATGTTCCCAGGAAGGGGTTTGGGCTGTCCAGGGCAAACTGGGCTCTGCGCTGGTGGGGTTTGCTCTGACAGCTTAAGCTCCATCCATCCCCATCCATTGTGGGCTCCCCCCACCTGCCCACCCAGCCCAGCATCCCTGCTCCAGGCCCTCTGCCCATCCTCCAGGAGGGAAGCTCCAAGTTCTCCCCCACCAGCCCGGTTCTCAGGGGTGGGTGACACTGCAGGAGATCCTGGGATTTGGGGCTGAGCTTTGGGAAAGCGCCTGGGGGGTTTCACCCGCGCTGCCCCACAGCGCAGAGCTGCTGGATCGGACACTCCAGCTGGCCCTGCAGTCCATCCCTGCCCTGCCGGCGGCCGGCAGAGCCCCGGTTGCTCAGCCAGCGCTGCCTCCGGCAGTGGGAGGCTGATTCACCCCGCCGGGAGCGAGGCCATCTGCGGCGCGGGGCTGCGGCTCCCACTGACTCAGGTCCAGCCGCCCACCAGCGCCGCGTTCAGAGCCTGCCCTGGCATCCTGCCCTGGCATCCAGCCCGCCGGGACGGGCTGTTCCACGTGCTCACTGCAGGCACGGTGACACACACGGGGCAGCTGCGGCTGGCTGGCCTCAGTTTGGGGTCCCCACAGGCACAGCCAGGCCGGTCAGCAGCATCCTTGTCCCCGGTGTCCCCCAGGACCACGTGTGAACTGGAAGTGCGGCTCCCATCCCAGGGCAGCTTTGTGCTGCGTGTCCCCAGCTGCTGTGGGACAGGAAGCACCTGGAGCCTGTGGCTGGCACCGAGTGGTTCCCTGCCAGCCACAGTGAGCGGCCGTGGCAGGAGCAGGGTAGCCTGGGCTGTTCTGTGGACACTGAAGGGACACAGCCCTGGGAGATGGAGCCAGGAGAGGCCTGGGAAAGGGGCCCTGAGGGGGAGGAGGGTGCTGGATTCCCGGTTCTGCTCTCCCCGCCTGCCAACTGGGCGCTCTTCCCCCACTCTTAAATGTCAGCGATGATGTTTCCTGCCCAAGTCAGCTCTTCCCCTTGGGGACTGGCCAGCAGGGTCTGTTTTATACCCACTCCCAACAGCTTGGGTGGCTTGGGACAGGGCTGCTGCCTGAGCTGTGCCAAGCTGGCAGCGTCGCCGTGCTCCCCAGCCAGCTCCTCTCCGAACCCACACCGAGCTCAGCGCTCACTGGCTCCGGGGCTCCAGCTCACCTCGCTGGGCTTTCCTTCCACAGTGGATATCCACGGGCAGGGCAGGAAAGCAGGGTCTGCTTAGAGGGGGAAAATCCCCAAAATCACCCCCTCTTGGGGCAGGCAGAGCAGGGACCTTTCTGTCCAGCCTTGGGAACATCCCCCCCCCCCACTCTGTCCTGTCCCTCAGCTGCCCTCACCAGGCGTAGTGACCGTGACAGGGATTTGGTGTGGGGAGGGATGTCACACACTTGGGCAGCAGGAAGGGAGAGCCAAGGAGGGATGTCAGGATCCAGTGTGCTCTCTGTTCTCCAGATATTCGAGTTCCAGGCTCAGCTGTCACCCTCAGCCCATGTGGGCAGCACCCCGGTGCCAGCTGCTCCTCCCGGATGAAACCTGTCCCTTCCCTGGGGCAGGGCTGGCACTCATCCCCTTCCTCCTGGAGCCGCCTAAGAATGGGGGACAAACCAAACCACCCCTTCTTTTTTCCGCCTGGAATGAAAGCCTGGAGCTGAGGAAGAGCCCAAAGCTTCTGGTCCCTGCCTGCAGCACCCTCAGGGAGCTGGGCATCCCCGGGAGCCTAGCAGCAGTGGTGGGAATGCCCTGGGGCTGCGGGAGAGCCGCTCCCTCGGAGCGAGTGGTGCCTGCCCTGGCAGGGCTCCCGCTGTAACACACATCACTGGCACGATCTGTGCAGCACCCGCAGGGCACGGAGCGAACAGCTCCGGCTGACTCCCTGATTTGGGTCTGGGGACATCTGCACTGCTGCAGGGTGCCAGGGCAGCACCGGGGCGCTTCTGCTGCTGCTTTATCCAGCCGGGAGCTGGCTCTGCGCTGGGATGCTGACAGCACAGGGCACACCTGGCAGGAAGGGGGTGGTGGGGACACCCTGGTGCTGGCTGAGGGTGTCAGGCACAGCAGGGCTCCCGGCAGGGAGTCTGGAGAACGTGACTGGATGGGAGGAGGCGCTCGGGATTCAGGGATCTGCACACTGCAAAGGGACTGGGGGTGTCTGTGCGCAAACAGAGGCCTGGACATCGGAGTAACTCCAGCAGGGGAAAGGAAAGGGTGGTTTAGTCATCCCCTGTTCTTAGAGGGTTCAAGGAGGAAGGGGATGTGTGCCAGCCCTGCCCCAGGGAAGGGACAGGAGGAGCAGCTGGCACCGGGGTGCTGCCCACATGGGCTGAGGGTGACAGCTGAGCCTGGAACTCGAGTATCTGGAGGACAGAGAGCACACTGGATCCTGACACCCTTCCTTGGCTCTCCCTTCCTGCTGCCCAGGTGTGTGACATCCCTCCCCACATGAAGTCCTGGCCCCTGTCACTACCCCTGCGTGGTGTAGATCCCTCCCCTCCTGGCTTGGGTTGGAAGAGACCTTAAAAATCATCCAGTTCTATGCCTGCCACCTTCCACTAACCCAGGTGGCTCCAGGCCCAGTCCATTTTGTGTTCGTCCAAAAGGATTCCCATAGTCAGCATTCCCAGAAGGGTTCCCACCTCATCTTGGAGTGTTCGGGTGCTCTGAAATGCGAGGGAGGAGAAGGAGCAGAGAGGAGATGGGGAAAGATGCTCGTAATGTGTAATGAGCCTTTAATGCTCTCCCTGGCCCCCTCCCAACACATATGGGAGCTGGATGAGCCAATTAAACCGACAGCAATTAAATCAGCATCAATCACATCCCGTAAAGCAGAGGTGGGGCACAGGCAGACACCCCTGCTGTGAAGGATGTCGGAGCTGGCCTGAGGTTGACTCCCTTCCAGCCTGGAGAGAGCCAGACCCTGGAAGCACCATCAGAGAGGAGAAAGGGATGGGTGGGGACCTGGAATGCCTGCGGGGGTGGCAGAGGGTGGCAGAGGGGATGCTAGAACTCAGGTTCCAGCTGGGACAGGCACCTCTCTCACTGGAATCCTTACACAGGGTCACCTTGAACCCTGGAGGCGACACACTTTGTGACAGTGCCTCGTGCCTCCCTGGAGCCAGTCCTCCTGCCCTGGACTCAGCCCCACGGACGTTCTATTGCTCTTGGGGGCTCCAGCAGCTCCGGGTGCCGTGCAGGGTGGGCTCACTCTGGCAGGCTGCATCTCTGACTGTGCCTTCTGCTCTCATCCCAACCAGTGCTGAGACACTGGGGCTGCAGCAGCCAAACAAGGGGATGGAAAAGTGAGTGTGAATTCCTCTTTCCAGCCCTCCCTGCTCTGCTCAGGCTCCTTGGTTTGCTCTCCCTTTGACCTGGAGCACAGGGAGGTGCTGAAAAAGCCCCTAAAAAGGGGCTGGTGCCCATCCTCACCTTGGCTGGAAGAGTCTTGTCCAGTCCCCTGGGGTTCTGTGTCCTCCATGGGGTCCTGTGTCCTCCATGGGGTCCCCTGTCCCCCTGGCTCTCGCAACCAGGGAGCAGGAGGTCTCAGGGAGGCTGCAGAGCAGATCTGAGTGTAGCTACCTGTGAGTTTAGAGATCCAAACTGCCTTGGAGATGTCTGATGTCAGAGCTTTGCAAATGCAGGTCTGGGGCACACGAGTGAAGTGGCAACTCTTGACTTAATCCAGACAACTGTCACCGAACCACAAAGGAGCAGGGACTCTAATTAAGTCCCAGAGCCCTTTGGGAAGTATCAAGCCAGAAAAACAGTTCGCAGGCTTTAGGCAGGGTGATTTTAAACAAATGAGGAAGTGCCTTAGAAACCGCTTAAGATGAAAGCTACCAAATTAAAATCCTTGCAATCAGTATGGAGGCTACTTATGCAACAACCTCCTGAGGAGGAATTGGAATCCCAGAGATAAAACTCTAAACAAATAAAGAGACAGGAGATGAAGGAAAAAGAAATGAAACTTGGTCAAAAAGTGATGTACAGAGGGCTGCTTGAGCTGCCTTTGAAAAGTGGCAGTTGAGCATCATGAAGGGGCAAAACCAATGTCAGCTAAGAGGGAGTGGGAGGATGGAGAGGGTATCCAGCCCTCCAGGACATCTTCCAGCTTCCCTGAGCAAGCAGGAATGCGGCTGTGGGAATGTCCAGACATCTTCCTGCATCCTTGAGACCTCTGGGTGACTCTGCCATAAGGAGGTGGGGTTGAACCCAGAGGTCCCCATTTTAGACACCTGGGTTTGAGGGAAGCAGCTCCCAGCAGAGCATCTCCCCCTCCTTGGACTGATGGGATATTGTCCTCCCACTCGAGTTCTTGGCAGGGTTGGCAGGTCCCGTGGGTGGCCTGGGAGGCCAGGGCAGCTCCAGCTTTAGGACAGTCCTGCAAATGCACAGCTTCTCCCAGGCTGGGAGAACAAACACAGAGCGAAACCTGAAAGTGAACTGCAGGTGCCTGAGCCAAGAGCCCGGTGCCTAACGCAGCTCTCCTGGAATGCAGGGGCTGGGAGGGAGGAAGGAGCTGCAGGGCAGGGGAGTCCAGGCACACCGGGCACTGCAGAGCATGCCCTGGGGCTGAGTCCTTGCCCACGGTAATGCCCTGAAGGTTTGCAGTGCCCCGAGGGCCCCTGTCTCTGCTGAGGGGAGATGGGGGCTCCCTGAACAACCAGGGGGTTCCCTGAGGATTCGCAGCCCTGACGTGCTTGGGTTGCAGACTGAGCTGGTTGCACACTCAGTGGCTGCATCCTCCAGATCTGGAACAATGCTTCTGCTGAGCCCCTCAAAGGCACAGGCTGGCCCAGGATGGGCAGCTCACCCCAGGGAGATGGCGTGTGCAGGTGTGGAGTCACTCCTGGGACACCAAAGGCAGCTGGGTGAGGCAGAGCTGATGGCACCAACATCGGGTCTGGCTTTCCAAGGATGCAGGGGCACAGGGATGAGATCGGAATTGCCCAAAGTTACTGGAATGGAAGCCCCATTCCAGTATCTAAAGAGCTTACAAGGAGGCTGGAGCCCTTTTCACAAGGGCATGGAGTGACAGGGAAAGGGGGAATGGCCTGAAGCTGAAGGAGGGCAGGGTTAGATGGGATACTGGGAAGGAGTTCTTCCCTGTGAGGCTAGGGAGGCGTTGGAATGGAATTCACAGAGAAGCTGTGGCTGCCCCTGGATCCCTGGAAGTGTCCAAGGCCAGGCTGGACAGGGCTTGGAGCAACCTGGGATAGTGGAAGGTGTCCCCGCCCATGGCAGGGGGTGGAATGGGATAATCTTCAATGGAGGGAGATGATCTTTAAGGTCCCTCCTAACCCAACCCATTCCATGGTTCTGTGTGACTCCAGCAAGTTCCCCTGCCCTGCTCCTGGCCAGCTTTCAGTGCTGCCCTGAGCCCACCGCGTGCCGCCGGGGGCAGTGCCAGGTGCGCCCTGCCCTAGCAGCAGGGTGGCACGGAGCACATCGGGGCACCGGCCACGCAGCAGCGCGGGGACAGCGCCTGGCACGGGCGCTCGGCAGCTGCCGAGCCGGACCCACGGTGGGAGTCATCCTCCTGAGTGTCCCCGGCACCACCTGCAGCCGTGCCGGGCGGCAGCCGGGGCAGCAGCGTGGGGATATGCAGCCCCGGCTCTGCTGGGCAGCGGCTCTGCCATCCCGGGTCCTGGGTGTGGGCAGAGCTCCGCTGCCAGCGCTGCCAGCGCGGGGGCCGCGATGGGCACGGGGCCACGGCCAGTGACGGGAGCGGGGCTGGCAGCCTGGCACACCCTGCCGGGGCCCCGTGTGTCCCCTCTATGCCCGCAGAGCAGCGGCGGTGCCCGACTCCGCTGCCGCACACGCGGGTCGGGGCAGGGAGGGCTCCGCTTCGCCCTCGCTTCAAATCCAACTGGAACAAGCTCGGAAAATTAGAAGGACGGGAGGGGGAGGGAGGGCTAAAATAAGATAAATAAAACCAAATAAAAATAAACCCCAAACCCTCGGCTCTTCTTTGATTCTTCCTCCTTCTTTTTTTGGGTTTTTTTTTTTTCCCTCCACGCCAAGATTACTAATTGTCTAAGCATCTCAATTTGCTGGTTTCACTTAATCACAGACACTTTGGAGATTATCAGCCTTCCCCACATGTTCGGTACCTTGTTTCCAAACTACAAGACCCACGGGGAGCAGGCAGCGAGCGCCTGCAGGAGCGACAGCCGCGACGCTGCCGCTTCCCCCCGCGTCCCTCCGGCTGCGCTGTCAGAGCTTGATTTGCCTCTGAAACCGCCGCGTATTCCCCCAAAGTTCCCGAGCACGGGGGCCGTGAGGAACGGCGAGGTGGGGGCTGGGGGCACCGTTGTCAGCTCCTGGCAGCTCCCAGCCTTTGATTTGCACAAAGGAAAGGAGGGAGGTGGGGGAGGGAATGGATATGATTTATTCAGCAAGTTCCTAGGGGGGTTTTTTCTTTTTTTTTTTTTTTTCTTTTCCTTCTTCTTTTCCAGAGGCTGTGAAATAACTGAAGCCGACGGAAAGGTGAAGTGCTGGGAGAGATGAAGGAGGCGCGTTTGAAAGCATTTTCTTCCTTTTTGTCACATCTCATTGCAAAGCTTTTAATTCCTGGAGCTCAGTTCCTTCCTGGAAAGTCTGAGCCAGAGGGGGGTGGGCTCGCTGCGGGCGGCGGGGTCCTGTTGGCTGGCACAGGGGCGGGCAGAGAAGGAGGGAGGAGGTCCCGGTGCTCGGGGAATGTTGGTGGTTTTCTGTCCCATCACCAGCGGTTGGTCCCTCGTTGCCCTGGTGCCCACCCCAGGGCCGGGGAGTCTCTGCTGTGGGTGCTGGGAGCCAACTCTGCCCTCAGCCCATCACGACGTGAGTCACAGAGTCACGGAATGAAGGATTAAGGCTGGAGAAGACCTCCGAGTTCATCAAGTCCGACTTGAAACCAAATCCCACCATGTCACTAAACCACATCTCAAAGTGCCACTGCTGCTCATATTTTTAATGCTTCCGGGGATGGTGCCTCCACCACTGCCCCAAGCACCTGTGCCAGGGCTTGACCACACTTTCTGTGAAGAAACTTCCATAATAGCCAACCTGAGCCTCCCCTGGCCCAGCCTGAGGCCGTTCCCTCTCCTCCTGTCCCTGTTCCCTGCGAGCAGAGCCCGACCCCCCCGACTGCCCCCTCCTGTCAGGGAGTTGTGCAGAGCCACCAGGTCCCCCCTGAGCCTCCTTTTCTCCAAGCTGAGCCCCTTTCCCAACTCCCTCAGCCTCTCCGGGGGCTTCAGCCCCTTCCCAGCTCTGTTCCCTTCCCTGGACACGCTCCAGCCCCTCAGTGTCCTTCTTATCATGAGGGGCCCAGAAGTGACCCCAGGATTGGGGGTGCCACATCAAGACCCAGGACCTGCCCAGTGAGGGACTGAGCCAGGCAGAGACAGCTCTGCTCCAGTGCCAGCAGAGGAACATCCATCAGAGCAGAGGGCACAGCCCGTCCTAATGGCACTGGGATAGGCAGAGGGGAGCAGGGCACGTCACCAGCAGTGTGGGTCCCATGATGGGACCCTGGGTGATGTGTTCTGGGGACCCTGCTTGAGCAGGGAGATTGGACTAGAGGGTCTCCAATGAGTCCTTCCAACCTGACCCAGTTTGTGATTCAGAGAATCACGGAATTACAGAATGGTTTGGGTTGGGAGTGACCCTATAATCCATCCAGTGCCACCCCTGCCATGGGCAGGGACACCTCCCACTGTCCCAGGCTGCTCCAAGCCCCGTCCAGCCTGGCCTTGGACACTGCCAGGGATCCAGGGGCAGCCACAGCTTCTCTGGGCACCCTGTGCCAGGGCCTCAGCACCCTCTGAGGTGTCCCTCTGTGACCCCATAGCTGAGGTGGGTCATGTCCTGCACCCCTTTAGAGCTTTAGGACGTCAGCACATCCTGCTCAGTAGAGGAGGGTTAGCAAGAAGAATCAAACAGCATTTACAATGTGAAAAAGTGTCTGAAATCAAATTTGGTTGTTTGCAGGGGAAATTTTTTTTTTTTTTTTTTTTTTTTTTTTTTTTTTTTTTTTTTTTTTTGAGGAAAAATGATGATTGGGAACTTGACTTTGTACTCCATTTGTCTGCTTTGGGGGAGCTGCACTCCCTGCCAGTTCAATTGCATTTGTCTTCTCTAAATAACAGAAAGCACAGAACAGCTCCAGGAGCAGGGATACCTGAGGGAAGCACGAGGAAAACACAGGGACAGACTCCAGCTCCACCCAGCACAGCTTTCTCCGGGGCCAGAGGGGGCTTTGAGGCCCTGCCCTCCTCACTCACACCAGGGATCTCCTCTGGCTTTTCCTGGCACAGGTTCCCCAGGGAGGCAGCAAATCAGGGGGTCCCACGAAGCAGGAGCCATGGCTGGGTTAAGCAGCTGTCAGCACCCCAAAAAGTCACAATTCCAGTATTTCTGCTCTAGTTAGAAACCAAAAGAGGATTGTGTTCACCGGTCTGATTCACAGCCCAATTCCCCAGGCACTGCACACAGACTCCCAGGAGCTCTCTTGTAACTTGGTCTGAAATCCCACCCGTTTCCTTGGGAATCCTCTGACACAACCCATGACTTTTTGTTTTTTAAACTCAGACAACCAAAAGCTGTTCCCCTCTTTCTCTCCTGGCCCTTCCTCTCTGCAGCTCTTCTGCACCACCACCAAAATCATCCGCATGGCTGGGCTTTGGTCCCACAGGAAGAAGCTCCTTGAGCACGATTCATTGAAGGTTTTTATTTTTTCTTTTTTCTTTTTTTTTTCTTTTTTAATTTTTTATTTCCCATTTGCAAGTTGCTGAGAAGCTGATCCTGATTTCTGCAAATGAATTTGTTATCTGCAAGTGTTCACTGAATAGTTTATGCAAACAAATTTCAGCCCATAGGGTGTTTGCAAACTGTTCATTTCATGGTATGTGATTAGTAGAAATGGTCAGAAAATGGGTGCAAAACAATTTTTACGAGCTGTCCTCAACACCCAGGCTCCTCTCGCCTCCATTTCTATCACTGACTTCTTTTTTTAAAATGGAATTAGAAAAATATCAACCAGCATGTGATGAGTTGAACTTTTCATGCTTTGTTTCCAGCTGAAAGCTCTAAAAGGAGAGCAGTTGATGCTCAGAGAAAGGGCAGACACAGAATCAGAGAATCACAGATTGGTTTGGGTTGGAAGGGACTTTAAAGAACATCTCCTTCCACCCCCTGCCACGGGCACGGACACCTTCCACTGTCTCAGGCTGCTCCAAGCCCCATCCAACCTGGCCTTGGACACTGCCAGGGATCCAGGGGCAGCCACAGCTTCTCTAGGAAGAGGAGAGGTTGTGGAGTCTTACGAGGTTATAGGTTCCTTTTTCCTGAGAAAGATACAGAACCCATCCTGCAGGGATCCATCATCACCCAGGACCTGTTCCTGATGCCGGGTCTGTGGTGAGGGCATCTTGTCTCCAAGGCTGAGGTGAGGACTCTCTCCCACTCCCAGGCCCCAGAACTGTTCCTCATTCACCAAAGCTGTACCTGCACCACCCCCTGGTCACCCCTTGCTAGTGACCTGCATGATATCCTGCAGGGAGTGGTTGCCCAGAGAACCTGTGGCTGGAAAAGGCCTGGCCCCTGTCCAAGGCCAGGTTGGATGGGGCTTGGAGCACCCTGGGACAGTGAAAGGTGTCCCTGCCCATGGCAGGGGTGGACGAGATGAGTTTTAAGTTCTCTTCCAACCCAAGCCATTCCATGGTTCCATGATTCCATGAATCCATTACTGTGCCACACCTGGAGCTGCAGCATCCCTGTGGTGGGCAGGGGCTCCATTGTGGGTCCAACCCCATGCTGGGAATGACCAAGGGACAAAAACCCAGTCCTGAATGACCTGACAGTGATGTAGCAGAGGTAAGACCCTGGAGGAGCTCAGTGCAGAGCTGTCCAGCCCCAGAGCCCGGGATTCACAGGGGGCTCAGAGGTGGCACCGTCAGCACGGAGCAGTCGGAGGCTCGCCGTGGGTTTTCCAGCACCGACAGAAAATGGTGCCCGGAAGATTTATTCATTTAACGCATCTGGTAATTACATTTCGGCAGGTGGTGTGTAGGGCCTGGATTCCTTCCACGCACACCAGGCTCGGGAAGGCTCCAGTCCCACGTTTGATAAATCTCAGAATAGAATAAATAAATAAAATCAACAGTCCCCAGCTGCGAGTGCAGAGGAGGCACATCCTCTCCCCGTGCCACGCGTTCCTCCTGCCTCCCCCGCACTGGGGCTGGGGTTCAGCACTGCCCCCTCCTCCTGGGGAAGGGATTCAGCACTGCCCCCTCCTCCCGGGCACGGGATTTGGCACTGCCCCCTCCTCCTGGGCATGGGATTCAGCACTGCCCCATCCTCCTGGGCAAGGGATTCAGCACTGCCGCCTCCTCCTGGGCACGGGATTCTCCCTACCCTGCTGGGCACAAGCACACGGGATGGATTCAGAGTCAGCGTGGGTGGAGCGGGGCTGGGGCCAGCTCTCCTCCCGGATTCTCAGGGCTCTGGCAGGGATGGGGACAAGAGACAGCCAGGGAAAGCACAGGGGAGGCAACCAGGTTAGAGAGAGCCGGTGACAGGAGGATCCAGAGTTTAAGGAGGGAAAGATGAGCCAGGAATTAGTGGTGAGAAAGGGGATGGCCCATGGAACACTGTCTGGCAGGAGCCAGAGGAACACATGGAGCAGAGGAGGCTGCAGGGGGTGGGCAGACCTGGAAATGCTCAGAACATGAGCAGATGTGTCACCTCCGGACACAGATTAGTGGGCACGGGGGTATTCAGTGGCACGTTGGACTTGGTGATCTCAAAGGTCTGTCCCAGCCATAATGACTTCATAATTCTGTGGTGGTGGTGCTGGGAGGCTTGGAGGGAGCAGCTCCAGGAGCCTGGCTGGGTGACACCCCAGGGGCCAAGGCACAGCTGGTGCACAGGGCACCATGGACCAAGCTCCGTGGGGCACTCCCCAGGAGCCCATGTGGTGTCCCCATAGATGCACGGGGTGCTGCTGGGCAGGACACGGTGTGGGGGGCCCGGGAGCAGCTCCTGTGAAGGGCAGGGCTGAGGATGAGGAAAGCTGGGCCACAGCTTCATCTCCAAGGGATCTCAGACTTTACAGGCTGTCCCAGCAGGAGGGGTGGCAGTGCCAGGGCGTGGGCACTTCCCCCATGACGCAGGATGCTGTAAGCACAGCTGGATGCTGTAAAGCACAGCTGGATGCTCACACCCAGCCCAGCACACAGGAGACAGCTTGGCCTGGTGTGCAGGGGCTCTGCAGGGACCAGCCACCCTCAGCCTGTGCTCCCTGCCTGTGCCAGGGGGTCTCCGGGGGGATCTGGGGTTATCCTGAGGCACCACATCCGTGTGGAGGGCACCACGTCCCCTGGGCACCCAGTGAGGCACTGGCACAAAGACTATGACTGGATTTTATTTTTATACTTCACCTCCCTGCCCCCTTTGTAGAAATGACATAATTATGGGGATTTAATGTTCCACTGCTAAATTTCTTCATTTTTCAGGATAATTTCCACTATTTCATCAAGGAATAATTAATTGCATTGTCTTTAATCAGTTGTTTTACAAATCCAGCAGCGCAAGAAATTTTCAT
Organism: Aleadryas rufinucha; assembly: GCA_013397815.1. Lineage (NCBI taxonomy): Eukaryota > Metazoa > Chordata > Aves > Passeriformes > Aleadryas > Aleadryas rufinucha. Next base: position 2,172 of record VZTH01001238.1, on the reverse strand, counting down.
AGCCAGACAATGCAGGCAGCTGCTCTTCCCTTCTGGGTGTATTAATGAAGTGAAAGAGCTTGAGCTGGGAAAAAAAATCGGCTGGCAAAAAAAGAAATCTGTTGACAGAGAGATTGAAAAGATAACACTGTAATCCCTTAATGTGTGTGCTGGGGAGGCAGAGGGGAGAGATAGAGCCCAGGTGTGAGGGCAGGAGGACCTGGGCTGCTGGGGCTCAGGGCTCCAAAGGCTCTCCTCTCCCCTCTCAGGTCCTTGGTGTTGAATTTTAATGTGGGGGTGCACGGGGGTGTCAGCACACGGGAACATGGGGGTGCATAATAAATCATGGAGTCATGGAATCACAGAATTCCATAATGGTTTGGGTTGGAAGGGACCTCAAAGCTCATCTGGTTCCAACCCCCTGCCCTGGGAAGAGACGCCTTCCACTATCCCAGGTTGCTCAGGGCCCCCAACAACTTCATCTTGACCATTTCCAGGGATAGCAAAGTGTCTGGAAATGTCTAAAGTGTGAAGATGTTTGTGTGCAAATGCACAGATGTTTATCAAAGGGCCAAAACTGGATTTTAAAAAGCCATCTGAAAGCAAAACAAAAGCCCCCCTGGCCCTGGGGCAGGGGATGTGATTGATGTGGTGTCAGTGGAGTCAGAACTCCAGCCTGGCTTTCCTCTTCCCTCAGCCCCTTCCCTCCCTGTGTTTCCCAGTCAGAGTGACCCCATCCAGGCACAGACTGGGCCCCATGGAGATCCCCTGGGATCCCCAGGGGGATGCATCAAGTCCAAAGCTGTCCCCAAAAGTCCCTACTCTGGCATCTCTGGGGGGTCTCATCTCTGCCCCACAGCCTTGGGGTTCCCACACTGGCTCCAGCCCCTCCTGCCTGCCCTTGTGTGGTTCCAGGCACCCCTGCCCTGCTCTGGGCCAAAGGGAAAAGAGAAGAAGTAAAGATTCCACGAAACATCCCAGATCCCAGATCCCGGATCCCTCGGTGTTCCCTCGCTCCTGCTCGGTCCAAGGTTCAGATACTCCACATGTGGGAGGGAATGAGAACAGAATCCCAGAGTGTTTTGGGTTGGAAGGGACCTTGAAAATCATCTAATTCCAACCCCCTTGCCATGGACAGGGAATTCTTCCACTATCCCAGGCTGCTCCAAGCCCTGTCCAACCTGGCCTTGGGCACTTCCAGGGATTGGGATCTGGTTGTCTTTGTGGACCTCACTGTCCATCCAGGCCCCAGGGAGCATTTTCCATGTCAGTCACTGGGATTAACCTTCCCCATCCCTTGGCACAGTGCGGTGGATGGTGGAACACGACGGGGCAGTTCCTGCTGAGCTCTGCCCATGGCCCTGTGCCACAGGGTGGGGTGGATGCTCATTCCTCCCAGAGAGGGCCCATGCCAAGGTCCAGCACTTGGATCTGGCCTGGGAGCTCCAGATCTCCTTGCAAAGTGCAGCTGTGGATGTGTCACCCTCGAGGAGAGGTGGCAGAGCTTCAACAGGCTGCTGTCCCCAAACCACCCTGTGCCAGGGCACCTCCTCCCCTCCCGGGCATGGCAATGCTGGGACGTGGCTGGGGCCCCATGTGTGGGTGGCTGAGCTCTCCAGGGGATCAGGGCACCATTCCTCTGCTGGGGACACTTCTCTCTCTCATATATTCACTGCTCCAGGCAGTGGCACAGGCTGCCCAGGGCAGGGGGGGTTCAGCATCCCTGGAAATGTTCAAAAGGTGGATGTGGGACGGAGGACATGGTTCAGTGGTGAACACTTCAGTGTTGTGTTGGTGGTTGGACTCAATCTTAGAGGACTTTTCTAACCTTAATGATTCCATGGTTCTGTTCCAGTCCTTGCACAGCACTTCCATCAGGAAATCTGAGCAGGTTTTACCAGGAGGTCACAAGGTTTACCCTAAAATCCTGAGCAGGGCTCTGCACAGTGAGCTCGGTGTTTCTGGCACAGACAGAGTGGCCACAGGAGTGGCCACACCCAGGATGCTCTGTGATTGACCAAGAGCCCGTCAGGGGCCAAATAACCCTGGATTAGCCCAATTCAAACAGGGCAAAAGGCCAGGTGGAGGCCAAGAGGTTGGAAAGGGAAATGATGCCTTAGGTTTTAACTTTTGTATTTTTCAAATCCTGTACTGCCTGCGTGTAACTCTCAAGTTTTGTGTGCCCTGTTAGCT
>VZTH01001236.1:57941-81548 GCA_013397815.1 Aleadryas rufinucha | reverse complement strand
CCCGGGATGCTCCAATCCCCCCGTGCCGGTGTCGGACTCGGGGATGCTCCAATTCCTCTCCATTTTCGGCCCCGGGATGCTCCAATCCCCCCATGTCGGTGCCGGACCCGGGCGTGGTTATGGACACACCTGAAGGAGTGCACACCGGTAATAACATTCGTGGAGTTCAAGCTCAGGAATCCTTAAGGCGTGGGGATTTTCAGAAAGCTTTGGGAGAAGGGGGAGAAGCTGGGTTTCTCAGTGCTGCGAGGGTTTGAATGTATATTCCCTCAATTCCTGGGAATTCCTGGGGATAACGGAGCGAACCTGTCAGTTCGCCAGGGTGGGACAGCTCCGAGCCTCGGGGCAGGATCTCTGTGAGAGGAGCAGGACCAAGAGGAGCTGTGGGGCGGTGGAGCACAGCCCAGGCAGGGCTGTGCTGGTGAACACAGCTTTAAAAGTCGCAGCTTTAGGGACAGCTCTGCGGGACATCCGTCCTGCCCTGCACTGCTCCCGTGCAGCGCTGCCCTGTAATTCACACAAGGCTGCCCGTGAGCCTCTGACCCCTTTTCGCTTCCCACCTCAACGAGAAAAAAAAAAAGAGAATTAAAAAAAGAGAGCCAATGGTGCCTGAACGCCATTAAACGCTTCTTTAGCATCATTCTGCTGCCGGTCCTGGGGATGTGGCCTCGCTGGGAGCTGCTCCCTGCGGGACACGGGCTCCAGGATGTGGCAATGACCCACAGGAGGCTGCAGGGCAGGGCTGGAGCGGCACAACGGGAGCTGTTTGCCATCTAGTGGCTTCCACCAGCTCCGGCCTGAGCCTCCTCTGCCTCTCCCGGAGCAGCAGCCCTGGGGTAAAAGCCTTTCTCTTTTCCCAAGGCCTGTTAGGAAGGTGAAGGAAGGTCAGAGGAGCTGAAGCCCCGAGGGAAAAAGGGCTCGGTTATTACTCAAGGAAATGATTCAAATAATTCTTCAGGCTTCTCACAATGAAGAAACAGAATTCCTGGAAGTCTTCACTTTTCACCCACCCACCTGCACCCCAGAGCTCAGCAGCTGGAGAAGCCTGGATGACACAGGGGGCTGGAGTATGTTCTGCTCTGTTTAACCCCAAAGGGATACCAAGGCCACAGTGGAGATCTCCGTGTTTCCTACTGGTGTTTCCTACTGGTTGAACTGGGAGGAGAGCAGGAGCTGTCAGCCAGCAGAGCTGTATCCTGCTCTGGAGGTGTGTCCCCCACATCTACGAGACCGTGTGAGGGCAGGGAAAGAAAGGAAAAACTTCCCAAGGCTTTATTTGAGGGCACTGCTATTGCACAGAGAAAAGCACAAGCACAGCTTTGGAGTGTCTGCACCCACCCTCTGGAGTCCACTGAAGGCAACCTTGATGCAATGGGGGGGAATTTCCACCCCTTCACTGGGCCCACCTGTCCCCTGCTGGGTTTTACTCCTCTCTTCTGCTTTACATATTTCAGGCAAAGTCACAGCCCCGAGCACGGATTTTGTGTTCCCCTCAGAGCACGCTGCTGCCAAAGGAAAGGGTCGATCACCTCAGTTTCCATCTTGTCCCTTGCAAGCCTCAACCTGGCATCTTTTGTGAACTGCTGCTGTAGCTGGTCTAGCAAGATAGTAATAAAAATGGAGATAAAGCAGTGGGCTGTGGGAGTGAAGGGGCTCCTGCCTTCCTTGGCTGTGTTTTGTCAGGAATACAGGAGGTTATGGTAGAGAAAAAGCAGTTCCTTCCTCTCAGACGTGATGGAAAGGCGGGAGGTGAAAGCAGCAGAGGTTTTTTCTGAGCCTGGCTCAGCCCTGAGTCCCAGGAGGTGCCCAGGAGTTCATCAGTGGGCAGTGAAGATGCCGTGGAACCCGTAAGGCATTGGCACCTCGACTTCTGCTCGCCCCAGCTCCTGGAAGGTCTCTGCATCCAGGACGAGCAGGAAAGCACTTTGGTTCTGCAGGAGGAGGAGAAAGGCAGAGTGAGTGGCCAGGCTGAACTGCTTTCCCCTGTGCTTGCACACAAAGGTGCAAGCAGGCCACGGACACTGAACCTGCGGGCCAGGAGCACTGAGACTCGCAGGTTCCACTCGGGAAACACCAACATTCCAAGGAAAACTCCCACTTGCACTGCCTGTGCTTGGCCATGGCAGAGCAACACCCCTTGGGGAGCAAGGAACTATCTGCCAGGGAGCCTCAAACCCAGCTTTGGGGTTTAAAAAGTGTAATAATGCTGTGTGACTTTGACAAACTACTGACAAGGAGTTACCTCAGCGGGGGAGACCACCACAGACAGGATGACTCCGCTGTCCTCTGCCGTGGCATCAGGCACTGGCACAAACACAGGCTCTGAGGGGTAGGATCCCTCCTCCTGCCAAATCTAGCAAGCACAGGAACATATGGGTGAGCTTCAGGAACACAACGATGAGTTTCATCTCATTAATACTTGTCTGCCACAGTGAGCAGAGCTGCAAGTGAGAGTGCTCCCCACAAAGGCACCTGGAAATATTCTGTGCAGCAAGAAATGCAGAGTTCAACCTTGAATTAGTTCTTTTCATGGCACGAGTGTGATGGTGCCACCCTCTCCTGTTTGGTGACTGTTCATGAGGTGCCAGGTGAGGGATGAAATTGGGAATCTCATCCCAGACCCATTGGACAAAGCCCTAAAGCCCCCAGTAAATGACACACCTTCAAATCCAGTTCAGTGGAAGGACTCGATGAGCTGACTTCACCTCACCTTGAAATTCTTGGTCTCCACATCAACCTTGATCAGGGAATCTCCAACCAGGTGCCCAAATCCACACCCGTAGAAGTACCGGTACCTCCTGCCGTTGCACCGGGCGTAATTGATCTGGGGGAACTCCAGGCCCCCAACTTTCTCAAAGCCCTCAGGGTGGAGATTTTCGTGTGTGCACCAGACCTGGGAGAAATGTGCATTACAACAGGGCTGGCTCAGCCTGGGCAGGGCAGGGCAGGGCAGGGCAGGGCAGGGCAGGGGAGCTGACTGCTCCCACCGACCACGGCACAGCCAAGGAGTGCTCGAAGCTCTGAGGCACAGGGCAGTGTCTGCTGCACAAATGCATTTATGGTGTGATACTCACCTTGCCATCTGCATCCTTCACAGCCCTTGCCAGGGTGTAAGGCAGTGGGTTCAGGTTTTTGCCCACGGGTGTGTCTGAATCCACGTGCAGAGGGAGGACGAAGCGGCGAGGAAAAGCTCTGGGGATCGAGGCATAAACCTGTTAGAGAGACAGAAAGTGATGGGGACAGGAGACACATTCCAGGCTAAAGGCACTTTTGGGGAACAATTCTGAAATTTTAGACACCCTTGAATTATCCTTCTTCCTTTCCTTATGTGTTTGGCCAAGTTCTGGTAAGGTAAAGCACACAATGGAAAGAAGTTGTTCTCTTCACGTTCCAGTAATTTACAGTAGAAACCAAAAAGACAAGAATTAAAAGGATCAGCATTGCTCTGACAGTAATTAATGCTGAGTTGGGTATGCAAATCAGCCCATTATCTCCAAATCCAGCAGTGGGACAGGCACTGCACTAAATTTTATTTAGTTAGAACAGGCTTGTTTTGCTGTACATCACTCTCTGAAGAAGCAGGAGAGCGCCGTGCCCCGGTTCAGGGCCTGAAGTTACCCTGCAGGATTCCCTCTCCCATGCTCAGGTACACTCAGATTCACGTTTGGAAGTCCAGGGGAAGGATGGATTTACTCAGGAAGCAAAGTGCAGCCCCCAGTGTGGCAGACACCCAGCACATCACACAAGAGGCATAATTCCACCCCTGCCACTAAAGCTCTGCTCAAGCCAAGTTTAGAACCCGTCATATTCCCATATATTAAACCCTCTCAATAAAGCAGATGACAACAGCCCTGTTTTGGTGCCTTTCAGTTGCTTCAATGTGCAGCTCACCAGCTGAGTTGTGAAACTTCACTTTAACCACACTTGTTAATCCTGAAACCCCGTTTTCAGAACCTTTCTGCTTCACGGAACCTGGCTGAGGAGCTCTGCCAGACAAAATACGGGCTGGTGAGCGAGCAAAAGCACTGAGTGTGATCTGGGGAAAGGAGACAGGTCATGCCCAGACATGCCTGAGGCTTCTGATGCAGTGAAGGTTGAGATTCTGTTCTGAAATGACTCCTCTGTGTGTGTGGGGGTGAAGTTTGGTGGTGATGCCACTCGTCACTTCAAGAATGTGGGTGCTGGAAACACAGGCCCAGTGTTGACACCAGGACACCTTCAGCCACATCAAATCCCAGCTGGGCTTTGCTCAGAGAAGGATGAAAAAAAAATCTGGGATCAATACTCTGCTGTACCTGAATATGCTCAAAAACTACTTGAAGAAAACCCAAATAAATGCCAAAAGGAAGCAGAACCCGATGGGACACAGCTGTGCTCCTTTCAGGTCGGAGCTGAGTGGGTTCCAGACAGCTCAGGACACAGACAGAGGAAGTTGAGCCCTGTCTGAACATGCAGCAGCCCCCCCAGCACGCTGGGTTTCCAATAAACACATCTGCAGGGCGAGAAACTGAAAGCACCCCACTTTACCCATGTGTGACCTATGCAAAATAATGCCCCTCACACGGCCTGAAGTGGGGCTTTTCACAGAGCTGGACACAATAAATCATTTATTCCAACGTGCTGCTGTGAGGTGACTGTGGGGAACAATGGAGGGGTTTCCGTGGTGTTTGTGTCTCTGTGATTTTCATAAAAACTGCTCCTTTTCTGAAGTAATGCCTTAAAAAAAATAATGCCTTAAAAAAGAGCAGGGTTCCTTTTTCTTTTTCCATTTTTAAGTAATGCTGCAACGTATTTTGCGTAATTTCTTGGGGGGAAAATTGTATTGCACAGGGAAAAGGAAAACGAATGCCATTAAAACCAAGGTTTTCAACCAGAAATAAACTCTGCCAGGCTATGGAGCTCTGTGTCACACACCAGCTTGAAAAGTTTTGAGGGGATTCTCCATGGGGAGACATTTACAAGGAAAGAAAGCATCCAGAGATGACCATTTCAGTTTGTATGGAGCTGTGGTCGTGCTGTCCCCGTGGTGTTCTCCACTCCACCGACCCCAGCCTTGCTGCAGGAAAGCCCCTCAACAGCAGATCCTGGGGAAGCAGAGGCAGGGATCTCACCTGGTCCAGCCCTTCCCCGCTCCTCCTCATGTTCTGCAGCGTGTACAGGGCCAGGCTGGTGCCATCGTCCTGGCAGCACAGGTCCAGCACCACGCAGCCCCGCTCCTCGAAGGCGTTGATCTGGTGGAAGCTCACGAAGGCCTTGGAGCACCACTGCCCCGGCAGCACCTGCAGGGACCACAGGACAGCTGCACCTCCTCTCCAGAGCCCCCAGCCTCGCCTCAGAGAGCTTCATCCTCTCTCCCCCACCCCATTTCATCCCCTGCTCGTTCTTTGGGATTTGCCTCCTGTCCTTGTGTTGCCACAAAGGGGCTGCTCTAAGCCAGTAAGGAGCAAAGACAGAAGAAAAACCTAAATACCAAGCAGCCCCTTGCTGTGCATCTTTTCCCAGGTTCTGACCTTTTTATACCCTGTGGTACCTGGACCTGCATTTCAGTCCCTGTGCTGAAGTCTCATGAACCCCAAACTGCTTCTTTCTGCCTGTCCTTTTAGGGCTGGCAAAGAAATGAATGAACAGAGAGCAAAATGCATGAAGAAATCCCATTTTTAACAAATTTACACCCCTGCTTTCAAGCCTGTATTGCAGTAACTTCTGGATTGATTCATAAACTCTCCATGGCTGCCACGTAGCACTTTTGGGATCTAAGGCTCCAGACCAGCTGCTGCAGGGGCCAAAGACCCGCCTACCTCCCCAGTGTGCTTGTTGACCACGTGGAAGTAGGTGTTGTGCTGAGGCTCCCAGCTTATCCCATCCAAAATGGTTTTCCCACGAAGCTTGGAGGTGATGATCTTCAACAGGTTCAGCTTGAGGGGTTGCTCGATGAAAATGATGTAATTTTCAGTCATTCCTGAGGAGGAAAGGAAGGAATGTCACCCAAATATGAGGTGAGGAAACATCTCAAGGGCACAGAGAACTGGACAGCCCTTCCTGCCTCCCACCTGCCCAAATTCCCAGGGTTTGGGGTGGGATCTTACCAAAGCTGTGGTAGTAGGATGGCTTTGCCCTGTCCATGGGAGGGATGGAGCACAGCACTTTGGCTCCCTCCAAAGTGTCCCCATGGCCTGGCTCCTGTGGGGGGACCCTGATGATGTTATAGCTGGACCCTGGAAAGGACAGAAGGTGCTCAAACCAAACTCAGGCTCTGCTCCTTCCTGTCCCCCAAAGAATGCTTTGAACCACCTCTCCTAAAGTGAGCAGAAACCCAACAGGCAGTAAACCATTCTACAGAGGATTTATCTACCAAAAGAAAACCAAAAAACAGGAAGCTGGAAAGGAAGTAGAAGGATCTTCTCAGTCTGGGAGAATGCCAGCTCTGCCTGCAGTGCTCTCTTATAACAACAGGAGCAGGATAAAAACCAAGCTCACAGGAAATGAAAACTTTGAGCCTTGGTGATGCTAATTTAATAAACCTGAGCATGTGAGCAGCAAAGAGCAGCATGTTTGAGTAATAATAATAATAATCTAGAGTTTGGTGTGTCCAGCTGAAAAAAGCATGTGGTACAAAGCTGGACATTGCTGAGGCCAAAAGGAAATGAAAGCAGCAAGAATGAAAAATGATCAAAACTGGGAAAATGTGGAGTGAGCCTGAGGGATCACAATAAAGGGCAGTGGCTGCTTTCAGAGGCCTCTGGAAAAGAAGGATTTCACACAGCTGACAGTGACTGATAGCTCTGAGCAGCCATGTGGATGGAGCAGGATCCTGTCAAGATGCTCACAGTTCTGAGAAGAAAAATATCCCCAAAAATCCAGCTTTGCTGTAAGATACCCAGGCCACTGGAATAAATTCCATCTTTTCCCCTGCATAAACACTTATGGCACACATCAAAAGCCAATTATTGTAAGTGGAAAACACGAGGCTAATTGTTAAATTTCTTCAGATGAGGCTTCAACACTGAACAGGACTTAAAAAAGAGAAATCATTCTCCTTTTTCCAGCAAAGCTTGGGGGAGGAAGAAGAGAATCTGCTGGATATTCACAGGCCAAAGCCAGAAGCATCTGAAACCAAATGCTGCAAGGAGCCAATTTTCTGGGACAGACTGCTGTTGACATTTGCACTCAGAAACAGCCATTTCAAGGTCTCTTTGGGCATTTCTTCAACAGGAGAAGCAGCACCAGGAGGCATCCTGTACACTCCTCCCCAAAAAATCAGCCTGGCCATGCCCTTCTTACCATGCTTCCCAAAGGAATTGCCCATGTTGTAGCTTGTCCCATCAGAATCATAGTGGGGATGAGCTGTGGCCCCATTCACTGCAATGAATTTGCTCCAGTCCACCTGCAAATGCCAAAGGTTTTCAGTCAGCACAGAACTTTCCTCAGGGTCAGTTTTGTGCAAGTCTGAGGAACGGGAGCAGACTTTATTCATTGTTAATAATGTGGGATCTGGACTCCAGCCTTCATCCTGCCTGCAGTCTTCCTGAAATCCTTGAAAATTAAGGATATTTCTCCATCAGTAAAGCAGGACTGATAGCACTGACCATTCCTTGGAAGACTTAGATATTCCTGATGGCACAAGGGCTGACACAGTGGGAATGTTGCCCATAATAAGCACAGGCAGATGAGTGAAGGCACAGTCACTGCCCCAAAAATCCCCAAGAGTTTTGTCACTGGAAGTTCAGAAAACCAGGTCCTATTAAGACATCTCAAACTGGAGAGTTTAAGTGTGAAATCATCCCTTCCATTGCTTCACTTAGCCAAAAAAACACCAGTCTGCATCTAAAAAAAAAGCAGCTTGAGGGGATTTTTTTTTTGTTTAATGACAATTTGGCTCAACAGAGCTGAACCTAAAAATCCCCACGTGTCTTTTCATCACTGCACTCTGGTTTACAAACAGATCAGGTGGCAAATCACCCAGCTCTCCAGGAGACATCAGTGCCTGTGCTCTGCACATGGTTTATTTGTGACTCACTTCTGATCCTGCAGGGAGGGAGGGACTCCTGGAACTGCTCCCTCAGGGCCTGAGGGACGCCCTGAGCTGGCATTTTGTGGTGTCAAACAGACCCAGCAGTAAATACTGATTTAGGAAGGGCACAATCCTCCCTCAGCCCTTCTCAGAGCTGTCCAGCCCAAATCCCCTCTGAGGGTGCAGGCAGGGGGACACGTGGCTTATGCTGTCCTGTCATAGGTCACATCCTTCTGTCACATCCAGCCACGCTCCTGGGAGAGGATGCTCAGGACAGAGGGAAAAACCTCTCTGATGTTTTGGTCATTTGCTAGCAGGGGAGAAAATCAAGTGGCAGCTGAAGCAGCCCTGTGCAACAGAGGGTTTGATCAAGGCTTTGAAAACCCATTTGCAGTGACGTTATGATGTTTTGGTCATTTGCTAGCAGGGGAGAAAATCAAGTGGCAGCTGGAGCAGCCCTGTGCAACAGAGGGTTTGATCAAGGCTTTGAAAACCCATTTGCAGTGACGTTAATCCCCTGTGTGATTGATTGGAAATATAGAGGGAAAAACCTCTCTGATGTTTTGGTCATTTGCTAGCAGGGGAGAAAATCAAGTGGCAGCTGGAGCAGCCCTGTGCAACAGAGGGTTTGATCAAGGCTTTGAAAACCCATTTGCAGTGACGTTAATCCCCTGTGTGATTGATTGGAAATATAGAGGGAAAAACCTCTCTGATGTTTTGGTCATTTGCTAGCAGGGGAGAAAATCAAGTGGCAGCTGGAGCAGCCCTGTGCAACAGAGGGTTTGATCAAGGCTTTGAAAACCCATTTGCAGTGACGTTAATCCCCTGTGTGATTGATTGGAAATATAGAGGGAAAAACCTCTCTGATGTTTTGGTCATTTGCTAGCAGGGGAGAAAATCAAGTGGCAGCTGGAGCAGCCCTGTGCAACAGAGGGTTTGATCAAGGCTTTGAAAACCCATTTGCAGTGACGTTAATCCCCTGTGTGATTGATTGGAAATATAGAGGGAAAAACCTCTCTGATGTTTTGGTCATTTGCTAGCAGGGGAGAAAATCAAGTGGCAGCTGGAGCAGCCCTGTGCAACAGAGGGTTTGATCAAGGCTTTGAAAACCCATTTGCAGTGACGTTAATCCCCTGTGTGATTGATTGGAAATATAGAGGGAAAAACCTCTCTGATGTTTTGGTCATTTGCTAGCAGGGGAGAAAATCAAGTGGCAGCTGGAGCAGCCCTGTGCAACAGAGGGTTTGATCAAGGCTTTGAAAACCCATTTGCAGTGACGTTAATCCCCTGTGTGATTGATTGGAAATATAGAGGGAAAAACCTCTCTGATGTTTTGGTCATTTGCTAGCAGGGGAGAAAATCAAGTGGCAGCTGGAGCAGCCCTGTGCAACAGAGGGTTTGATCAAGGCTTTGAAAACCCATTTGCAGTGACGTTAATCCCCTGTGTGATTGATTGGAAATATAGAGGGAAAAACCTCTCTGATGTTTTGGTCATTTGCTAGCAGGGGAGAAAATCAAGTGGCAGCTGGAGCAGCCCTGTGCAACAGAGGGTTTGATCAAGGCTTTGAAAACCCATTTGCAGTGACGTTAATCCCCTGTGTGATTGATTGGAATCAAGTGGCAGCTGAAGCAGCCCTGTGCAACAGAGGGTTTGATCAAGGCTTTGAAGGGCAGCTTTGGAGCGTGCAAAGCTTGGGGTGTAACAAGCAGATAAAGGGAACAGGTATGAAAGCAAAGCACCGGGGAAAAGGCAGATGTGAGATCTCACTTCTTCTTGTACACAGGAAAAAGTTGTTTCCTGTTCTGCTGAGAGGTGCAGACAAGCCCAGGCAAGCAGGGAGAGCCGAGGAGAAATGCCAGCTGTGCCCAGCTGGGCAGTGACAGCACCTCCACCCCTGAGAGCTGCCTTGCTGCTGCACACCTTGTTCAGGGATTCAAAAAAAAGAGATGCTGCTGGTCCAGACAAATTCCTTTGGAATTGGCTTCCCCCTTGCTGCTCCTAGAAACAGCAAGGTGTGATTGTGCACCATCTGTAGCCCAGCTCCCTCACCCCACCTTTCCACACCTTTTCCTTCGTTTCCAGCGTCTCTGGGTCCACCCTGTGCATGAAGATGTTCTCACCGCTGACGTAGTAATCCCCTTTGTACCGCACATAGTTCACACTGGCGTTGTCACTGGGCTCTGAAACAGAAATCCCGGAGTTGTGCACAGCTCTGTGCAGCTCATGTCACATTATGGCAAGTTAGACGTGTTTAAACAAATAAACCCATTTGCAGTGACGTTAATCCCCTGTGTGATTGATTGGAAATATCTCGCTAATCTACAAAGGGAAACTGTCTGCACAGGTGAAGCCGGGTCAAAGGGACAAGGACAGGGATGCAAATCACTGCTGGGGCTGGGGAGAGGCGGATGGGGCATGTGGATAGGTCTGGAATGTCCTGAGGGAGCTGGGGTGGGGATTTGGGGACAGTCACCACGGGTGAAAGTGTGAGCACCTTGGGAAAGGGCAGAGGACATGGCAGGAGGGGAGAGAAGACACAGAGGATGGTCACGGCACGAGCAACAGTTTGCACACTTCAGGCCTGCGCTGGTTTCAGTGGGGAGCACTTTGCTTGTGTTTAAGCCTCCTTCTTCCCTGACATACACAGAATCCTGAAGGTGCTGAAACTTCCATTCCTGTGCAACTCCATCCCTCACCCTACTCAATAATCTCCTGCCCCTTAGTCCAGGAAGGGAGGGATTAGCCCACTTACCCTACAAGCTTAGCAAGGCAAGGTGTTTTAAGGGCAAAGCTGTGTCTCAGGTAGAACATCAGGGTGTAATGCTCATTATCAGCACTGCACAGGATGTTCTCTCAGGGAGAGATTTCTGTGGAAAATTTGCGACAAGATCCGGGATTGAGCGAGCTGAAGCGGCACTAAAACATCAAACTCTGCCTCCCCCAGCTAAGGCTGCCACCAATTTGCATAATTTCGGGGTTTGGGTCATATTCTAAGAAAACCATGGGCTCGCAGAAAGTCTGTCAGACTTCCTCACACCTCCCTTTCCACCTAACCACAAGTTCCTCCAAGAAAATCTCAGAGCACTTGTCGTTTTTTACAGAACCCCTCTTACGTGGCAGCTCGAAGCGGGACAGGAAGCGCCCAAAGACGCTCTTGCAGGGGTCTGGCATGGCCAAGGTGCCGAATTCCGAGGCCACGATGCGGTTGTGCTGGCTGTTCCTCAGGTACGAGCTGCTCTGCAGGAACCTGCTCCTGTAGGTCACCGTGCCATGGGCCAGCTGGAACTGGTGCAGCAGGGCAGTGCCATCAAACCAGTGGTTAAACCTTCCAGGAGAGAGGAAAAGGAGATTAACGAGAGGAGCTGGGCGCTCTGTGATGCTCCGTGGTACCCTCTTGCTTTTAGGTTTGTTGCTGTTTGTAAAAGCTCGTTCCCAGATCCCCTGAACAATTAACCAGGCATGGCTTTGTTTGGGAAAATACCTGAATCAAATAAAGCAAAACAAAAGAAAACAAAAGAAAACAAAAGAAAACAAAACAAAAAAACCCAAACCAAAACAAAGCAAAACAAAACACAACAAAGCAAAACAAAAAAAACCAAAACAAAACAAGTGTATCACAGCTGTGGGATGTGAAGTCTGAAAACGCCGTGTGTAAGGTTTTTTGGGAAATCATCTATGCAGGTAAAGCACCCCCTCCTGCACAGGGACCAGAGTTTGTGCTGTACTCTTCAACAATCATAGGAATTATTTCTGCAAACCCAGAGGCCTTTAGCTCTCAGCTTCTTGCAGGATGTTATTCTCTCCAAACCAAGGACTCTCAGAACACCTCATGGTCTAACTCTGGGAATATGATAAGGAGATCAGCTTTGGCCATTTGCTGCCATCAGCTTAATTGTCACTTATCTAATGGCACATTCCAAGCCACGGGCAGCAGGTGCCTGCTGGAAATATTTCAATTTATTATTTTTAAAATGGGGTGTTTTTCCTTCTAAAGCAGCTCACACCACTCAGAGCAACCAACTCTCCAAATTCCTGCCCTGGATTTCAGAGTGCTCAGGGATGGATTTTTGTTCAGGACAGGGGACCAGAGCTGGGGATGTTTTATTCCCCAGCCCAGCTGCCTCATCCCACCCCTCTGAGTGGGTGAGAGCCTCTCTGTGACTCAGCTCCTCCAGCCTGGGTGACTTCACCATCCAGCTCCTCCTTGCAGAAAATGGGAGTTTCCAAATGAAGGAGCAACTGCTCTCAAAAGAATGACACCGATATTTCTTCCTTCCCTTACTGGAAAAGAAACTAAAAGATGCTCCAAACAGTGGTGAGGGGGTCCCCTTTAGGTTTAGGCAGAGCTCAGGCCAGACCATTTAAAAATTCATTTAAAGGAGGCTTACCTGTCATTGCCAAACTCGAACTTGCCAGGGCCGTTCCTCAGCAGGTTTCCATTAATCCACTTGGGAATATGCCCTTTGATCCTGGCTGGGATGGGCTCGGGGATCTCCTCCACGCTCTGCACTAAGGGGGAGATGCACTGCAGCCCCCTGGGTCTGTGGCAGGGGATTTGCTCCCTCGGTGGGCTGGGAAGGTAATTCTTGAAACCTGCAAAGAGAGCAGGGAGAACAAAAAGCAGGGAATTGAGATTTTCCCTGGAATAAAGTGACAACTGCAGAGCCTGAGATTGGGTGTCAGGGAGAAGAGCATTCAGCATCTGCAAGCAGCCAAGTTGTGGTGGATACTCAAGGTAAAGCCACAAAACCCAACACATCCACAGGAGCTGAAAATCCAGCGGATTTTACTCTACTGTAGTTAATGCACAAGAGACACCAGTTCTGCAGCCCAAAGGAAGTAATAGAATATAGGGTGATAGAAAAGACAATAGCTTTTCTTTTAATCAAAGAAATGTATATTTGGATTTAATTTCATAAGTGAGAGAAGAAAAAAAAAAGAATAACTGCAATACCAAAAAAATGGAAGGACACAAATGAAACTGAGCTGAAATACAGTTACAGGACAAAACAGATATACAAGTTTTATTTGACAAAGAAATAAGCAGAGAAGGATAATTTCTGGTGGAGCCTCTGGTTTGACTGCAGTAACCCCTCATTAGTCCCAGTTCCAGAACAAAAGCCCCAGGAGAGCATGAAGTGATTGGAATGCTGTGAGCTAGCAGGGATGTCAGTGATTGGCTCCCATAGCCTGGTTTGCAAAGCCTCATCAACACAGGGATTGTTTTAGCAATCCATTTAGCTGCAGAGGTGGATTTACCCAGGGGTGCTTCCCTCCCCGGGCTGGCACCGGCCCATCCTGCCCTCGGTGCGGCCGCTCCGCTGCTCTCCCCGAGACCACTGAGCACGGAGCCAGCCTGGAAGTGCTGCACGCTGGGGTGGGAGTGAAATACTCATCCAAACGGGCACGTGGCAGAGAGAACTCCATCACCCAGGGCTGCTGCACACACCACACACTGAATGCGTCCAGGCTCTTACTGAATTCACTCTGACTTCTTGTTCTTTCACCACTGCTGCTTCTGGCCTACGTCCTGCAATCCACAGCAGCTGCTCCCCAATTTCCCTGTGAGCCTCTGAAACCCTTTGCTCAACAGCTCCAGAGGAAATTTGCTGTTTCAGCCAGAATACCTGCACAGGAGCTGAGCTGGCTCACAGAGTTTTTCTGAGCTTGTTCCTGGAGCACAGCCACGAACAGGTTGGGTGTTAGGCACGCAGGAAGGTGAAATGCAAGATTCCAACATAGCTCTCCGATGTGCCAATCCCCGAATCCTCCTTTAGATCTCTTAAGTGTTTGCAGAAATGCAGATTTGGTTTGCAAAGGCACAAAATATGCAGTGAAGAATGAGAGGAACACGTCCATAAGGAGGTATTTTGCATTCAAGCAGAAACAAAGCCGGGATGACTCAGGATGGCACCACATCAAAACTTTCTGGACAGCACTGTAAATGGAAATTTTGGAAAAACACATTCCAAAAAAGAGCCTAACCACGGCTGGAAAAGACCTCCTGAGCCCACCTCTCCCAACTGCTGTCCCAGAAATTCATATGTAAGAACTCTGTCTTAAAAATTATGATGTCTACAGGCACTAACTCCCTCTTTGGAGAACTGCTCCTTGTCCAGATGATCAGCAAAATGGTTTGAATGTACCAAAGGACATTATTCTTGTTTTCCTGGCAGTGCTGTTATGTGGCTTTGGTAGTTTTCCCTTTCTTGTGTTGTATTTAGGGTGAAGAGCCGGATCAATTCCTAAGCTAAGTAAAGCAAAGTTCTTTTTCTTTTCCTTGTCCTATGATAAGCATGCACGTGATCATCTCAGTAATCCTTGAAATCTGATCTGGTTAGAACTCATCTACTTAGAACTCATTCCAAGGTATCCCCTACAAAGTGGAGTTTTAGTAGAATGGACTATAAAACCAGGAATATTTAAGGGAATGCCCCGACTCCAGACCAGAGAGGGAGAAAGAAGCAGAGCAAGAGAATGGATTATTTTTTTTCTTCTGGGAATCACTCAAATGAGCTGAAGATCCTGGCAAAAATGTGTGCAAAATGGGATCAAATCCCAACGCCCACATGAGCTAAAATGCAAGTTTCCAGAAAGAAGAAAAGTTATTGTAGAACAATTCTGAATAGCTAGGAGGAGGGGAGGGCTGCAAGGAGAAAAAAAAAATCCTACATGTCTTTCCTAGTAAACAAAAATAAATCTGAAAAATAACTGTTGCATTAAATTGCACTTTAAATGTGCTGAGGACATGAAACACGAACAACTCCTCCTTGAACACGATGTTCCCAAGTAATTGCAAAAAAAAAAGCATTTCACCTTCAGGGGAAAGCTCAGTCATAAATCAAAACTTTTTGCAATATCCAACTCCCCAAGAAGGGATCTATCTCTCTCTGCAGAAGGCAGACAACAGACTGGTTTTTAATGTTAAACAACATGTAAATAAAATTACTCCTGCTTCTGTTCTGACCATACTCCAAGGGGGAAGAACTTGAATCCACAAAAAAAGCTCTACGGCCCCAGTGAGGCTCTGTGTGTGCTTGAACATCTGAAAATCGGCACAAGATCACAACCTGCCCTCTCAGAACCCTCATTTCTCCACTGTAGTTTCCATCCTACCTCAGACTTTTAAAAATAGGCTTAACGTCTTTGGCATATCCGAGCAGAGGCTGTGCCAAACACAGAGCTGGAATTTTCCTCCAATCTTTCCCAAACACAGCAGGCAATCGCTCCAGAGTGATCCTGGCCTGGCACTTTGCTCAGCTCCTGTTTCCCTGCACAGTGTGTGCCGTGATTTCACTGTCCAGCACAAACTGGCAGCCCAGCATTGATTATTTACTGTTTATATCCAGAAATGGTGGGATGAGGGACCAGGCTCTCGAAGAGAAAGCTGCTGTAGGTGGAGTCACCACGATGAGACATTAAATTCAACACCAGTGGGTGGGACATGGAATCTGTAATGGTGGATGGAGGAGCCATGGGAGCCATTTGCTGGCACTGGGATCACACGGGAGAGGGCAAATCCATTTTGATTTTAACCTGCAGGTTCAAACCCAAGGCTCGGGAAGCACCTCTCCACACACAGCCTCATTGCTTGACTCAGAAGGACATCCAGGACCGCCAGAATCAGGGGCAGAATTTAGCAAATAGAACGCTCGTGATATTCATCAGGCAGGGAGAGTGAGGCAAGAATTCTGTTTTCCCTAAGGATCATTCCAACTGGGAACAATCCTCTGGCACCGGCTGCGTTTTGCACCCTGTACAACACAGATTGCCACAACACGGAAGCAAAGCAGTTTTCCCCAACCCCCAGCCTGAAGCGGAGCTGTGGATTTGTGCCCTCCAAACTCCAGCCTTCCCCAGGGCTGGACCCCTGAGCTCCCACAGGGATTTCCGAAGGGAAGGTGCAGCACTTGCCTTGGGAGTGCCGGGAAATGCCCGTGCTGGGCTCCTTGCTCCATGCAGCTGCTTGGTTCCCCATGGCCAGGGGCTCAGCCACCCACTTCCTCGCTAACAGCCAGGGGAGCAACGAAAAACAGAAAAGAAACGACAGAAAACACAGGGAAACAATAAATGGAGAAAGGGAGCAGGGGAAGGCTCAAAGGGAGGAAAGGAGAAAGGCGACAGTGAACTCCTGCACATGAAATAGCTGTTGATTTCCCAGCAGAAACAGGTTCTACACTTTGGGATCTTCTGGTGGCACAACAAGGCAGACTTGAGAATTTTTCAGCTCTTTGGATACCCCAGAAGCAATGCTTTGAATTGTAAAGGCAGGAAAACACTACCACCATCAAAAAGGAAAAAATT
This sequence comes from Aleadryas rufinucha, assembly GCA_013397815.1. Lineage (NCBI taxonomy): Eukaryota > Metazoa > Chordata > Aves > Passeriformes > Aleadryas > Aleadryas rufinucha. Next base: position 65,232 of record VZTH01001236.1, on the reverse strand, counting down.
TTCCATGAATTAAACCATAATTTTTATTGGTTCCTAATTTCTGAAAACAGGGGAACAAATAAACAAAACAAAACAAGCAAAAAACCCAAAGAAAAAGCAGCTCAAGCTGTGCAATCATGATACGAATTGCAGAGTCGGGTTGTGATACAAAATCCCATGGGGTAGTTCCCCATTCGCACGTTCAGATTAAAGCCGCGGCAACGATGCCGCTCCACAGAACCCTCTCCCTGCCCACTTCCAGCTGGCTCCCTTGCTCAGAGAATCGGCTGTGTGCTGCTTTTCCAGCTCTAGACCATCTGTATCTGCTGTAATCCTTGTCTCTCCCGTTTATCTATTCGACAAATAACAGACATTTCCTGCCATCTAACAAAGACTTCTTCGGATCGCTCAGTTCCGAGTATTCTGACAATAGGAATCGTTCTCCCGACCCGTGGCAGCAGCAGCAGCAGCCCTCTTTCCAAGGAGATGGGATGAAAGGGATTGTTTTTAACGCGTTTTACCTGGAATGAATTGCATCAAAGAGCAGAGGAAACGCAGCAGGTGAGCGAGCAGGAGGCTGGCGGCGGACAAAAGGATTTTGACTAACATATTCCGGCGGGCAGCAGGCATCGGCTCGGAGTGGCCGGGCAGAGAGGTAGCGGTGCCAGGGCAGCGAGCAGGAGGCAGGGATGGTCGGGAGGTGAGCGCTGCCTCTCATCATCCTTTCACAATAAGAGCCGTGCCCGCAGCAGCGCGGCCCGGGGCGGCTCCTGCCGCCAGCCCGGCGCTCGGCGGCCCCGAGCCCGCTGCGCACCTGGGCCAGGTGAGCTGCCCCCGCCGGGCCATNGGCCAGGGGAGCTGCCCCCGCCGGGCCATTGCCGCGCCTCGGAAAAATGCCCGAGGTAGCCGGAGAGACGGCGAGACAGGGAGGAATAGGATGTGGATCTGTGTATCAGAGCAGCCGGGCTCGCAGGTAATACCTTCAGGAATTCCCGTCGCCTCGCCTTCTTGCTCGCCTCCCAGGAATACTCGGGATACAGAATGCTTTTGTTTCAAAGCCCGAGTAGCCATTTTGCACCGTAATGAACCTCAAGGTTTCAGGAATATTGGTTGCCACGCCGGATTCATTCCCCCCCCGAATCCAGCAGAAGGGGCCGTGCCCTCCTGTTCCCAGCTGAGCCGCACCTAGGACAGACCCTTTCCCTCGGGATGCCGGGAGGGAGCTGCCGGCGCTTTGCGAATGTGATGAAACATTCATTTCATGTCATTGCGCAGCTCTTAAAAGCTGCCCTGTTCCTGGAGAGGGAGCAGGGCAGCAGGCACAGCACTCCAGGGACCCCATTCCACAGACAGATTAATTCTCATCCTAAATCTGCTGCAAATTAAGCTGATTTCTTCCTGTCCTTCCTGCAAGACCCAACGAACCCTTGACTGCTGTGTTTTCTATAACTCATAATGCCCTCCCTTAAATTGTGCTTTCACTCAGCAAACCCGACTGCTTCAAGTTTTCCCCCCAGATCACGTTTTCTGAGCTCTTTATTGTTTCTGGTTTCAGAAATCTTGATTTCCGCTCGACCCTTCATCTTCTTGAGATTACAGTGAATTTTTAATGTACATTATTGATGCATTTGTGACTTCTAGTTTGCTGCTTTTTTAAAAGTAGACTGTATTCTCTAAAGTCTTGCCTCTAAATAATTTGGGATAATGTGGAATAAGCAAAGCTGGAAGCAAATCACTAAACAGTACCACAGAGGCTGATCTATCAGGAAAAAAAAGAGTATTCATTGACTTTTAAAGTCATTCATTTGTCCCTACTTACAGATTGCTCTTATTTTAGATAACATCACACAGGATGGTGTCAATGACCTTACACCAAGCTGCACCCACTGGTAATTTTTCCAAATTAAGCCAGCTATTCTGATAAAGGAATTTTTTTTCCATGTATTGTTATCCAAGTCACAGTTAAGAAATTCCCTCCAGACTCTCTCCAGGATGGGATTTAGGCTGACTGAGCTATGGATCTTTGCCCTCCTTTTTCTTCTGGCTGTTCCCCCTGATGATGCAAAACACCCAAAACACGCTGTTCTTTTCCAGTGCCACTTTCAAAGGCAATTCAAAGGTCAAACGGTCTGCCATTGGCAAAATTGAATTTTGATTAGTTCTGGATAGAAAGTCCTGAGTCTAAACCACCTCTATTACCTACTACATTTGGTCTTTTTCTATTCTGACCCACATTTATGCTAAAAGGCAGTTTCATTCTAAGTGAACACTCAAAATCAGCCTTTTCTCAGGGAAAAATCCTCATCACTGATTATCTAAACTCTCTTCATTATCTGTTATTTCCCATTTTTAGCTTTTAGATAATAGAAGAGCAATGAGAGGAACTGAGTTTTTCATCACTTACACTTTCCAGCCTGTGGAGAAATTCACAGCAAGCTCAGAAATGCAAAGACTCAGTGTCAAGAGCCCCTTGACTCCAAGAGGGTCGAAACTTCGTCTAAGGTGCTTCTAGATTTAAAAAAAAAAAAAAAATCCATTTATATTCCATTACTGAGCTGTCATCTTAGACGTTCTTGTTAATTTATAGTCTGGAGCTTAGACAAGGAGGGGAGAAGCTTAAACCAAAACGTAGTTATCAGCTTTGCTGATCAGATTTGGCAGCTTTAAAGCCAATTATTTTTCTGTCCAAACCTCCTACAGTAAAACTGGAAAGCGGATAGGGATGGGTTGGGATGGGATGGGTGCCAGTTGGGTTTCAGGAGGAGCTCACTCCTCAGGAACAGCATGAATGAGCCTGTAGAGTCAGATCAGAAGAGAAAATTCGCTTTGTTTCTCCCAATGAACACTGAAATCGATGAGAGGAGCAATCAGCAGCATCATTTGTGGGGTGGATGAGTTGTAGACAAATGGGGAAATAGTAAAACTTTATTTTTTAATAGTTTAGAAGGAAAACTGTGTGTAATGAGTGTGTCCAGGTATTAAGACATTGAATAGGACACTAAAGAGCAGCCAACAGAAAAGTGCTCCATATTTCTGGCCAGCACAGTAATTATGGAAAGCTCTCTTTAACCAGAGATAAATGTATGATTAATGTATGTCCATTGCTGAAATGTTATTTAACTTCACAAGAGGAGAGGCTGGCTTATTTTCAATGGATGTTTTAAACATTCTGAACTTACCCTTTAAAGCCACGACTTTATAATTATTTCATTCATTTTACTTAGTTTATTTTTACATATATATATATCCTCACCTACATTTGTGCAGCAAAACCAGAAACTTTATTGCTCTTAGTAATTTAAAAAATTGAATAATTATAACCACGCTGTTCATAAGCTCACCTAGGTTATTGTGGCCATACTCACTGGCTTTACTTCCAGTATTTCCAGAGATTTTAAATTCCCCCTATTGCCCCAGAGATCCCACTCTATTAAATGTTATTAAATGGAATAACAACCAACTGTATAAGAAATCACTGTAGAAAAACAAGAGGCATTATTCTGAAGATATATCTGGGGTTGAACTGCACTAAGCAGTCCTTCATTGTTCCCAAAAGTGGAATTTTACTAATTTTTGTTGGATTTTATGGAGTTTTTAAATAGAACAAAGTGCTGCAACAGGAACACTTAACCCCCTAAGAGAAAAACTTACAAAATTATTGTATCCCAACATCTAAGTTGTGGTGCTTAATAATAGTTGGATATATTGGCCACATAAACTAAATCTAGATGATCCAATTCCAGATGATCTAAAAAGCACAAACAGCTAAAATGCAGGAAACAGGCAGCTATTCCTCAGTAACTAAATTTGTGTAACTTTTCTTGAAAGCCTTGCATAAATAACTGGGGGTAAATGAGTTCAGCCCCTTGGCAGACGTCATTTTGAAACTCTGGGTTGTGTCATCACTACAGATGAGCGTGGATTTTTGAAACGCTCAGCACAATATTTTCGAAAATGTCACTTCCTAAATCTTCTTCTCTTTTTCTTCCACGTTTCTCTGTACAAACAGCATCACCAAGACTGAGAGTATCAGGGAAAAAACAGGAGACTGCTAAATATGATGCAGACCAGCGGTGAGACTTTGGAAAGCCTTTAGATGCTAAAGATGCAGATAGGCACCTTATGGGATTTTCCAAAATTCCTAAGCGTGTAAGGCGCTTACACCATGCTTAGGCACTCTGAAAATCCTGCTAAGGACATATCTGCATCTTTAGGTATCTAAATCTCACCCTACACGTCCAGTTCCTCTCATTCTTTGGTTTAAATCATGTCACCGTGACACGCAGCACGTTTGGCTTTGAGCTGAGGAAAGCGGGAAAGGAGGGTGGATTAGGTCTGAGAGGATTTGAAGAGGAAATCACTGCATACTAGTGGGGTAAAGATGTAAATATATCTTATTCCAGCACTTTTCTTTATTACATAAGCCCCACACTTTGTACGAGTGATCCTTTGTACATTCTGTGTGTCACCTTTTAAGAGTCGAATGACAAGAAAGAAAAAGGGCTCAGTGTTCTCAGATAAAGTGAATATCAGCCAACAACACTCGTGTAGCCAAAACACAAAAGAACAGAACACTGTAATTCCAGACCGTGTTAACGTTATCTGTTTATTTACTGTCATCAACAAAGCTTTGGTTATGTTTTATATCAACACGGCCTTGAAATGTAACACACATACCAATATTACGAGTTTTAAATTAACACTTTATACTTTCTCAGAGTTCTTTATCTTATTTCTAAGATTTCTAAGCTGATCTTTTCAACCTGTTTACATCCTGAGGCAAAGTGGAAATAACATTGCAAATATATTCTACCAAGATTTTAGCACAAAAACATTTTTTAAAGTAGAAGGAAAAAAAAAACAAACAACAAACCATAACCAGCAAATGGTTAACGTGAAATAATCTGAGGGCATTTTCCACTTATAAAATTCTGTGTTTCACAGAAATGTTTTTTATTATGTTCAATGGGTTAACCAGTAAAAACCAGATGGCTTAATGTCTTAATCCCTTGAGTCACAGGATTAAAAACAGATATTCAGATTTGTTTTTACTAACCACCACTACACCATGTATTTAAACACTAAGTAGCTGCTTAACTTGTTGGAACTTTCCTGAACTGACAGAAATATTTATACAAGAAACAGACACCACAGCACTCATCACAGTTTGTTTTAATTCACAAACACAACTTTGCTTCTGCATTTCTGCAGCGAACTCCATTTAGCTTTGCAGAGTATTGGCAATGGCAGTGACTCTCTGTTTCAGCCTCTCCCTTTTCTGCTCTAAGTGGTTTTCAATGGCCCTGGCTTGTTTTAAGATCCCATCAAGCTCCTGGACATAAGAAGAATCCAACGCTGCTCTTGCACTAAAGTGAAGAAATCTGTAGTTAAAATAAATGCTAATGCCATTAACTTTCTCACTTCTATGGTTTTCTTAAAAATGGGTTGTCTGTGAATACCCAGTTTCTGACCAAATTGATTCTCTGTTGTAACAGAAAACAGCATTTTTCTTTCAGGATCTGTGTTTGACAGTTTTCAGTGCTGATTTCCCTAAACTGCAGCCACCCATCCATCTTATCTACAGAATGAAAAAATTTCTGTGCAAATAGGACAAAGTTAACTTGCCTTATGATGTCAGCATATTTTGATAACAAGTTATTAATTTCTTTGCTCATCTCTGTTGAGAGAGAAAAAAAATAATTTCATTTAAACACTTGGATGAATCTCAATCTCATTAAATGAGGTCATTCCATACTTACTTCCAGTATATTTAATACATCACCATTTAAAACCTTTTCCAGTGGTTCAGTGTTGGAAGGGGACTGCAAGTCCTCAGAAGGAGCCAAATCTGTTTTGTCAGGCAACTGAGGAATTTCTGAAGCTTCATTCTAACAACAGAGCACATTAGAGAAACACAGGTTCTAGGACTTAAAACAAGCTTAGCACAGGGTTTAGCTGAGAAAAGGAAGAGGTTTAAGAAGATCTTGAGGGTGTTTTTGGAGAAGGCGCAAGTGGTGTTGGGTTCACAGCGTCATGAGCATCCTGGGGAGCGGGTGGGAAGTACCAGATTGAGATCTTTGTATATATACACACATATTTATATATATAGATACGTGTGGTGTGTGTATATATATATATATATACACATATATATCAGTAAAAGCTGCTGTACTTCAGAAGCTCGCTCTCAAGAAGTTCTACATCAATATGTCCCAGTGCTTACCCAGTTTTGTTGGGTTTCAAGCCCTCGGAGAAACTGCGCTTTCCCCACACGAAAAAGTCCTTTGTGTTCCCCCAAACCTCCCTGAAGTGCCGTGGATCTCTGTGCCCTCAGTCCAGAGGAGNAAGAGCCGTGGATCTCTGCGGCCTCAGTCCAGAGGAAGACATGAGAAGGGGGGGTCCTTCCTCACACAGCACTGNACATATATATCAGTAAAAGCTGCTGTACTTCAGAAGCTCGCTCTCAAGAAGTTCTACATCAATATGTCCCAGTGCTTACCCAGTTTTGTTGGGTTTCAAGCCCTCGGAGAAACTGCGCTTTCCCCACACGAAAAAGTCCTTTGTGTTCCCCCAAACCTCCCTGAAGTGCCGTGGATCTCTGTGCCCTCAGTCCAGAGGAGGACATGAGAAGGGGGGGGTCCTCCCTCACACAGCACCGCTCACCTCCATCTTTTTGAGTCTATTTCTGTTTTTATCCGCTTTTTGCGCGTTGCTCGCCATGGCTGCCTCACGAAAAGCACGCGGCGTTTGCTGAGCGGTCACGCCGGGGAGGATGTTTAAATAAAAACGTGTAAAACCTGTAATTTGTGGGTGGCAAGGGCGCTCTCCTCAGGGCGCGGGCAGCACCTCAGAGGGGCTGGAAATGGCGGGGGAATGGCGGGGAGTGCCGGGCCAGGCTAAAGGCGAGATCCCAGGGGATTGATCCCTTTCTGATCCCCCCCGGACCCTGAGGGCACCGAGCTGTCCAGGAGGGACGCCGGGCAAGCCTAGAGACGAGATCCCAGGGGATTGATCCCTTTCTGATCCCCCCGGACCCTGAGGGCACCGCGGTGCCCAGGAGGGACCCCGGCCCCGCGCTTTCCCCTCAGGCGGGCGGGCCCGGGGCGGGCAATGGCCGTGAGGGGCCGCGACTGTGGGGACAAGGGAAAAGGGATAAGGGAAAAGGGACAAGGGAAGAGGGACGAGAAACAAGGGACACCCGCTCCCCTCAGGGCTGGCAGCACCCCCGGAGCCCTGCCCGAGCTCGGTGGCAGCACCAGGACCGGCCCGAGCTGCCCGCTGAGGGCCGAGGGAGCGGCTGCGGCCCGGGAGG
>VZTH01001236.1:39648-56440 GCA_013397815.1 Aleadryas rufinucha | reverse complement strand
AAGAGCCGTGGATCTCTGCGGCCTCAGTCCAGAGGAAGACATGAGAAGGGGGGGTCCTTCCTCACACAGCACTGCTCACCTCCATCTTTTTGAGTCTATTTCTGTTTTTATCCGCTTTTTGCGCGTTGCTCGCCATGGCTGCCTCACGAAAAGCACGCGGCGTTTGCTGAGCGGTCACGCCGGGGAGGATGTTTAAATAAAAACGTGTAAAACCTGTAATTTGTGGGTGGCAAGGGCGCTCTCCTCAGGGCGCGGGCAGCACCTCAGAGGGGCTGGAAATGGCGGGGGAATGGCGGGGAGTGCCGGGCCAGGCTAAAGGCGAGATCCCCGGGGATTGATCCCTTTCTGATCCCCCCCGGACCCCTAGGGCACCGANCCCTGAGGGCACCGAGCTGTCCAGGAGGGACGCCGGGCAAGCCTAGAGACGAGATCCCAGGGGATTGATCCCTTTCTGATCCCCCCGGACCCTGAGGGCACCGCGGTGCCCAGGAGGGACCCCGGCCCCGCGCTTTCCCCTCAGGCGGGCGGGCCCGGGGCGGGCAATGGCCGTGAGGGGCCGCGACTGTGGGGACAAGGGAAAAGGGATAAGGGAAAAGGGATAAGGGAAAAGGGACAAGAAACAAGGGACACCCGCTCCCCTCAGGGCTGGCAGCACCCCCGGGAGCCCTGCCCGAGCTCGGTGGCAGCACCAGGACCGGCCCGAGCTGCCCCCTGAGGGGCGAGGGAGCGGCTGCGGCCCGGGAGGTTCTATTAAAGCTTTAAACACTTCCTCAAACCTTTCCCGTCAAATTTCACCTTCGAAGCGAAATCCCTGGAACGTGTTTCACGCTCTATAGGTTCGCCTCAAAACACAAGCCTTAAATGAGCGCAATCTGAGAGAGCAGGCGCTACAATTAGTAACAGCCCTAAAATGAGTAACAGCCCAAAAATGAGTAACATCACCAAAATGCCCAACTGCCAAGACCANTCCCAGGGGATTGATCCCTTTCTGATCCCCCCCGGACCCTGAGGGCACCGAGCTGTCCAGGAGGGACGCCGGGCAAGCCTAGAGACGAGATCCCAGGGGATTGATCCCTTTCTGATCCCCCCGGACCCTGAGGGCACCGCGGTGCCCAGGAGGGACCCCGGCCCCGCGCTTTCCCCTCAGGCGGGCGGGCCCGGGGCGGGCAATGGCCGTGAGGGGCCGCGACTGTGGGGACAAGGGAAAAGGGATAAGGGAAAAGGGATAAGGGAAAAGGGACAAGAAACAAGGGACACCCGCTCCCCTCAGGGCTGGCAGCACCCCCGGGAGCCCTGCCCGAGCTCGGTGGCAGCACCAGGACCGGCCCGAGCTGCCCCCTGAGGGGCGAGGGAGCGGCTGCGGCCCGGGAGGTTCTATTAAAGCTTTAAACACTTCCTCAAACCTTTCCCGTCAAATTTCACCTTCGAAGCGAAATCCCTGGAACGTGTTTCACGCTCTATAGGTTCGCCTCAAAACACAAGCCTTAAATGAGCGCAATCTGAGAGAGCAGGCGCTACAATTAGTAACAGCCCTAAAATGAGTAACAGCCCAAAAATGAGTAACATCACCAAAATGCCCAACTGCCAAGACCATTTTTTTTTCCTCTCTCTCTCTCTAAAGAATGGGGAATAAAATGGTATTTTCCTGAGGCTGTGTTTCACTTTTGTAGGTAAGAATGGTATTTGGTTTCACCAAGAAGTGACTGAGTCACCCCTCGGGTCCTTTGCAAGAGGAACGAGCAGGACACAACAATTCAGGAGAGAACTTTCAGCATCCAAAGACATTAATGACCATATCAAGTTACTGCTTTCCTAAATCCTGGCATTGTGTCTGACGGTGAAATAAATAATTGCAAGATCTGAAGTTATGTTAATGTTATGGGATTCATGTTAGGATATGTTATTTTATTGTATGTGATTTATGCTATGGTATGTGATTTATGTTTTGGTATGTGATTTATGTTATGGTATGTGATTTATGTTTTGGTATGTAATTCATGTTATGGTATGTGATTTATGTTTTGATATATAATTTATGTTTTGGTATGTGATTTATGCTATGGTATGTGATTTATGTTACCATCTGTAAATTTTGCCACTGGTCTGTTTTTGTTTCTTTTTTTTCCCCCTTTTATCTTTATTTTCTGTTATCAAGAGCGGAAGGGATCTTAATCTCATGTGTGTTATCCAAATAGGCTCTGAAATTAAGATATCAGCACAAGAAATCAAATTGCTGAAAGGACAAGAACTAAATACTTCCCCAAAACAGAAACAATTTTTAATAAGCTGGCATGGCCCACTTCATTTAGTTCTCAAATATTTATTTTATAGATATTTATGTTATTAGCGATATGATCTAAACATTAAGAAATAGATATGACAGAATATGTTAGGGAAATATTCTTAAGGTATTTATTTAGTTGGATCACCATTAGTAGGTTAAGATATTTTTATTAACAGAACACCCGAATGAAAACAAATTAAACATCTGAGTTTTCATTTCCATTATCTTATGGATATGATAGTCTATGGATAAAGCTCAGACTAAAAATAACATTAAAAGAAAATTATCTAAGAGGTGAGATTACTGGAGTTCCAGTTCCTTTAAAATCGGAGCAAAGTTACCTAAGCCATTACTGTAAAAGTAGTTGCAGTTCCTTTGAGATTGGAGATATTAAATTCCAGGAGAAATGAAAGTTTAACCTTTACCACAAAAGCTATTGTATGAGTTAGAGTCTGCTCCAGAAAAATGCAAATATGTGCACAAAAGAGAAGGAAATACCTTTTATTCAATGTCTTCAATGAACTAATTGAATCTCAAGGCTCTCAGAGGGCTAACGTGAAAGACCAAGTCCTCCTTCCTGAGAGCTTTTGTATGGAATAGGCCAAAAATATTAGTGCCAACAGCTAATGCAAAATAAATAATTATCTGAATATATATTTAAATTTAAATGATAAATTATTAGTACAGCATTGTTTTTTTATTATTTTTTTGGCAGTGAAATGCAAAGAATCTGTGAACAAGAATCACCCAGATGGGGAACTCTCCCCCAAAAAAGCTCTGGTGCCCAAATGAAAAGATTTTAAAAGTCATTTGGAATGATGAAAAGAGAGGTGAATATTATTTTGAAGCTGAAGAAATTTATGCAGAGGTAGAAACTTAAAAGGCTGAAGCTGATTATTTGAGCTGGAAAAGACCAAGAGGCATTTTGATCCTGCTTGCAGGAGGAACTACTTGTTACAAAATGGATACTGGGAAAATGTACAGAAATGGGTGGCCAGAAAGGGAAGTCAGTTCCATTTACAAAGACACAAATATATTTTTTATGTCTTGCTGGAATTCAGTCAGCGAGTCTATAAATAGGGATCTATATTCTTATCTGAAAACGTTACCACAAATGTCTTTTTCTTTGTCTGTTGGAAACAGGAGGGTTTAGTCTGTTGCTGAATTCTTCTGCTTTTTGGGTTTCTTTTGAATCAATTTCGCTTGTTCCTTTCAAAAACTTTAAAGAAAGCAGCTCAGTTTCTGTAGCACACCCGTAGTTTTTGTTTGCTTGAAATACACTGGTCCCAGGGCTAAACCAGCCAAAATCCGGGGTTATTAGTAAAAGAGACAGTGTTTTTACCTTTATTATTTCAAATAAGGTTGAAAGATGTGCTTTTAACCTCAAAATCATCTCCTCATGTTTATCACACAGATATTAAAGCATTACCTATGAAATTTGGGGGGTTTTTTACCTCCCAGAGCAGTAACAGGCATGTGATCAGGTGAGAGAATGTCTTGGGGACTTGGGTTTGGGTTTCACTTGGGGGTTTGGGGTGTTTTCACCATCCCCGCAACTTGGGGCTCTTCAATTGTCCCACGGAGCTGCGGAGCTGAGCGCCGTAATTCCGATCAGCGTTAGCAACAGCAAGCCGAGGCACGGAGATGTAACAAATGGGTAAATTATCCATTCCCAAGCTCGGCTCCTTGGTTTTTAGGGCCTGTCCCATCACTGCGGTGCAGCGTTCGCTGCTTTAAACACCCGCCAAAGGCAGCGCGCAATGGAGGGACGGGGGCGTTATCCCAAAACGGGCGCCGAGCTCCTGCCACGAAGCCGCTTCTGCACCAAGGGCTGGCAGGGGAGATGCTCCACGCCATGCCAGCATTCCTCGGCACTGCTGCCTGCAAGAACCAACACGCGCGGTGATTTCCATCCCGCAAGGGAGCGAGCAGTGGAAGCCGGGTGGGCACGGGCAGCACCTGCCTCCGAACTGCCGCGGAGGCGTCGCGGAGCGGCCGGAGAGGCTGGAGGAGCACCGGGACGAGCCCGCTGCCATCGGCGTGGCAGCAAGCGGCACAAAGCCACCCTCGCAGCCCCAGATTTGCATAGGCGCTGTCTCCCGCAGCGAGGAGGGGAAATGCCGCGAGAGAAGTGCGGACGTAGGCAGAGATCTTGGGAAAGCGTCCCGATTTCGGCCGCCGCCAGCCGCTATAAAGCCCCTCCCGGCAGCGCTGCGGCAGCGCTCCGCTTCCCTCCGCCTCCCTCCGCCTGGGGCATCCCCGGCAGCGGCGGGGCAGTGACCCGGGGTGGCCTTGGGACAGCCCCGACCCTGACCCCGGCACTCCGCAGCTGCGCTTCTCCCGGCTCTCATCGCCCAGCTCCAGCTCCCGAGGAGCCACGAGGGACCACCGTGAGCCACCTCTGCTCGCACCCACCCAGCCTGCGCTTCTCCCGGCTCTCATCGTCCGGCTGCAGCTCCCGAGGAGCCACAAGGGACCACCGTGAGCCACCTCTGCTCGCATCCACCCATCCTGCGCTTCTCCCGGCTGCAGCTCCCCAGGAGCCACGAGGGACCACCGTGAGCCACCTCTGCTCGCATCCACCCACCCTGCGCTTCTCCCGGCTCCCAGCACCCGAGGAGCCACAAGGGACCACCGTGAGCCACCTCTGCTCCCGCCCCGCATCCCTGCGGCTTCTCAGGGTGAGTCATTCCGCGTCCGACATACAGCTAAAAACTCCTTTGAGCTTCTGCCATTCCTTTCAGACGTCCTTGGTAAAATGTCTGATAACCATCTTTTACTACTCAAGGTTGGGCTTGATGATCCTGGAGGTGTTTTCCAACCTTTTTGATCCTATGGGTCTATGATCAAGGGAAGAAGCACAGTCATTTTATGTTTTACCCATAAAAACAGGGACAACTTTTTCCTTTAATCCTCTGTCAAAAGTCCTGCCTGTGCCTGTGCCTGGGTTTTAGAATAACAGAGTCCTTGAGTTCGTGGTGAACGTGCAGTGGATAAGACTTGCACAATTTGGGTGTTGTGATACCTCGTTTCTAAGGCTTGGGTGTGCCCGTTTGCAAACAGAGATGCTGCTGGGAGCCTGCTGTCTCTTCTGCACAGCTACAACTAGATAAAAACCATATAAAATACAAATAGAAAAAGAAAAAAATCACTTTCAAATACATTCCTCAAAGTGCTTTTCTAGAGGGACAAGGAAACCACAGCGATTCCCCACCCTAATTCCTCTGGGGGTGCGTATTTACTTATGTTGATATTGCACATTTCTGTAAGTTGTTTTCAACTGGTGAAAAGTGAGCACACCCATAGTTCTTTTGATTGCACAATAAAATCCCAGTGCAAGAGCCAGATCTTCCCATTGTTCACCTGGTTTGAAGACATTTATTATCTTTAGTGCAAGGGATGACCTTTCCAGGGGCAGTCACAATGGGTTCTACCTTGGATATTTTGGAAGCTCATGCTTTTCTAGGGGGAAACTGGTAAGATCAGTCTGTGCAGACTTAATTTGTATCCCTTTATGGGGTAAGAAGCATCGAGGTTAACTCTGATTCCTCTCCCTGTGCTTTGGGCAGGGTGAAGATGAGTGCTGAAGAGATTCTGATGTGTGCAGTAGAACTTGGAAAAAATTTCTGCCTCTACTTTGATGGTAATTAGAGCGTTTGATAACCTTTTCTGTTTGAATACTGATTTAAGACAATTCCTTTGTCTGTCTGGTTTCACCTAATTTTCCCATAAGCTTCAGTTTTAAGTGTTGTTAGCCAAGTATCTGAGTCAGGGGAATATTTGTTGCTTGTGCAAAAATTTCCAGGAAAGGACACTCAGAAGAGTTGGAATACTGGGGGATGGACTTGGAGTGAGGGAGTAATTTCCAATCTTATGGAATAAAGTCAGTGGGAAAACAGTTTCTTCTTTAAATGCAATTTGTAATGACTGCTTCTTGTCCTTTTGCTCACTTAGAGTAAAGGCACCAATAAAACCAAAAATTTGCATGCAATCATTCCTCAGTTTTAGGCTTAGAGTGACCTTCTCACCCTTAAATAACCCTAAAAAAGCATTTTGCATACCTCTGGTTTGGTGGTGACTCCAGTTCTCAAAATGACTGGGGTTTCATTAGTTCTGCTCACAAACAAGCCCTGTCTGCAGTGACAGCAGCTCAGCCTTGGTGGCCCAGGGCTGTGGGAACACGTGGGTGGCTGCCTGGCTCCCAGCCTTGCCTGGCTACAAAGCTGTTTCTTTTGTGGGGGCAGAGCTTAATGTTGTTTTTTCTTTCCTTTTTTTTTCGCTGCTCACTTGGAACCAAGATGATGACGGTAAGCCGAGAACTCATCTTTTATTATTTTGTCACCCATTTCACATGACCATGGCCACACTCACTAACCCAGAGAGGACAAGTTTCAAACTGAGAGTGGCTGCAAAAAGCCAGAGCTGCGGCTCACCTGCTCCTTCTGATGCTGATGTTGCTTTAATTCCTCCCAAGGTAAACGGTAGTGGCTTCCCTGACAGCATCCTTCAATGCAATTTAATTGCTGGGCGAAAGAGAACTGATGCTTCTGAATTCTCTTTAACAAACAAAGCAGCTCCTCTTGCTTATATAAATAAATTTCTGTATTCTGGGAAATCTGCTTCAAGCAGAGGTGTGAAAGATGATGTGGCCTTCCTTTGTTTGGTGCCATTCTAAGAACTCCTTTCACATGATATCCGTAATGACAAGACTAAGCTGGCAGCAAACTATCAAGATCTGAGGAGAAAACAGCTAAACTATTAAGATTTATTTTTTATTATCACTCCTGCAGAGCTGGAATGTGATGCCCTTTGCAAGGAAAAGACTCTGCACCGAGTGCTGAGGAACGTGAACAGCCAGCTGCTCGTGGTGCGCCCCGACCTGAATGTGGCAGCCTTTGAGGATGTGACGGACCAGGAGATGCAATCCGGTAATTTCCAGACATAAACCATCACCACTGCTCTGCTGCTTTATCCTAGAAGTGGTTTTGTTTTTTGTAATCATCCACTCAGTGATGGGACTGAGTAGTAATGACTCAAAACTTCATTTGCAAGAATAAAACTAAGCTGAGAGAGTGAAATTCTGTGTCTTGGGCACTGCTGATGGAGATTTCTGGGTTAGACCAAAGCCTGCAGGATGTCACATACAGAAAAAGGGCTGTTAAGATTTTTGCTTGGCTCTGATCACAAAATTCTTAATTCACCCTTTTTTATGTTGGATTACAAAACAAAAAATTAAAATTTAAACAATGTATTGACACTAAAAGGTCTTCCTTTCTTCTAATAGTATTAGCAAGAAACTTATAGTTTTGGCTTTGACTTTTTGCTTCAGCAGTTTATTTCCAGCTCTATTTATTGACCATATTTATTTCTGGATTACCTATATCCAGCCATGATCTGATTTACACATGGCCCCTTCCACATCCCAGTCTCACTTTCTGCATGCACACAAAAGGATGTGACAGCCTCCTCACACTGCCTGGTGACCTCAGCTGCTTTAGTGCACGCTGCTTATTGCCTGACTGCACAAAGTACAACCAGAAGCCATAAAAACTCAAGTCCTGGCTCTTCTGCCAGGACAAATATCCCGGGAGGACAGCCAGAGTTGCCAGTGGAATGGTAAAACATCACTGAGCTCAGCTGTTGCAGCTCCCTTTAAGCAGATTATCAATAATAATCAATTTATTTCCAGGCAAAGGGATGCACTTCAGCATCCACTGCTACAAAACCACCACGCCCTTGGCAGGGATGCCCGTGGCCTTCAGTGTCCAAGTGGAAGACAAAAGTTACTACATGTGTTGTGAGAGGGAATGTGGAGAAATGATTGTTAGATTCAAGGTAAGGATTTGCTCCCCTCTCCTCATCTGTACAAAACCAACAGGCAGAGTTAACAACTCAGAGCTGGAATAAAACTGCTCAGGGCTCGTGCTGGGATTAACCTGTTCCCTTTTTCCTTCCTCAGGAAGGAGAAGTTCCCAAAGAAATTCCTGGTGAAAGCAACATCATCTTTTTCAAAAAGACATTTACATCTTGCTGCTCCAAAGCCTTTAAGTTTGAATACTCAATGGAACGAGGGATGTTCTTGGCCTTTGAGGAAGAAGGCTACTTGAGAAAATTAACCCTAAAGAAACTGTCAAAAGATGAAGTGGATGAAACCATGAAGATAAGTTTCTCTAAGTTCAGTCAGAATGAAAATCACAACCTATGATAGAACACTTCAACAGTTTTAAAATACAGGTGTTGTTTTTTTTTTTTTAATACAAGAAACTTTAGTCTTTCTTTATCTAAAACAAGTCAGTTTTAACTACTGTCAGTACTTAGTAAAAAAATAAATGCAAGTTCTTGGCAAAAAGAAGCAGAAGAATGTTTTCCAGTCAGATAGAAGAGAATTACACACTGAAGAAACAAGGATGTCCATATCTATACAGTCCTATAGAATTTGATCCCTAAAATCTCTAATGCCTGTTGACCAAATGGCTTTTGGATTAGGTTTGGACTTTTACATTCCCAGAACTCTCAGATAAATAATTTCTCACGCAATTGGCTTAAACACCACCTCCAGCTGCATCTTGTGTGAGGAAATCTCAGACACGTTCCATGAGAGACCCTCAGCCTGCCCAGAGGGACTTTCCCATGACTCACCCCTCTGCACCCTCCTCCTCCTCCCTGGGACAAAATAACAAATGGTGGTGGTTAAACCACACCACAGCTCCATTCTGAGCACAACACTAACAAAAAACTGGCCAGCTACCTGCTTTTGCTAATAAATTAATACAATTTCCAATCCATATTTTTTTTTAAAAAAGAACAGGAACTCTTTTAGAATCCAAACAGCGACTTGGTCCTTCCGTTCATTGCGTAATCGCTGATGGGAACACAAATTCTCTTCCTCTCACTATTAATAGTGCCACAGAAGTACCATTAGAATGTGGAAAGTTATCCACTCCTTAGCACTGTGAAAGTCAGACAGGATGAAGCAGAAAGTTAAGAACCACAATTTCAGTTCCCCTCTGAAAAAACCCTGCAGGAACAGGACGGTCCCTCAGCCTCATGTTTGTTGTCTTTTCAGTCACGCAGGACAACACAGACCAGAGTATCTGGAAAATAAACCTCAAAAAAGTGTTGCAGATGAACATAAAAACCTTGAAAAGTCAAATGCTCCTAAAAGTCAATCTGCAAAAGTATTTTTATTCTAGGTCAATTCTTGCTGTATTTTCTCGTGGACATTAATTATTCTTGTATTAAGTCAAGTCTAAGTCAGCTTTAAGGATTAATTCATACTAATGTTCTTTGTTTTGTAATACCCAAGTGAAGTAAGGCAGAGCAAACCCATCTGCAGAGGAAACATTTCAGGCAACCCAAAAGCAGTAAAAATGGTTCAGAAGCACACACAATTTCTGTAAATTCTTTATTGCATGAATTAAGAAAAAAAGTATTCCCTTTTCTACATCAGCTCCCAGGGTCCAAAGAATTACAGGGTCTGCCTTACACACTGATGTCAGAAGCAGCAGTTCAGTTTTCCACGAGTCAAATTTGTCTTACAGAACAGGAAACCAACCAACAGTTAGAAAAACACTCATTAAAGCTGGTATTACAAGGACAGTTCCCTTTAGCTATGCAAGGCTGTCACTGATGCAATTAATCCATCCCAATCTACAGTGCAGCTTGAATCCACTCACTCTCACTGGACATCTCCCAGTGAAATCTGGTTTTTCTCTCTATATTCTAAACTACCTCTGAGCAGGCTGCTCTCACTAGGGACCTGTTCCTTTGTCGTGTCACAAGCTTATATTGGCCACAGGCTGATGAAGCAGAGGCAGCAGAGGACAATCGTGTGTGGCAGGGCTGGGGACTCCTCAGAGGCTCCAGAGCATGGCCACAGCCTTGCAGATGCCCACGTCCTGGTAGTTGAAGTGGCAGAGGCCGGCGAAGGTGAGGGCGGACAGGATGTACAGCCCCGTGTTGGCCACCTTAACGGGGACGTCTCCGTGCACATAATCAGTTATTACCTGGCCCAGACCCCTGAACGAGAGAGAAAAGCTCAAATCAGCAAAGATCACGCTCTGAGATCCCTCCACTCCGCGGCACCGTCCTACCAAGAAGCCTCAAATGTCGCTTCGCTTCACCTGCTGCCATCAGCCTTTCCTCAGCTCCCACTCGGGGTGCATCTATTTCAAAAGCAAAGCAGAACGTTCCACACGTCCTATTAAAAATACACACGTTGGCTCAGAGTGTTCCTGAGGGAACCAAGTGCTGACCACAGCTCTCCAGACAACAGAATCCTTGGAATCTGCCTCCTTATCTGACTTCCAAGGACTGAAAAAAGAGGAAAAGCAAGGAAATATCCGGGAGCAGCCATTGTCACAAAGACACAGAAGACTCCTGGGTATGCATTTAGATTAGAAGAGTGGCAACTAAAAAAATTAGTGTATTTTGGGTTTTTTCTACATCTGGAAATGAACTCCTGTGCAGATTTGAACTATCCAGCAACGCAAGACACAGGATGCTTGTTCTGGGGAAAAGCTCCCAGTCCGAGCAAGGAAAGTACAAGAATCCCTGGCACAAATTTCTAAGGGCAAAACTGAGGTTTAAGAAAAGCTGGCACCCCCAAAGTAGCCCCAAAACCTGCTTTATCCCTGTGGCAAGGAACTCCCAACCAGGATCACCTCAAGAAGGTGGATGCTGCCAGTCTGGCCAACCACTCCTAATTAGCCCTGTCCCTGCTCTCATCTCATCCTTAATGAGATGGAAACATCCACTTCCCAGGAGTAAAGGAAATAATCATCCAGGTCTCCTTAGTGGAATCTTTGCTGTGAGCTCGTTATCATGCAGAACCTCATCACCACTGATGCACAAAGCCAGTGCACACAGCTTTAGAGAAAGAATATTTTTATATTATTTTTATATAGATCTGTCCTCTTTCTGTTCCCTCTGTTCGCACAACACTGGTTCTTCCACAGGTTAAAAACGTCCAGGATTCTGCACATCCAGGGCCAAGGAAGTACTCCCAAGGTTAAGATACTAGAGAGTTTTATGGATTCCTTTTCTGAGAGCGGAGTGTGAGAAAGGAAGACCAAAGTACGACCACTTGTCAAAGATCACAACTGCCACAGAACCTGGAGACCAAGAACTTTTTCCAGCTGTTTTACACTAGATCAGGATGAGGTTTGGAGCCATCAAACCTTTTTTGCTGTGAGTCCAGCCCTGCTGTCCTTACCAGTGGCCGTGCAGGGTGAGGGCTGCAGCCAGGGAATAGTCCACGGCCGGTCCGGGGCACAGGTAGGCTGCAGGGAGCAGCCCCAGCAGCAGCACACTGACCGCTCGCTCCCCTGTCCAGTGCAAAGACGCGGCCTTGGAACTGCCTGCAAGGAGAAACATTCTCAGGGAAAAGCCCCTCTGCCAAGGGCTGGAGGAATGGCTTTGAGATGTGGGCAGCCTGCAAACCAAAACCCAGCACAGGCAATACTTGGCAACACAATGTGAGCACCAGCCCAGGCTGAAAACATCAAGAACTGGCTCTGTGAAATTGTCAGTGCAACACCCTCAAAGTGCTCAACCAACACACAGACACCATCCATCCACCTGAACCAAAATGCAAATGTTTTCCTTTGTTTTTGTCAAGGAGAAAAGAAATTTAGAAAGTGACAAGATAAGGAAAGCAAAGGAGCTGAAGTTTGGACTCGGACAAAGTGCCAATCAAAGGGCTGTTAACTGGTAACAGCGCTGCTGAAGGTGAGGGTACACACACTCCTCACAGCCTGAGGCACCACAGCAGCAGGATTATTTATCACAAGTAACACCTCTGCACAGTTACTTCCCTATCAAACAACACTCAGCATTTCACAACTTTTCCCTTAAATCGATGGCCATTTAGGATTATTTTTTCCTTTGCTGGTAACACCCATAATCCTCTATCACCCAAGAAGACACCAAGAAAAACCACTGTACCACATGCAAATCTTTCCTGCTCTTTGTTACAGCTGCCACTTAAAATCTCCTCAGTGACCCAAAAAAATTACAGACTCACAGCCTGGTATGGGATGGGAGGAACCTTAAAGCTCCTCTTGTTCTCAAATCCCTGTATGGCCATCGGGTTCCACCTCCATCACCTCTGTCCTTTATCCTGGCACCGCTGTTGGTCCCTTGGAGGACCCAAGCCAAAATCTGGTCCTTTACAACCCATTCTTGACAGAATCACAGAGCATTTAGGAGTTGGAGCANCAAGGCGGCCCCGCGGGGCCGCGGCCGCAGCAGCGCCAGCGCCATGTCCGCTCCAAGGGCACCGCGCCCGGACACGGAAACGCCGCCCGAGCTTCCGCTTCCGCGAGCGGGGCTGCGCGGCCGGGACCGGNAAGGATCACCTAATCCCAACCCCCTGCCTTGGGCAGGACGCCTTGCACTAGACGCGGCTGCTCGAAGCTCCATCCAGAGCGGCCTTGAGCAGTTCCAGGGATGGCAAAAGAGAGTTTGCCTGGGGGACGGAGTTCTCCTGATCCCGGGAAAACGAGACCCACGCACAGAGACACAGACACGGACAGACACAAACACATAGACAGACACAGACAGCGCCGTACCGTGTCCCTGGCGGGGCGGGCCGTGGCTGTCGCGGGCCGGAGCGCAGCGGGCGGCGGCGGCANAATTTTGTCGTAAACCCCACAACACCCGCAGCAGACCCAGGTGCTCCACGCCTGTGTGTTCACCGATGAAACACCTTTGTACACACCACAAACACCTCCGTGAATATCCCGTTTTTCTTTCCACTTGAAGTGTAAAAAAGACCAGCAATCAGGAGTGAGTGGAGCAATTGGAGTGAGGATTTAGGGCCGCTGACGCTGTTTTGTGCTTGTCCAGCACACAACAATCACCCCACACATCTCCCCAGTGCCCTGATTTCATCTCCTGCGAGTGTGAGCAGGCACAAACACAGCACGGGGAGAACACAGGCACCACCCAGGCCCGTGCTCTGGCCCCGGGCTTTGCTCCAGAACCATGACAAAAGCATCAAACACATCTGGATTTATTTATTTTATTAAAAGGCTTGGCTGTTCGCTGCAGGGAGAACGGCCTGGTACCAGTTTCTCCAGTAACACACTGGGCAGAGCAGAGACAGGACACAACACCCACCGAGGCCTCTCTGTCACACACAGCACAAATGGTTTCAGCATCCCCAAAGAGAATGAAGGAAGGTAGACACGGCGGCCAGCCCACAGCAGGCTCTGGACAGGAGTCTAAACCAAGCAAACGCACTGGTGGCTTTTTTCACCCTTAGAGAAGTCACTGCACCTTCAGCTGCACTGAGAATATTCCCTCAGCTCCCCTCCGAGTCCAGCTGACCCTGTGCGTTCCCCCACAGCTCTGCTTCGGGTGGAGGATGGGAAGACAAAACCACCGTGAGGTTACAGCGACATTTCCTCTGTTCTCAGACTGGTTTATCAGCCTGCCCTCTCTCCCACTGGCCATTGTTTTGGTGAGCCAAAAGAGCGATCTGCTCAAACATAATTTAAGAAAAAACCAACCTGACCACAGCCAAAGAATGTGAGGCTGGCAGGACGAGCCCACCTGTGGGACGGGCAGGGGCTGTCCTGCCCTGCAGCCAGGCTCAGTGCTCCTGTGGGCTGCCAGGGCGTGATCTCACCAGTGCTGGGGCAGTGGGGCAGTGCTGAGTGACAGAGACCTGCCTCTGCCCTCCCTCCTGCTCTGAGCTGCACCCAGACCCCTCAGTCCTCGTCAGAGCTGTCCTCAGATTTCTCATCCCCCGCCACCTTCCAGTTCTTCCTCTTGCTCCTCTTCTCCGGCACTTCGCTCTGCCTCTCCGGCACGGAGTTGGGACGCTTCTTTCTCTTCCTCGGGGGCCGTTTCTCCTTCTTCCCCTCGGATTCAGTGTCCTCAGAGCTGCTGGTGCTGGAGCTGCTTGCATGGGAACAGTCACTCTCCTGCCCAGAAGAAGAGGTAGGTTCCTTG
The DNA here is from genome assembly GCA_013397815.1 of Aleadryas rufinucha. NCBI lineage: Eukaryota > Metazoa > Chordata > Aves > Passeriformes > Aleadryas > Aleadryas rufinucha. The sequence goes on along the minus strand of VZTH01001236.1, from coordinate 42,198 downwards.
GCAGGCACTTTCCTGGGCTTTTTCTTGCGCTTGTGTTTTCCTTTCCGGGTGCTTGGAGTCTCCTCTCCTGAGCCCTCGCTCTCCACCCGGGAGGAATCTGTGGAAGTTCTCCCCTGCTCCTTTTTCTTTTTCTTCCTCTTTTTGTGAGAGCGCTTTTTTTGCTTCTTCTTGTGGGATTTCTTGGTTTTTTTCCTTTTGTGGGACTCACGGGCTGTTTGCTTCCCCAGGTGGGATCTCTTCTTCCCGTTGACAGCATTTTGCTCATCTCCTTCCTGCTGATCACTGCAAAAAGAACAGGAGGAGGTGACATGAAAGCCACTGAGTGATGAAACTCATTCATATCCAGTCTGTAAGCCTGAAAAATATTGATGATTTTGCTGGGTGTAGGTTAAAAATAATTAATTCTGTCTTAACATCTATTTTTCCACTCTCCAGGATACTGCAAGAATTTATTTAACCACGCAGATTCATAGATTTTGGTAACTCCAGCTAAACCTAAATATCTTAATTGCTACAAAAGATTCTCCTAAGACTCACCCCACATTAATGGATTTGATATTTTTTCATGTAACAGTAAAGCTTTGCATTCCAGGTTGATCCACATTCAAAATTTGAAACTCGGTTTGCAAAATTCCCTGCAGAACTTGTCAGAAGGCAGATTCTGGATCCATCAGCAGGTCTGTCTGCCTTACCTGTCTGTGTCAAATTCTTCAGGGTACAACTCTTTATATCCACTGTGCCCCCACCTGTAGGAAAGCAGAACCATCCATTAAAAACAGACAACGTGTTTGAGGACAAAAATCCAGCTCTGAAAAGCCAGAGGCACAGAATGAACCTGAGTTTAGAGGGGGAGGAAGGAAATAGGACTGATTTGGTTGGTGCTATTTAAATACACCTTATGCTCTCAGACTGCAACTCAGATTTCTTTAAAACAACCCTGGATTTGTGCTTCTTGAGATTTTTTTAAGCTTCTTGGGCAGAGTAAGAAATATTAAGCTTAGGGCTGGGCTTTTGCTGGTTAGTGTGGCTTAGACACTCCACTGAACAGAAACATGTAGTTTTTTGGTACAGGGCTCCAAGAAGATGTTTTATTACAACCCCAGCACATGAATCCCCCCACAGACCTGTCTGGCATGTTGGCTTCACATTCATACAGCTTTTTATTCCAGGATCTGGCCCTGAGGAGATCATCTTCCACCAGGTCAAGGAACTGTGGGTTCCTGGTTTTCCAGTCTGCCCTGTGTCCCTCCTCATCGAAGCCATCGCTGCGCATCCGACTGCTGCGGAGAGGGAACAGCTCCTTCAGGTGGGAAACCTCCTCCCAGCCCCAGAGCCCCACTGAACCCGACCTAATTAACGAGATCTTACATCTAAATGAGCACATAAATAGTCAGGCTTAAGCTGAGCTCTTTCCTAGGACTCACTGAGGAGAAAATAAGTATTTCTGTGATGTATCTCACCTGGAGGTGTCTGACAGCATTCTGCTCTGCCTCTTCCAGTAAGTCTCTTCTGTCTGCTTCTCCCACTCCCTTATCTTCCACATTTCTGTCTCTTCCTGAAGCTGAAAGTCACAGAAGGGAAACGACTTTAACATCAGGGAAAATTCACAGTCACGCAGCACGTGAGCTCCAATCCCAACACTCCTGCTAGGAAAACTTCACAGCCACCTTTCCATCCCCAAACAGAGGATTAATTACACATATCTGCATCCAAAAGGAGAACTTCCTGGTGGTGGTTAGACCTGCTGAACTATATCAGGGATTCATGAAGTAGTTTCCTAAACTTAATGGAGTTGCTTAATCTCGCACTAAAATCCTGCCTGCGCACACAAAGTCCAAATTGTTCCATGCAATTAAAAGCATATACACAGTGCAACAAATAACATAAAACCTATTAAAGATTTATTACTTTTTAAGTAAATACAGACACATTCCCTCACGGGGGTGAAAACTCAAGAAAAACATGGTTAAACTGAAACTCGGGGAATCGGGAACGGGGCTCAGCTGAACTCGACACAAACAGCCTTAAACCGAAAGTGAGACTGAGGATGTCGATGTGTCCGATTCACCGAACTCCTTCTATTTCTGCCCAACGCTCCCGCTCTCGCCTCCCGGATCAGCAGCGGGGCACGAAGCGTGTCCCTCACCCCCGGGATGTCCCCCTCTCACCGGGTGGCACCCCCGGGATGTCCCCGCACACCGGGATGTATCAGGACCACCACCGGGATGTTCCCCCATCACTGTGTGGCACCCCCGGGCTGTCCCCGCACCCCGGGCATGTCCCGCACCCCCGGGCTGTCCCCGCACCCCCGGGCTGTCCCCGCAGCCCCGGGCATGTCCCGAACCCCGGGGCTGCCCCCGCTCGGCCCCGCAGGCCCCGCTCGGCGCGGGCGGCCCGGGCCTCACCTTGTTGTGCGCTCCGGTGTGGCGGATGACGTTGCGCAGCAGCACCTTCCCCACGGGCACGCGGGACATGCTGCGGGCGCTGCCGCGGGCCCGGGCGGGGCTCGGTGCCGGGGCCGGGGCCGGTGCCGGGGCCGGGGCCGGTGTC
>VZTH01001236.1:29395-39586 GCA_013397815.1 Aleadryas rufinucha | reverse complement strand
TTTTAATTAATTGCTTTCCTTAATCATGGATACTATTCTTAGCCAGCATTAAGCAAAGTTACCATAAGCTACCTGTGCAGAAGCACAGCTTGGGAAAATGACTGAAATTTCTTCCAGGTTTTGGGACAGAGGGGCCCCGGATAGAGGAGATTTCCAGGAGGGAATTCCAGAGGAGCCACGGAGCGCTGTCCATGGAGTGGTCACTGTGAAGGATGCAAACAAGGGACCCCTCTAAACTGAGCTTGGAACTGAACTGCCCCAGGTCAGCTCTGCCCCTGAGGCTTTCAAAGGTAAGGCAGCAGAAGGAACCTTGTGTTTTCTGTCCCTGGAAATGCTCACTGCTAATTCCCTGTCAGCTAATCAAGCATTTTAATTGTGTTCTAGGACGACATCATCGTTGAGGTTCCTAAGAAATACAAATTGCAGCTGGGTGAAGAAACAGCCACGGCCGTGGGGGACAAAGCCAGAGGGGTGTTGTTTATCAGGTCCTTAACTCCTGCATCCTGCCCACTTCCTGGGCACAGATCACACAACAAAAGTGACAATCTTTGGTGGTCATGGGGTTTAGGGTGTTTTAAACTCACTTTTTAATCATTGGGGTGAGTATCTCAAATGCCTCTAGAGATGCAAGTAGGAAATAAAGGCTGGAGGAACAGCAGCACCACCAAACTTAGGAAAAAAATGAGTAAAGACTAAATATTCAAAGAATACTTGAATATTTAGTTATAGTACTTGCTATCTGCAGTTAAGAGCTGCAGTAAAGAACCAGCAATGCCTACATGCTTTACTACACCATTCAAGGGACAGCAGGACCAGTGGTGGTGTGGTTTTGTTAAATAAATGGACAGGATTCAGAGGGTTAGAGCAGCTCTTGAAGTATTTAATGCTGGAAGAACCTGTCACACACAGCCCCACGGGTGCCCAGGTGAACAGTGCAGAGAGGAAGCTGCAGACAACGAAAAGCACAAATGTCTGGGAAGATTTGGGATTAAATTTCAGGTTAATAGGGTGAGTTTCAGTGGGAGACTGAAAGGCTGCAGAGCACTGACCCAGAGCAGCAAAGCCACACACAGCTGAAGAGAAAAGCACTGGGACATGGTTTAGTAGTTGTCAATTCCAAACATTTAATGGAACATGGGTTCACTAGAGCCAGCCTGGAATCAGGGTATTTCAGGTCATTCAAGAAAATCCAAAACCTTAATGCACTTTTTTTCTTTTTTTGCTTAAGCAAGGCATGAAAACCAGGTATCACAGCAACCAGACACTAAATAGTTCCCACAAAAATATTTAATTTCCACAGTATTTTCTTTCAATATCTTTAGTGAATTCTGTAGAACTTTACAGGAGACAGTACTTAATGCAATATACAGAATAACAGGATCAGCCTGAACAACTTCTTCCATTTTTTTCCCCAACTCTGCCCCCCCTGTTTAATTCTCCTGGTCACTCTGTCGTTACTGCACGGTTGTCCTTTTTTACATGAACATTTCCATGTGGAAAGTGGAATTTCAGAATGTTCAGCACTGCACCCCTTGCAGGATACAATGCCTGGGGTAACTGGACATGAGTCCAACAACCTAGAGAAGCACCTTACATACAATATGTACATGGAGAACACATTCTGCAGCTTTACTGAGGCTGGACAACACAGACAGTCCAGGGAAGGTCTGCAATTCCAGTGGCTTAAGTCAGAGCTTCCTATGTTAGAATGCCTGAAATGGAGAATTCCAAACATCCGAGTCCTCACATGATTCACATCCCCTGGTGGGATTATCAGCATGTGTGATTTGTCTATATTGGCTTCCAACACACATTGAACACCTGCAAAACAGTTACTGCCATGGCATCAGAGCCTGGGGTTTAACTTAGCCAGAGGAACAGCAGCTACAGGGTTTCATACAAAAGCAGATGTCAGTGAGAGTCCATAGACAGCACGTTCCCTGTGGTACCGAGAGCTGTGACCCCACACACAGCAGTGCTCTTTCACCTTAAAGTGCTCAGAAGGGATCACGTAGCTGAGAAGGTCCCAGCCAGTGCCAGATTCCAAAAAGGCTTTGGACAGCAGCACTTGGCCTTTGAGACACCATCCCCAGGCACTTCAGCCCCTCGGTGCATGTGCCATCTCCCCCACCCCAGGAACAGGATCCTGTGGGAATTCCCCCCTGCTGGTACCTTGCTGTGACCATCTCACCTGTGCTCCTGTGAAGGGATGTTTGAAATTCCAACTCTCTCACAACACCGAGGTCATGACACTGTTGGTATGCACCCCCTGGGCACCCGAGTTTAGAAGCAGCTGGCACAATGCCAGGATAATTTTTTTCTAATTTGGGATGCTTAACTCTTGTTTTGGAAGAGTTTGCAAGTTAACTAACTGTATAAAAATACAGTGTAGCTGTAATATTGCTCTGAAAAGCACTTTTGCAAACTTTNCAGCACTTGGCCTTTGAGACACCATCCCCAGGCACTTCAGCCCCTCGGTGCATGTGCCATCTCCCCCACCCCAGGAACAGGATCCTGTGGGAATTCCCCCCTGCTGGTACCTTGCTGTGACCATCTCACCTGTGCTCCTGTGAAGGGATGTTTGAAATTCCAACTCTCTCACAACACCGAGGTCATGACACTGTTGGTATGCACCCCCTGGGCACCCGAGTTTAGAAGCAGCTGGCACAATGCCAGGATAATTTTTTTCTAATTTGGGATGCTTAACTCTTGTTTTGGAAGAGTTTGCAAGTTAACTAACTGTATAAAAATACAGTGTAGCTGTAATATTGCTCTGAAAATCACTTTTGCAAACTTTTTTTTTTTTCTGTACAGACTGGTAAATAACATTACCAGATAATATAATACATATTTTAAATAAAAAAAGGAACTCTCTCAAAGTCTGAACACTAAAGTCTAAATAGCTTGTTTAAAACACAACAGTGTGACCCAGGAAAATTCTGCTTTGCATGGTTAAATTATAGCAGCATGGTTACTGGCTTTTCAAGGAAATTCTTGAACTCAGCAAGCCACTGTGCTCCAACTGCTCCGTCCACAACACGGTGGTCACAGCTCAGGGTGACAGACATCACGCTGGCCACGTCAAAGCTGGCAGGAAAACAACAAAAGGAAAGGTTAACACGCTCCCCTGCAAGGCAGTGCCACTTCCACAGCAGGAAGGCTTCTCTTGGAGAGCCAGGAATAGCAGCTGCTGCTTGGTGACAGAGGTTTCTCCCAGTTGCAGCCCAGAGCAGATCATGTTCATTCCTTCATTGAGGCACTAAAAACACCTTTGTGTGCTCCCCCCAGGGCAGGGAGCTCAGCTTTCCTTGCAGCACAAGGACAGCCCCACAGGAAGAAAAAGAACCATTTCAGTTCCAAGCAAGGGGATATTACATACAGGATCCATCTTTTAGGTTGTCCTTAAATGCAAATTAAGGCAAGTACTGAAAGCACTGTGGAAACAATACATTTTAGGGGTTTTCTTAATTATTATCTAATGTAGGTGTTAGGAAACTAGGCACGATTTCAGAGTTTGAATTCAGGATCAGATGAAAACTCACCCTTTCTCATTATCAGCTGGCACTAGCCTTTCCTTTGAGGAACCCACTGCCAGGATGCAGGCTTGAGGTGGATTGATTATGGCAGAGAAATTCTTAATCCCATACATTCCTAAATTGGAAATTGTGAAAGTACCACCCTGGAAGAAAACAAACATTCACGGTCAAACTCACAAAAACTGTTTCATGTGGGAATATGAGGAAAGGGGGAGACCTCATCCCAGCCTGCAGCCTCCTGATGAGGGGAGGCTCTTTGGTGAGCAGGGACAGGATCCAGGGAGCGGCTGGGGCTGTGCCAGGGGAGGGGTAGGTTGGATATTGGGAAAGGTTCTTCCCCCAGAGGGTGCTGGGCACTGCCCAGGCTCCCCAGAGCTCCAGGAACGTTTGGACACCGCTCCAGGGATGCCCAGGGTGGGATTTGGGGTGTCTGTGCAGGGCCAGGAGCTGGATTCAATGATCCCTTGGTCCCTTCCCCCTCAGGATATTCTGTGATTACCGAACAAGGATCAAACATCACAGAACAGCCTTTGCTCCTTTTAAACAAGTCAAGAGCAGCAGAGTTTAGCAGCAACCCGAGTTTCTCACCTGGAATTCGTGAGGCTGGAGCTTCCCTTCCCGGGCTTTGGCTGCCAGGGAAGCCACGTCCTTGCTGATGGCAGCCAGGCCCTTGATGTGGGCGTTGAAGACGATGGGGGTGATGAGCCCTGCGGGAGTGCTGACGGCCACACTCACATCCACCACGTGATTCCTGCAACACACACGGCAGGTGGGATCACTCCAGCAAGAGAACAAACATGAAAAATCCCAAAAAACAGCCCAGACAACCCCAAATTAACATTAATTTGCAACAAATATTTCACCTTGCACACCAGCCTTAGACCCAAAGATTTTACCACTTTAACAAAACCCCTCACCTTTGCATTATATTTTTTTCCCTCCCTCAAATCCCAGCAGAAGTTCTGCTGTTTTGCCATGAACAAGGGGAGTTCCTGGCTCTGACCATGCCATAAACTTACTGCCTAATGACTGTGTCCATCCATGAAGAATTTGCCTCAGGCACCTTCAGGCATGCCAAAGCAGAAGCCTTAATTATGAAATCATTGACAGAAAGCTTAATGTTATCCGAGACCTCCTGCAAATAAAGAGATCCCAGGTGTCAGTCTGTCCCCTGCTCATCTCCCCAAATAACAAGGGCAGTCACTGCAGTTCACAGGAAATGTCAGAAAACAATCACACCACTTGCAAGCATTAATATTCAAAAATAATTTAGGAGGTGAAAGCATCTCCTTCATAATTTAAGAAAGTACTTTTTTTAATGTTTAGTTTTCTGCAAAGTTGGCTTAGAATTATTAATCTGCCTAATTTTTTTACTTTTCTTACTATTAAAAAGTTATTATTATTACTATTTCTATTTAATTAAAAATTATTATTTCTATCCTTTGATTTTCCACCTGAAATAAAGAATCACCACCAAGCAGAGCTCAGAGCAGCCTCTTAGGGAAGTCAGGAATCAGCAGACATGAGAAAAATCTCATTCTGTCACACACACTCCAAAATTAATCCACAAAAAGCACTAAAAGGGTCTTTTTTTCCAAGCCAAGATGCCAGAACTCACCTGATTGAGTTCTTTCCTTAGCACCAGGACTTTTCCCATGTTGACATCGATGGACAGGTAGTAGTGAGGTATCGTTTGTTTGGACTGCATCAGCCTCTGAGCAATGACCTGGGGGTGTGCAGAGCAAGGGACACAGATCAGCCTGGAAAATTGATGGCTGAAAACAACCACCTTGGAAAGGACTGAAATCTCCTTACCCTGCGAATGTTGCTGATGGGGATGTCCGTGAAGGTCCCCTCGGGTGCTGCTGCCGCTGCAGCAGGAACTGCCCCCGGAGCTGCAGCCTGCAGGGAACACCAGCATCACTCCCACCAGCACCCAAAGAGCAACTGCAGCCCTGAGGCCAAGCTGCCTCTTGCTATGAGAGCAGCTATTTCTCCTCAGCCTCTCCTCTCCAGTACCCACAAGGCTCCTTCTAACCCCTGTCTTTGATGATCAAATGCAGCATTGAGTGATTTAGCAACACAACACTGATACGTGCTGCTGTGAAGCTCCCAGCCCAGCCAGTCCTGCTCTGGTGGTTTTACAGGAGGGCTCTCCCAAACTGCAGCACACACAGCAACACCTCCAGCAGCTCAGGGAAAACACAAACCACGGGATCAGAACACTTTTGGGGCAACAGCAGCAGGGTGGTGGTTCCTGGGTCTGGCTTTCCTTCTGATCCCCTCTGTTCAGCAGTGCTGGACCAGCTGGGACTGGGCTGACCTCAGCCCATGAAGATTTAGCAACCAAAGGAAGGGTTGGGAGCACACTGGTTTCTTCCTCAGTGTAATACCAAAGGGACAAGCAAAGGGAGAAAGCTTCATCTGTGTTTCTGACAGGTTAAATTTCACAATCTTACAGTCACCACAGCCCACACAACCCAGCAATGCCAGTTCCATGCAGGAACTGCCCTTCCACAGAGCACTTCCCTCCCTGTAACATCCATTCCCACAGATTTCCAGCCTACTCACTGGAACAGCCTTCGATGGCACAAATGACTCCACATCTTTTTTGGTGATTCTGCCATCTGGTCCAGTACCTGAAAGGGGCAAAGGGAAATATGAGAGGATTTTGATTATTTCCAACATGGCTTTGCTTCTAAAGGTACCAGTTTTATTCAACAGAGAGAAATCACTGAACACAACTCCTGGTTGACAGCTGCACAATCAGGGTGTTCCTGCCAGGGAGAACAGGGAAATAAGGATCTACAGGGACAGAAAATTGATAGTGAGAGCAAGGAAGTGGAAAGGAAAGGTACCTTTCACTTGGGCAAGGTCGATTCCTTTCTCTGCTGCCAATTTCTTTGCCAGGGGACTGACCACAACCCTTCCCTTGCGGGGTGGCCCCGCCGTGGGGGCTGCTGGAGCAGGAGCAGCAGCAGGCTGGGGAGGAGGAGGAGCAGCTGCAGGAGTTGCCATCACCTTAACAAAGAATCAAAGCCATCAGTGGAAGGCACAGCAAGAGGACTGGCCCACCTAATCAACAATCAAGAGATAATCACTAATCTGCACAAAGGCTCCCAGTGGCAGAAATTAAATCAGAAACTCACTGGGAGGAGGTCAGCTGAGCTGCTGGGCTATACACCAAATAAAATAAAGAACTTATGCTCCCCAGTTTCAAGGATGAGGAATCAGAACTGGCACAAGCAACAGGCTGGGAAAAAGATCATAATGAAGGAAACCTGCTGTAGGTTTTGGTGATCACTTCTCAACACAGGGATCAGCCTTGCACTCACAAATCAGAACATCTCCTGTTGAAGCCAGGGCTCCACACTGCCAACAGCAGCTCAGATCAGGCTTGTCAGCGGTGCCCATGACTTCTCCTTACCGGTGGAGGAGGAGGAGGAGGAGCTGGGGCCTTCATGTCAGTGACTGCAGCAGCCTGGTAGTCAGCAAAGGCTGGAATATCAGCCTCCTTCTCCACAATGATGCACAGAGCAGCTCCTAAGGGCACATCTCTTGTTCCTTCAGGCACCAAGATCTTTGCCAGGTAGCCTTCCTCCTGCACTTCAAAGCCTGCAAGGGAGAGAAACAACACTGCTTTGGTGCCTGAGGAGCTGAGGAGTTGCTCTAAATGCTGCTGCTGGAGACTGTGGCAGCTGAAGCCCTGTCCTGCAGGAGAATTCTCTCCAGCAGGGAAACCTCTCCATGCACTTGCTAAGAAGGATTGATGAGGAAACAGAAGTGTTTTTAGGAGCTCCAACGTTTAGCTCTCCAATGGAATGAGATGTTAACAAAACTTGTCCCACAGCATCACCCCCTGTGATGCCTTTTCCCTGGTCCTAGAATCAAGAGCCAGACACGGTTAAGGGATAAAAGGGTTTTTAATAAGGATCCTTATGGTACAACAACCTGTCAAGGTGGAACACGCTGAAATGCACACAAGGCACATCACCTGTACAGACCTTGCAAATCAGCATCTCTGACAGGGATGTGCCAGTGAGAGGCTTCAGGAATGGTGTGACATCCCCCTGTTCTAAAGTATTCCCCCCCAGATGGGCCTAATCCCAGTTTACAGGGTATGTTTTAGGGGGACCTTGGTTTCTCAGGACAGCGTAAGGCTCTCTGGCCCCCAGCTGTGGGGCCTTTAGGATGTTTGGTCTTCTGGCCCAGCAGAGTACCAGGATTATGCTCAGATATCAGGCTTAAAGAATTACAAGTGTCTGCTAAGGGAGATATAAAAAGAGAATTCTCTTTTCTCTCTCTGCTAAGAGAATACATAAAAGGTATATAAAAAGAAAAGGCAAAAATCATCATGGCATCACCTGAGCAGCCAGAGGAGCAGGGAGAGGCTGCTCAGGATCCTTCCAAGGGTACCTCACCCACTCTGGGCTGTGGACTCACCTATTGTGGCTTTATCTGTCTCAATTTCGGCCAGTAAGTCTCCCTCGTTCAGCTTCTCCCCAACCTTCTTCTCCCACCTCTGCACTGTGCCCATTGTCATGGTGGGTGACAGAGCAGGGAGCGTGATCTGGGAAGCCACAGAACACCACACAATCAGATCCTGGTCACCCAGAGGGCTCAGGAACACAGTCTGAACTCCTGAGAGATGATGCCAACCTAAAGAAGCAGCTTTAATGCACCCCTAGGTCTGGCTCCATGACAGCCAAGCACAGAGCTGTCCCACAGTGCTGCTTTGGTCCCCTTTAGCAAGGCCTGAGCAGGAGAGCAAGCAAGAGCAGAGGGCAAGAAATGGATAAATCAAAATAATCATCGCTGCCATCATCCTGCAGCTGCCACCTGCAAGGCTAAGGAGGGCTGGAACAAGTCACTTTGTCACTGTGACACACACACGGAGCAAAACAGGGCAGAGGGGGCAGGCAGAGGCAAGGAAGCAGCTTTAGCAGCCAAAACACAGCTTAAGAAGCCTTTCATTAATTCTTTTTGAGTATCATCTCAGGCAAATCAGTTCCCACATGTTTTATCTGTGGGATGGGGTTTAGTATCACAGATTTTCTTTTTCAAAGAGATGTCACAGCAACCCCCTGTACAAAGTGCTCAGATCCAGCAGTGCTCTCTTACCTGCATGTGAGGAGGGTAAGAGCTGCCAGGGGCCTGAGGAGAAGGCTGAGATGGTGGGGAGGGGGCTGCAGCTGGAGGGGGAGGCACTGAGGCTGCGGGGGGAGCAGCTGCTGCAGAATCCAGGGTGTAGTTTTTGAAGGCATCAATATATTCAGGCCTAGAAGAAAACACAGAGCCCCAAATCCCATCAAGTGACAGTCTTGACACAAAAAGCACCTCAGATGCCCCAAGAGGGAAAATTCAAGCCAAGGGTTAGGAAAATACATACTTTTCTACTGTGATACATATTATGGCCCCAATAGGAACATCCCTTGTTCCTTCTGGCACCAGGATCTTGGCCAGGTAACATTCCTCCAGGCTCTCAAAGCCAACTGTAGCTTTGTCTGTCTCCACCTTTGAGAGAGAACAGGAAATGGTGAGCCCAGAGCCTCCCAGTCTGTGGTAGGGTCACAGTTCTGGAAAAACCACCCTGAGGCAGCAGCTCTAGAGAAGTTTGCCCTCAAACCAGCCCGGAGAGGCTGACAGCCACTCCTTCCCACCAGCATCCCTTGGGACCCGTGATCCAAAATCTGTGTTCAGCCAGGCACAGCCCCCAGGCCACACGTGCAGGTCATGAGAGAACAGCCCAGCCTCATGCCCAGGATACCTCTGCTATGAGATCCCCTTCGCTGATCTTGTCCCCCTCCTTCTTCTCCCAGCGCGCGATGGTGCCCATCTGCATCGTGGGGGACAGCGCTGGCAGGGCCACCTGTGAGGGACAGGGCAGTGTCACAACCCAGACACATCCAGCAGCAGGAATCACACACAGGACAGAGACAAATCCTCAGCTCAGCCTGGGATGGGGGGCACAAAGCTGCTGCAAATATCCAGGACTGCCCCACGCTGCTGGTGAAGAGCCCTGGGCAAACCCACGCTGGGTGCGGAGGGGAGAGGCTGTGGCTGCCCCATCCCTGGAAGTGCTCAAGGTCAGGCTGGATGGAGCTTGGAGCAGCCTGGGATAGTGGAAGGTGTCCCTGCTCGTGGCTTTAAGGTCCATTGCAACCCCTTAACACCCTATGATTCTACCAAGAAAGGGTTATAGAGAGCCAGCTCTTGGCCTGCGTCTGCCAAGGGACCAACAGCGCTGCTGGGATAAAGGACAGAGGTGATGGGAGTAGTACCCGACAGCCGTCCAGGGACTTGAGGCAGGGTGGTGCCAAAAGCACAAAAACCGCTGATTTTTTCCCTGTTTTGCCGCTCGGGCCCTGGAATAGGTTTACCCACGGAGGTGCTGGAGTCCCCATGCCCAGAGGTGTCCAAGAGCCGTGTGGGCGCTGTGCTCTGAGGGTTCCAGCAGCAGTGCTGGGTTGCTGATCCTAAAGATCTTTTCTAACCTTGATGATCCCAAAGCTCTCTCCCCGGGGCAAACCGAGCCGCACGAGGAGGGGACGGAAAACCCGGAGGGGGAAAGCGAAGGGGCAGGGAGGGGGCACGGGGGACACGCAGGCAGGGGTTCGGGGGTGTCTCTCACCTTCTGGTGCGCCGGGAGGCTGCA
>VZTH01001236.1:16592-29221 GCA_013397815.1 Aleadryas rufinucha | reverse complement strand
CTGGAGAAAAGGAGGCTCAGGGGGGCCCTTGTGGGTCTGCACAAGTCCCTGACAGGAGGGGGCAGCCGGGGGGGGTCGGGCTGTGCTGGCAGGGAACAGGGACAGGAGGAGAGGGAACGGCCTCAGGCTGGGCCAGGGGAGGCTCAGGGTGGATGGGATAGAACACATATATATAAAAATATATCCAAGGGGTGTCAGGGGATAGCGCCAGGCTCAGTTCACCAAGCTCCATCCATCGTGACAACAAAGGCCATAAACTAAAATACACCAAGTTCCACCTCAACCTAAGCAAGAACTTCATTCCATGGAGGGTGAATTTATTCTGAGATGTGCTTGTCTTTTTCAGTGCTTACAGTTTGTTTATTTCTGCCCAACTTTCCTCAGAGTTCCTTTCCTGTTCCTATACTTGTTAACTTTATCTTGTAACAAAATCTCTGGAGTCAGGGTTAAAACTCGTTTAAAAGTGATGCCTTTTGCTTTTACGAGGGAGAAACCTCCCAAACCAAACTGCTCCTCTGAGTAGCAGAGATGGACGTGAAGCTGGCAACAACAGACCTTGAAAACTGTCATCATTTGCTCCATGACAGCCTGGCTGTGTGGCTGTTGCTGAAATAAAACTGGTAAAACCCGAGGAATAAAACACTTGTGAGAAGTTTGCAATTCAAATACAATTGATCTCAGTATCACAAACCCATGCCCTCTTCACCAGAGATCATGCAACAGAGAAACTATGTCCAGGGAGAAAGAAAATCTTTGTTTCTTTTCCAAAAGGGATGCATTTCCCCCATTAATTAACTTGTTAACTGATGAACTTTCCTCCCGCTGTCTGTAAGCAGAAAGTCACACAAATTGTCCAGAACAGGAGGCAGCTTGTGTTGTGCCAATGTGGCACAAAACCACAGAAGAGCCTTGATATAAAACCCAGTATTGACCAGTTGGATTTCCATAGTAAAATAAAATTACAAGGCCAGCGTTGTGTCGACAGAAGACGATACAAAACATCTCAGCATCCACCAGGAAAGGAGTAAAACACAGTATAATGCGTGCAGAAATATACAGAGAGCACTTGCACTAGTATAAAAATATCCACAGTCCTCAGACAAATGTGAATCAGTACAAAATAATTCCAAGAACGTGTTTACAAAAGGACATGTTAATATAAAACAGTAAAACCAGGCTGCCCCCTCTCCCAGCCTCATGCACAGCACACACAGACAGTCCATGGAAGGGCCACAGGAGCTGGGAAGGAGCAGAGCCCTGACGTGCCATCTGACCTCCCCAGCCCACAGGCGACGTAGAGAAACAAAACCACAAAACCAAAGGGAATAAAATCCACCCTCGGGGAGTTCAGGGCTTGTTCTTTCCCCAGCAGTTCTTTCCTGATCCTTCAGGACTCAGCCTAGCAAGGAACTGGTGTGGATAAGTGCTTGGTGGCCCTGGCATGGAGGGGACAGCAGCAGAGGGATGCCTGTGCACAGGAGGTGACAGCAGAGAGGGCAGGAGCGCGGGGACAGAGGCTCAGCACGGACAGGGGTGTGAAGACCTCAGGAAGCAGCTGATTCCAGCTCTCCCACCCATGAAATCCTTCAGCAAACAAACAAGCACCCGGATCCCACAGTCCCCGTGGCTGCAGAGCAAACCCAGAGGGCCTCGGAAATGGGAACAGCTTTGGAGAGCAAGCGCGGAAAGCAGGGCTGGGAAATGGGAGCCTGAGTTTGGGAGAAAGGGAGCTTGGCCAGGTTGGTGAGCTTTGCTTCAGACCATGCATAAACCCTCCCCAGGACACGTCCTGTCAGTCTGCAACGTCCACAGAGTCCCTCTGCTCCTGCAGGACAAAGCTGGTCCAACCTGCAGCTCTCACAATCCAGCAGCTTCTTCATCACGAAGGCAAAGCTTCACATTTTCGCCATCAGTGCAGATTTCTGTGACACCAGCACAGGAGACGAGCCAGCAGCACGCAGTGCAGGGATGGAGGCGCAGGAGAAGGGGGCAAAGCATCCTTAAGGCCTCTAGGATTTCGCTGACAGGGCCAAGCCGGGCGTTCCTGTCCCACAGACCCGTCCCTGCAGCCTCAGGACAGCGGCTGCCCTCGGGCACGGGCAGTCAGGTGCCAGCTGTCCGTGCACACAGCCTGCACCGCCCCTGGCTTGCACAGAGGCTCTTTTTTGGCAGCTTGAATTGGCCTCCTCCCAGCACGAGGGCTCCGTGGTCACTCTCCGAGCTCCGCAGACAGTCACAGGTTTCCATAGAAACGGGACTTGAAAGCTCCATTAATTCTCCCCGTGGTCTTCTTCCACCCAGGCCACGATTTTCCCCTCCCAGCCAGGAATGATGTCATCATCATGGAAGACCTACCAAATAAAATAAAGGATTTCAGTCATGTCTGGGCTCTGGACACCATAGCTCTGCAGTGTGAGGGGCAGCAGGGGCACTAAATCAAATCCTAGCTCAGATTTCTCTAAACAATCCAGGGAACACAGACATGGGAACGATGGCTGAGGTTTGAGTCACATTTTCAGGTTTTAGGTAAAAAACAGACCAGGCCTCTTTAACCAACGAATATCAAGGTTATTATTTGCTTATTTTTGACAGAAGAGGTAAACTAAAGGCAGGAAACGCCTTTTCAGAGCCAGACCACAACCTCCAGCTGCTGCTGCTGCTGCCTGTTCCCAGAGAGGGTGACCCTCTGCCCTTGTCTTAATCAATTTGTGAAGCAAGAACTGTCCCAATAACCTGTAATGAATCCAATCCACACCAACCCCAGCCTGAGCATGAACAGGGGTGCACTGCAGCACACAAAGGGAATGATGCAACACACAGCTCTCTCTGAAAAAAACTTCAGAGGAAAGTAAGAGGTTGTATTTTTAATAGAGGCTCTCCCATTGCAACAGGTTTTATAAAGCCACTGGAAAGGCCAGAAGCACAGCCTGGATTTTTGCTGTGTCCCCTGAGCTGTGTCACAGACTGGCTTTGCCCTAGGGGCTCTGCAGCTCCCAGGCAGTCACAACCACATCCATGGAATTGCCTTAGCTGAGGATGAAAACATCCCATTTTAGCACAAGAGGAGCTTAACCTCCATCTGGGAAAGCAGACAGTTTTGTTTGGGGGAAACATCCAATATCCCATTATTTAAAAGGGAGGTGACCACAGTCCCCAGGGCTGTGTGGTGACACCAATCCCAAAGCTCAGTCCCACATTTACCTCCTCCTTCACTGTGCCAAACTCTGGATCCAGGGCTTTGAAGTGGTACCGGTGGGATCCTTCCCGATCGATGGCTGCCTTGAAGTCCTTCAGAGTCACTTCCCCTAACCTGCAAGGGAAATAAATACAAAAACAAAATACAAAAACAAAGCTCAGGGACTCCTGCAGATCACTTTCCCCAGCCAGTGGCGTGAAATCCAGTCAAGGCACAGCAAACCTGTGCTGGCTGGGAGCATTCCCAGAAAATCAATGGACGTGAAGTAGGGGCACAGTAGGGTTGGGAAGGCCCAGCCTCACCTCTTTGGTATGCTGACCATGAAGGGGGTGAGGGAGCGGTCGGTGAAGTACAACACTTTGGTGCAGGCACTGGTGCTCATCACGGGCGTGCTCTGAGAGTGAGGCAGCTCTGCAAAGCAGCAACTTGCTGGTTATCACCCCTGACCATCCTTATCCCTCCCCATCTTCCCCTTCCGACTGGCCAGGATGGACAGTGGTGCATGGATTTTAATTTGCCCATTTGTGTTTCTCTCCCTGACTCCTGCCTTGCTTCCTCCTCCCCACCAAGAGCTGAAACAGAGGAACTGAACTCCGCGGTTTTAAGGCTCCTTTTATGCAGAAAATACTCTGGACACCCGGAAATGTGGTGTTCAAAAAGACTGCACTGTTCTGTGGATATGAAAGGCAGTAAACACTGAGCAGGGAACACTTCTCTGTCCCCACTAGATGGTGCAAAGCAGCAGGAAAGCTGGGATGACATCCCTTTTCCCAGGGATTGCCATGGTTATCTGTGCTGCAGCACTGCCCGAGTGGCCCAGACTCCCACTGAGATGGTGCTCTACAAAGAAACAGCCATAAATGTGTGCCCCTTCCCCTCTGCAGGGAACTCTGATCCAGGCAGGATCCTGCGCAGGTGAAGCTGGAGGGGGCAGATTCCCAAGGGGATTCTACACCAGGGAACAGGAGCAGTGAATTTGGCAGGTGGAAGGGCAGGATCTGCAAGGCACTCACTGGATTTGGGAGGCCAGGAGTCTCTGCACTCGTTGGTTGCTCTGCTCGCTGGCGATTTCCCCCGGCCCTGCGGTGCAAAGCCAAAAAAACACAAGGACAAAGCGTCACTTCCCAGTCAGAGCCCTCTGGGTGGTGTGTGAGAGGCAGAACTAAGAGCCCTGGGAAGCCTTTACCCTCCTCTCCTGCCTCTTCTGCGTCTCCATGCGGTGCAGGCGCTCCATGAGGCTGGAGATGCCCTGCTCCAGGCTGTCGATGGTGTGGTGCTGGGGGTCGTGGCCACTGAAGCTGTTCCTGAGGCTGCGGAGGGCGTCCCGGACCAGCTGCAAGTCGTTGGTCTGCCCAAAACACCACAGGTGACACCAGCCCCAGGCTGCTGCCTCCCCATCTTCCCTTCCCCAGCAAGGGGAACGCTCTTAAAATCAAAGAGCTCCAGGATATCTGGCTGGGAATGCACCCCTCGGGTGCACTTACCCCTCGGTGGGCTGTGGGAGCAGCTCCTTTTCCTGCTGGCTGGAGAAAGCCATTGCTCTGGGCACTGTGACTGCTGTAAGCCATCACCTGGGTGGGGGAAAATGTGGGTGTCAGAACCTCCCCAAAAATCCCCATTTATGGACTTCAAAATGAGAGGGAATGAGAGCTTTCCACATCAGTGATAAAACTCCCATCTTCTCCCAGGGAAAGACTCCCTAAAGTGTGCAGGGAGTTGCTGGTCACAGCACAGACCTCATTCCTCACATAACGGTGGAAAAAAAAGAGGCAGAGCCTGGCAGGGCCTTGCTGCTACATCAGAGGGCTCTGCAAGCCCTGGTGAGTACAGTGTCAGGTGGCACTGGGCAGGGACAGGTTTTGGGGCTGGCCTTTCCCCCAAGACTCAATACCAGGATCAGCAGGAAAAGGAGGAGGAAAATTCAGCTGTGTTCTAATCACTGCCAGGGTCAGAGGTGAAGCTGGAAGCTGAAAAACCCTCTGGCTTCCCTCACTGTTTCATCCCTGAGGATTCTGAGCCGGAGTGCTCAGTGCTGGGATTTTTGGCAAGATTTTTTCTGTGGGGACTGCCTGCCTTGGTCAGGGCTCTGACAGTGAGGAGGCAGAGCCAGACCTCTCTGGGATGAAGGGCAGGGTTTCTGGAGACAGCTGGCTCCAGGGTGCTGGGCAAACACCCCCCCATATGGGGCCCAAAGCTCCCGTACCTCCTCAGCTTCTCTCTTCATGCAGTGAGCCAGCAGGGCCTCCTTGTGCTCCAGCTCCCGCTCCAGATCCACCTGTGGAGGTGGAGCAGAGGAGTCACCCCCAACTGGGCCACCCAGAGCAGCTCCCAGTGTAGCCCAGCTCTCCCTACCTGCTGGTAGCTGGCCTCAGAAAGCTGCCTGAGCATTTCATCCAGCTTGCTCTGGTGCTGCTGCAAGTGCCGGTCCTTCTGGCACAGCTCCTTCTGCAACACAGGGATCCAGGGAATCAGCAGGGCAGGGAGGGAGGCTCAGTCATCTTCCCATGGCAGGGAAAATCGTGTCATCTGCCAGGATCAGGTGACTTGCACAGGGTGTGCTTTGCCAGGTGTTAGAGCTGAGTGCCAGAGCTTTTTTTTTTTGACAAGATCAATCAGGTTTTTATTGGCCAGAGTCCCCTTGGGCAGAGATCTGCTGCTGAGGCCACACAGCTGTCCCAGAGAACACAGATTCCCGAGGGATCAGAGGACAACCAGGTCACCCAACCTCATCTGCACAAGTGTTGGACACCCAGCAGCCACCACCAAAAACCACAGCAATAAAACATCTATCAGAAGCTGTGGGGGGAATGCAAAGAACTTCTGATCCCTCCACCTCACTACAAACACCCCTGGCTCCTGCAGCTCATTCCCAGGGGTGTCCAAGTGCTAGGGAAAGAGCAATCCCATTCCCAGAACTGAAGAACCACCCAAACCCCAAGGGAAGAGGTCCCATTACTTTGTATTCTGCCAGGAGCCGGTTTCTCTCTTCAACCTTCCTCTGGAGGTCAACCTGCAGGAACAACACCCAGGTGTGAGGCAGATACTCCCAGAGAGTGAAAACCTCTGCCCCTTGTGCTAAAGGGTGACCAAAAACCTGCAGAGGTCCAGGGAGCTGATGTTTAGGGTGGCAACCTTTGGACAGAGACCTGCACAGGGCAGTGCTGCCTGCTGACCCAGGGAGTGAGGAGGGAGAAATGCAACAGCACTGAAAACACCAGGGAAAGCCCCTCCCTGTCCCAGCTGAAGATCCTGGAGGACAGGAAGCGGGAGTGAAGGTCAGGAATCTCCAGCCTCCCAGCTGGCCAGCAGACTGTGAGCAG
This sequence comes from Aleadryas rufinucha, assembly GCA_013397815.1. Classification (NCBI taxonomy): domain Eukaryota; kingdom Metazoa; phylum Chordata; class Aves; order Passeriformes; genus Aleadryas; species Aleadryas rufinucha. The sequence goes on along the minus strand of VZTH01001236.1, from coordinate 22,705 downwards.
CCTGTGCTGTGCAGAGACCTCTGACTGCTTGTTCACTATCCCACGACCCCGAAATCTCTGCCTCAACCACCCTCAGGGCCACCCACCCCCGGCCAAAACAACCCCAGCAGCAGCGACTCACGTTCTGGTTGTGCAGCTCCTCCTTGTCCATGTTGGCTCTCAGCAGCTCCTGCTTGAGCTGCAGGACTGAAGCGTCCTGCTGGATCAGCCTCTGCTGCAGAGCGTCCTGGGGAGAGGTGATCTCAGCAGGGGGGGCAGGGACCCTTCCCTGGGGGTCAGTGACCCCGGGCAGTGGCCACAACACCCTGCGGCCACTCGGGGCTCAGGTGCTGCCAGCGGCCCCACGGGGCTCTCTGCCCTCCTGCCTCTCTCTTACCCAAAACTGATTTCCCTGCCACATTTTTGCCCCTCTGACAAAGGGATTTCTCTGTTTCAGTCTCAATTTCCTCTCCAGCAGTGAAGGGAATTGGCTCTCATGGATGGGAACGGCTCTGAGGGCGTTCAGGGCCCTGCAGCTCCTGATCCAGCCGCGCACCCAGAGGGCACAGAGAGGCCAAGGTCAGCCCAGGACACCTTAAGCCCTGAGCGTGACCCAGTTGTGCAGTGAAATCCTCTCTGGAGAGGCCAAAGTCAGCACTAATTCTGCACCTTTCACTCACCCACAGCTCCACCTTGGACAGCTACTGCTGTCTGCTGCCTTCTGACAGGCAGCTCTAAAATTACCTCTGTCAGGAGGAGATCAGCAGTGCTCACCACTGCAGAGGCACCAAGGGAGCCCTTTCTGGGCAGGACAGGGATACCCCAGGCTCTTTTCCTGTGCTGGCAGGAATGAGTTCACTGGACCACTGCTGCTGGCTGTGTACTCCAAGAGAGAGGAGGGAATAAAAGAGCCAGGAGAACCAAGCAATTTATGCCTCATTTTGTTTAGGAGAAACAGGGGAAAAAAAAACCAAGAGAGGGGATATTTGATCACAATCCCACAGACAGAGCAGAAAACTGGAAACCCAGCTCCTTGTTCCTGCTTAAAAATTCAGAAATAAACCACAGGCTCCCACACCTCCAAGCCCCAAATACTCCTCCTTCCACAATCTGAGATCCCTCAAAGGTGGATGGCTGCTGCTGGCCCTACTCACCTAAAGCACTACCGTTTATTTTTGATGAAATGCCCCTTTCCTCACCTTTATTCCCTGGAGGTTCCGAGCTTCTTGTTTGTATTTCAGCAGCTCCTTCTGCAAATGCAACACAATTACATTAAATGGCACCTTGTCACCCCTTCAGGACCAACCAGAGCCGGTGTTTTCTGCTGCAGGAGGAAGCACATCCCACCTTCTCCCACAGATCCAAGACCCAGGCAGGCCCTGAACAATTTTAATGAGTTACAAACACGACAAAGAGCTGAGCAGGTCTCTTAATCTCTGGTATTAAAAAGTATTTTCTGAGGGAAAAAATGATTGCCCAGTCCCCAAAATCTGTCCTTCAGGGCAACATCAAACACTTCTGCCAGCATCAGAACTGGTCCCAAACCTCCAGAGCTGGAGCCCTAACAGAATATTCCCCATTTCATCCATCATGTTGTCCACCCTGCCCCATCCCCACTCCATTTCCCCTCAAAAAACCAGGTAAAACAACCTGCAAAACCTCTCTCTCCCCTCCTTCTGTCACCCTCTAACCTTCAGATCTTGATTTTCTTCCACACTCTGGTCCAGACGGCTTCGGATGATGATCTGAATGCAAAATATCAGCATTGTTACTGTGCAGCAGGGGCAGGGCAGTGCAAAAGGCAGCTGCAGCAGGGAAATTTGGGTACAGGGATGTGCTCACCAGCTGCTCCTCAGGGCAGGCTCCACGCTCAGAAAGTTCAAAGGACCCTTCCTGCTCATCCTCAGGTAAAGACCCATTGAGCAGTAAAGCCTGGGGAGAAAAAGGGGGAAAAAAATCTCCTTCTCAGAGATTTCAAAGGGAAATAGGTGAGCTGCAGCTCTGGCCAGCAGCCATTCCTATCAACAGTCCCTAACCAGCTTCATTTCCTATTTCTGCTGATTTATTCCCCTCAAAAATGAGTAGGTTTATTCAGGAATGAACAAGATTTATGCCCTGAAAAGCTCTCCAGGGGTCTGTCAGCCCATGCTCCACCCCACAGAAAGAACCAAACAAGGACAACTCAGACTTCCAGGGAGTGAACTCTCAGCTTTAGTACCTTATAGGGTGTGTGTGCATCAGATCCCCAACATTTCAACCAAACTCTCACAGACTGGAGCCTCTTAATTATTGAGTAAGAGGAGGAAAATCGATGAAACAAATCCAATTTCCTGGCTGGCCACATCAGCTGCCTCTCCCCACTCCCAGGGGATGAGAGGGCAGCAGTGCCAGTCCCTCCTCTCCCTGCTCCCAGTGGGCACAAAATGCAGCCAGATCTCACCAGTGAACCAAGGAATTTTTTATTTTTGTTCGGTGACTCTTTTGTGTCCTGCCCATTGTCCCCGGGGGGAAAGTGCCCGCCCAGCTGCCTGTGCTCCTCACACAATCTCTGCTTTGTTTACTGCCACATAAATATTTACAATTCAAAGCCACCGTGGTTCCCAGCACAAACAGAAAGGGATGTTCCTGAGAGAGTTCAGTGCTTCACCATATGGATCAGGGGCTCTGCTCCCCAGGCACAGCCAAACACACACCGGGCTGAGGGGCAGGGAGGGAAAGGTCCCTCAAATAAATAATTGTGGGGAGAACGTGCCAAAGATGAAGGTTCAGCTGAGCTCATGGAAAGGCTGATGCAGGGCTGGGGGACCCTGGAAGGGAACAAACTCTCTCTGAGAAGAAAAATCTCTCACCTGCAAACCCGAAATCATCTTTTTCGCCTCCTCCATTTCCTTTTCCAGGTGGTCCTGCTGTTCCAAGAGCTGCTCCTCCCATGAGTTCTCCAGGTAGGAGCCGGAGTTCCCTGCCTGCCACTCGGGCTGGAAGTGAGAATCAGCCTCTTCTGCAAGAGAGAGCAGCTGGATGTGCTCAGGGCAGCCCAGAAGGACGTGCACCACTCACCAGGGCCAAGGAATCGGCTACAGGTGGGACAGCTCATCCGACCCCAAGGATCTGTGCCTCATTCTTGAGCCTTCCTACACACCATTTATCCCAGATAACTTTGCACCTGCCTCAGGGAGATTTCCAAGCTCAGCACTGGGGACAGTGTGTGTGACAGAGGGGGGAAAGCACCTGTAGGGTTTGCAGAGCATCCCTCAGTGCCAGAGGGTGCCACAAGGACACCCTGGAGGCAGCACTGAACAATCCCAGTCCCTGGGGAGCTTTTCAGGGAGTTTATCACACGAAAAAGTCCCGATGTTTTACCTGGTTTGGTCTCTGTTTCTTCACTTTGGAGGATCACAAGTCTCTCCTTCTCCTCCGAGGGGGCTACAGTGGATTCACTCTTTGCACTGTGGACAGGGCTGGGTGATGTCAGGCTGCAGAGCAAGGCAGGAACAGATCTTTTAGATGAAGATGCTGATCAGCACTAATTTTCAACAAGCATTTCTTCATATTCACTTTTATCTAAGAATTGTCTGCATTCCAGAGAAACCTTCGACAACCCAACCTGGACATGTAATTTTTTAAATTCAGACTCTCACACAGGGGTAGGCCCAAACTCAGGAGTAATTTACTGCCAGCCTTATGCTGGACAAAAAGCTACCCTGGCTTCATCTCTTGCTCCAGAGCTTTCAGTTGAATCATTTCAACATTAAATCCCAATATTTTTGAGAGTCAGATTCCACTCACTCGTGTTCTTCAATTAAAACTTCTTGCAAGTGCCCACATATTTTCACAGGAGCCATCTCAGCTGACTGGGGGGTTCAAGCAATCCTTTTCTCAGGAATTCTTCCTGAGTGCATCTCCCAGACAACATCAAAAGGTGGCTGAAGCTCACTGACCCATTCAATGTACCCCGAAAGTCGCAGGGATTAATCCTTGCAAGTGTGAGCAGGAGTTAATTTTTCATTCTCCCCCAACACAGAAACAAAGGGCAGGGAACAAAAAGAAAAACAGTGTGGAAATAAAAGAATAGCTTTAGAAAAAGAAGAGGCTTCAGCAGCTCCCTCCCTGAATCTTCCCAGCACTGCTGCCCCGTCTCCCACAGCTCCCACAGAATGGGAAAAGCCCTGCAATAGAGATGGAAATGACTTGCTGCTCCTGCCTGCCCCACTCCCACGGCCAGGGCAAGCCTCTCCTCATTTAAATCACAGACCTGAGCCCAGGGTTTTGTGGGCCAGACTTCCCCCATGTTAGAGGGAAAGAATAACCATTTTCCAATAGGAATCTCCAACAGGGACAGTACCTGTCCTTCCAGGTGTGTGCATGGTTCTTAAAGGGGTCCAGGCCACCTGGCTTTGCTCCAGTATTTACCTCCAGGAATTCCAAATCCATCACAGCAGTCTCTCATTAGGCATATTTTTAATATAAAATTTGTAACCAGCCCCCTGTTCCTGCTCATTGCTGAATGGGGGCATGGCATAAAATTATGGGATTTTTTTTTTTTAAATGCTGTTTATTATTTGATTTGGCAGTTCTGCTGGGATTGCATTATGTAACAAGGGCCAGACCTAAGGCTGAAACTTTCACACAACACAGATGCCAGCAGGATGCCCAGCTGGTCTAACATGGCCAGCAGCTCCAGGAGGGATTTCACTTCCTTCTAGGAACAGATCTCAGAATTCCCTCCCTCCTGTTCTCAGCTGATTCCCTGAACCTGCCCTCACCCCGAGGCACTGCTGGTTCTCATCCATGCAAATCTGTCCCAGAAAAACACCGCCAGCCACGGATGGGGGAGAAGGTGGTGAAACAGGGGAACCAAAAAGGATGAGCAGGATGAAAAACAAGAGTATGAGCCTGGAAATAACATTCCAAATCTTCTCCCAGCACTGGATCCACAGCCCAAAGCCAACATAAGGGACCACAGGTGGGGATAGGCCCCCACAGCACAGACAGCTTTACATTTCCTTAGGCATTCCCACATCCCCAGACCCTTTCCAGGCAGTTTTCCTATTTTGAAAGGGCACTGGGTTCACCCAGCACCCATAACCACCTCCCAAACATTCCAAACAGTGGCAGAGCCAGAGGCAGCTGAAGCAGCAGCACAGGTCAGGCTGCTTTATGCACCATCCAATGAATGCTGGAAACACCTTCCCAGGTTCTGTATCAGTCCAACCCATCAGAGTATGAAATACCCGCTGATGCAATTCCTTCAAAAGTGCAGAACAATTCCCTATTAAAGCATGCAGAAACGAGGGCTGGGAAATGAAAGCTTTCCAAGAGAGATTTATGATGCAAACTGCTCCACTTTATTCCTTTCACCACTTGGTTCCTTAACCCACATCCTGCCTCCCCCGGGTCCCAGATCCTCCAGCACGGCCAAGGCTTTGGGGCAACGAACCTCAGCTCTGCCTGAACCCCCCCAGTTTTAATCAACACCCCACCCCTGCTGTTCCCAAGCACAATGGCAACAATCGCTCACCATTTGACCTGCTTCCCTCCCATGATCCCACTTTAACCTCTGGCCTCACAGAATCCGCAGGATCCCGGCTCCGCTCATGCCTCGCTCCCTTCACACGCCCAGGGCTCGGCGCAGAGCTCCTGCCAAACTCCTGGAGGAAGCTTTGAGAGCCAGACCGCCGAGAGGATCCCCAGCAGGAACAACACATGCACAAAACAACCAACTCAGGGGCTCGGCTGGCTGCGAGGCGAATCCGCAGCCCCCGCGGGCGGCTTCGATCCCGGAGTCAGGGAATTGTGCAGCCCGCCTTCGGCTCCTGCTGCTTTTCCTCGCGGGTTATTTGTCTCCTGCTGCTGCATTTCGGTCAGCTGCACAGCCGCTGCTTGTCACCGCAAGGCTCCGGGCTCGCCGGGGGTGTTTCTCATCCCATCGTGCCCTCCTTGCGCTGCCCCGAGGAGCCGCCGGGGGAAGGAGCTGCTGATGCCGCGGGTCCCTGCGCTGCCGGGGGGATGCGGGCTGTGCTCAGGCAGCCCTCTCCAGCTTCCAGGGGGATGCGGGCTCTGCTCAGGCAGCTCTCCCCAGCTTCCAGGGGGATGCGGGCTGTGCTCAGGCAGCCCTCTCCAGCTTCCAGGGGGAT
>VZTH01001236.1:0-16272 GCA_013397815.1 Aleadryas rufinucha | reverse complement strand
CCCAGCTTCCAGAAGGATGCGGGCTCTTCCCAGGCAGCTCTCGCAGCCCCAGGCACGGCTCCCTCTCCCTCCTGCTGTCACACGGGCTGTGCAGGCACAGCCTTTCTCCGAGATGCCTGGCTCAGGGGTGGGGGAGGGAGTGCTGCTGGAAGGGGAGGGGAAAGGGAGAGGGATGGGTGAGGGGCTCGGCAGCCTGGGAATCATCTGATTTTTGGCAAATTTTTCCATGAATCATTTCGGCAGCCTGTGCTTATCGGAGCCGCCGTCCCTGGGAATTCTGTGAGCGAGGCTGGGAGAGCTCTGAGCGGGGAAGGAGCCGCTGCAGGGCCGGGGATGCTGCCCTGGGACTCCACAGCAGCACGATCGGATGGAGGGGGGTGGCTGCACTCAGCAACCATGTCTCTCACTGATAAAAAAAAGCATCTCGTTTCTCCCAGCCAGTTCTCCCAACTGAGCTAAGCATGTTTCTCCCCACAAGGAAAGGGAAAGCATCTTGTTTTCATCACGCAGAACTGTGTCAGCAGACACCCCCAGCAGCTGGAGGGGCAGATTGCTCCCAGTTTTTGATCACTTGGGTAAAGATTCTCACTGCATTCTGCCCTATCAGCAATAGTATCAACACTGCACTGTGGTCAGAGAATTCATGGCATTATGGGGAAAAATGAAATAAAAACGCAGGATGCGCAGAGAAATTTTTGTTTACCACCAAAATCCCACCAAAATATGAGCAAACAGCAGCCACCTGACAATCCCTGATAGGACTGAAGAATACATAAAATATCCCAGCTCCCTCAAACTGGAGGATAAGAGCAGGGAGGAGGATGTGGCACTCCCGAGCTCACGGTTCGGGAGCCAGTGCCAAGGTCCTGTGACATTATCCATGAAACCCTGCTGCCAAGAGCAGGATTTTTACATCCCCCCTGGCAGGCCAGCCTCAAAAGCACGCTGCTGACATCATGTGGAGGCACTGGTCCAGCACTGGCTCACTGGGAGCCCCACACTCCTCCAAATGTCTATTTATAAACACGCTCTCAATGACACACAGCAGATTTGGGGGAATAAACACAAACCCTTGTGTTCTTCTCCTCTGTTGAGCGAAGCAACCTTAATTTTCAGGTACACAGAGAATTATTGGTGCTGTGGAGCATAAAAATTGGCCTGAGAAACGCTGGGGAAACGTCCTGCCTGCTGAGAGGCTGTCAGTGGCAATCTGTCCTTGGCAAATGAGCTCCTCACCCCCACACAAACTGCAGGGAGGCACTCGGGGAACAGCCCAGGCAGGGGAAGGACACGGCAAAGCAGAGCTGGGGCTCTCACTGGGAACAGGAGACCCTGAACCACAGAGCTGCAGCTCCCCACGTGCAGCCCTGCCCTCGGATCCGCTCCAGAGGAGATTAACTGGAGCACAGTCCCACTTCCAGAGGGAGCTCCAGCGTGTTCAGTAACACAGTTCTGGCTCTTCCAAGTTGTTTCTGGTTCTCTGGGGGGAAAAGGGAGCGGCTTCCCTTTACTACGAAGCTCTCCATGCTGGATCAGCTCCCTCACTGGAGTAGTTTTTCCTCAAAAGCCCTTTTTTGCTGCACTTTCTCTCCTATATCCACGAAAACAACGACAGAAAACTGCTTCACGTCGATTCCTGAGGCTTCACCCTCCAGGTCAACCCTTTTCCATCAGAACTGAGCAGATTTTGGCGAGGAGAATGGGTACTTTAGGGAATGTCAGACCAAGGACACGTCTTGGCAATAGAATTCCTCACCTGGAAGGGTGGGACTCCAGTGGCACGTTCTGCTGCCCCTCGTACTGCTGCACCAGGGCCCGCACGCTCCAGCAGGGATTCTCAATCTCCTCATCCATGCTGCTGTTCCTGCAGGTGACAATCACAAAATGAGGGGAGCCTCGCCTGATTGCAGCAGGAATTCTTCTGTCTCCAAAGAGGAGGGGAGGAAAGCTAAGGAAAGGGAGGTGAGGAGGATGGGACAGCCAGAAAAATGTCATTTTTCCTCTCAGGGATCTCCAACTTCTTGGTGTTAAGGGGAAAGAGGCAAACAGGGGTTTTAAACTCATCAACTTGCTGTTGATGAGTTTAAACTTGCTGTTTTAAACTCATCCCTAATTCTGTGACTAGAAAACTCCAAAAGCTCTGGGAATGCAAGGAAACATCACAAGGACTGCCTTTTCCGAAGAACTCCAAGGCTTTTGCAAGGGAAACCTTTAACATTTCATTTTCCAACAAAATGTGCCATTTCAGCCTCATTTCCAGACTTTCATGGGTGCTCCCTTGAGCCAGTATCAAACGGGCAAATGACCTTAGCTGTGTAAATGAAACCCTGCACAGCCCCACCACTCGGCTCCCCGTTAAATGTCATTACTATTATTATTATTGTCACCCCCACGGCGCCTTTGGCAAGGGGAAAATGGGATTTCCAGAATTATTTCAGAATTATTATTATTGGTGTGTGTGGATCTCCAGCATCCCCAGAACTCAGCAGCTGCCTGAAGCAATGGAGGAGCCAGAATGGACTTGTACAATGTCCTCAGCTCTGGAAATAAAGCTCCCAGATCTCTGCCCAGCACCTGGGGTGAAAATCTGACTTCTGTTTCACTTGGCCTGAGAACATCTCCAAGGAGACAGCACCAAGGGCAGCGTGGGGAAGAGGAGGCAGCACAGTTCCCTCTGCCTGGGCCAAAACTCCCTGTTCTTTTGCAGGGAGATAAAGAGAGACCCAGCTGCTATTTTGCTGTAAGACCTGAGAATGGCTGCAGAGCCAGGTCAGTGCCCCCTCTGCGAGGGCATTTTTAGGTGGTTTTGCCCAACAGGAGCTTCCTCACGCCAGGATGAAATGGAGAAAGATTTATTTTAGTTTGAATTTGAATCCAACCTCATATAACCAGGGAAAAACCCCTCACCTCTGTCTGTGCCTGAACACGTCCCGGCCGGACTGCTGGACATCCTGCCGGACATCGGCCAGGGCGGCCACTGCCCCTTGGGCCACGGCGGCGGCCGAGCGCGGCCGGAGGCTGCCCGGGGGTGCTGCCCGGCTCCTGCCCCCCGAGCCAGCGGTGCCAGCTCTGCCCGAGCCTGGTTTGAAGTGAGCAGCCAAGGCCAGGATCAGCCTCATGGTGGATTTCAAGTTCCCATCGACGATATCTGCAAAATGCAAAAGTTTTGGGTCGTTAAGGTGAAGGTGCCACCGCAGCTGTGGCTGCCCAGCAAGGTGGAGATAATAAAACCCAGCAGGGCTGTTCCAGCCCAGCTCTGCTGCTGCAGGACACAACCAAGTGCCTGCCCCCTCCACAGCTCAGGTTCAGAGCTCTGAGCCTCCCCTCCACGGCCATTTCCAGCCTTAATTACTCAACACACAATTACTGAATGCTCTCTCAGAAGCAGGGCAGTTACTGAGGACTGACCACCGACTTTATTAGCAGAGAACTCCCTTTCTTAAAACGCAAAAGACAGAACAGCAACGTGCCATGAACTGTTTGCAGCACCCTGCAAATGTTAATTAATCACTTTTAGTGGTATCACATGAGGCGTTTTCCAGCACACTGATGTCATGGCAAAGATCAGCCACTCTTTCAGACCAAGATTTCCCAAAACAATTTAGTCAGAGCTACTCAAAGTCCTGACTAAACCACGCCACACACATGTGATTGTGTGCTGTGTCTCCTCCCTATTTCCAGCCCGTGGCTTCCAGTGAACCACAAATACTTTTTCCATGTCTCCTTTCACTCCAGCAGGTTTCTGTGTCCTGCTGGTGAAAGATTCCAAGCCTGTATTCCTCATTACACCATTCCCTGAGCTTCTGAGTGCTCAGCAGCAGGAAAAAAAAGTCACTTATTTTTCTCTGCATTGTCCATTTTTCAACCCAAAACCTTCACTAAACCAGAGAGGGAAAAACCCCCAACTCCCCCACAAACTGACACATCAATTTACTCATAAATTGCCTGTTTGATATAAAACAAAGCCAGAAACAGGATTTCAACAGCCAAAATCACCCCCAGGGCCACGTACCTTTAGCTGACGTCTGGTGCATGCGGATCTTTCTCGATGCCACGAACTGTAAGACTTTCTCCACATTTTCCCTCATCTCCTGCTGGCTGCTGGGGTTGACCTCGATGCCACTCAGCTTCTCACCAGCTGAAGGGAGGGGAGAAGCTTTATCAGAGGAGAACTGACCCGCTGGGGACTGTCAGAGGGATTGCTGGGGCTGGGGGACTGCTCTGATCTCACGTCTGGCTGCTACGTGGGGCTGCTTGTCCTGCTTAACAGGAACCCAGCACCAGGGATAACTGGTGTCATGTTATGATGTACTGGGATCGTGTGAAGGACTGGGGGGCTGGAGCAGGATTCTGTCAGGGTTTGTGACCCCGTGAGGGACCCACGCTGGAGCTGCCTGCTCCCAAAGGACTGAGCTCCATGGAAAGGAGCTGGTGAAGAACTGCAGCCTGTGGGAAAGACCGACTTGGGAGAAGGTTGGAGAACTGTCCCCCACTGGAGCAGAGGATGAGTGTGAGAAGGAAGGAGCAGCAAGGACAATGAACTCACTGCACCCCCCGTTCCCCATGCCCTGCCCAGGGAGAAGGGATCACATCAGCAAACAGGTCACTCTACCCAAAAAACACCCACTGACTCCACGCCAGCCCTGTGGGAGCTCCCACTGCCCCTGCCAGCTTTCAGCCCATCTGCTGTAACTGCCTCTGAACCATAAGGGCTTTAACAGAATTGCATTTATCATCTGCTTTAGGATTGTTTTCCCCTCCAGCCGCCCCCTCCCTGTGAGCTCTGCACCCCCAGGAACATCTGCCCGGCAGACGCCAGAGCCCAGGCAGCCCCTCCACACCACAGCCAGAGCTGCAGGGGAAAAACAGGGGCCAGATGGCACCACTGACCTACAATCTCGATGAGCAGGGCAAGAGTGACCCCATCCCGCAGGTCCTGCCTCAGGTCCTGCACTGGCTTCGCCGCCGGCTTCTTCTTCAGCTGGGAGTTCACCCAGGCCACGTAGGCCTGCAGCTGGTGCTGGAAACAGAAAACAAAATGTTTGCACTGCAGGGGCAGTCTCAGGGCTCTCCCTTCTCTCTCTGATCTTCACAGATCTCAGCCTTCTGCCCTCGAAAACAAACGCCAGAGGTCTCACCCCAAAGCCTGCCTGACATCCCTGCCTGCTGTGGGACAGCTCAGCCCCCGCCAGGGTGGGAGGAAGGAGCAGGACAGGACTCCTGAGCTGAGCACAGCTGAACAAAGAGCTTTTCACTGCGTTTCATCTGCCTCTGAGCCACACCAAGGCTGTCATCCCCTCACTTTGGGGGCCACAATTTGCTCACTCAGTGTCCCATCCACATTTTTTTCATATCAAGAAAGCACAAATTTTTTGCTCCTCCACAATGCAGGAGCAAAAAACTCTGAGTTATTGCCCATTAAACAATTCCAGGACAACCAGGGGAGATTTCCTGGAAGAGACAAGAGCCTCCCTCTGTAACACTCCCAGCCTGGCTCATTTGGAACAGTTGTACAGCCCCTCTACGTCCTGGGAGCTGCCTCAGCACTTCCAGTGGCCCAGTTTCTATTCCTGCACGCAGGGAAGCTGGCTTGGGCCCTGGGAGCAGGGAGCAGTGCCTGTCCAGCAGCTCAGGAGGGATGCTGTGTGTGGGAAAGACCAGGGAAAGTCAAACTCAGGCTCCTGGTCACTGTGAGACACCAGGGAATCTCAAACTCAGGCTCCTGGTCAGTGTGAGAGACCAGGGAATCTCAAATTCAGGCTCCTGGTCACTGTGAGAGACCAGGGAATCTCAAACCCAGGTTCCTGCTCACCCTGAGGACTCATCTGGCACAAATGACCCAAAGGCCAAGAGCAGATCCAAATGGGCTTTCCCTTTCCATCCCCCTCCCTGTAACCCTTCCAGGGCTGCTGGAGAGGCTGCAATCCCTTTGGGCAGGGCTGCTGTGGGACATGGAGGGTAAACAAACTGATCCATTGATGGGATTACCTCCCTTTTCACTAAGCTTCCCATTATTGTGCCGAGGCAGCAGGTTGTAACCCCCATCCCATATGATCTCAGCGGTGTCAGGCTGAGTTGATGCTTTTACAGCCCATCAAAGTCACAATCTGGTCACAGCCTCGCTCTTAATTATCCTGACATAGGAAATCCAACTTTAATCACACATGGCTCGGTCTGCTGGTTCAGAAAGGTGCCTGGACCTGAGCTGAGGCAGCTCTGCTCACTCAGCAGAGCCTGGGGAGCTGGAAGGGGACGGCAGCTGAGGGGCTGCCTGGTGGCTCTGGGAAAAACGGGAGCAGAAGTGGCAGATCTGATCCATCTTTGCTGCAGCAGACCCGGCCTGACCTGGGGATGGGATCTGCAGCTGCTTCTGCTGCAGCAGCAGCAATGCCCAGCCCCAGAAGTCTTTATTTTCTACTTTTTCTAATCATTTTAGCAACTGGCACTAATTCCACAAGGACCTTCCAGCCTACAGGAAATCTGCAGTTTTTGGAGGAGTGTCTCATTTAAAGGAAAAACCCTTTCACCAAGCAGTTTGTTTTCTGTTCCTTCTCTCAGAACACTCCTCGTGCATTCACAAAAAAAAGAATTTTTGGCAAGCTTTTAGTCTCTATCTCTTAAAAGCACAGGGAGGTTGGCACTGTTATTATTAGTAAAAATAAAAAAATAAGTCATTCCTAAATCCCAGAGCAGTTACATTTTAAACAATGAGCATTCAAAGGAGGTTTCTGAAGCAATGGAACTGGGATGGCACCAGGACAAAGTCATTTCATTCCCCTGGCTGCTGTAATTCTGCAGACTTACACTTCATTAACAGACTTGGTTTTGGGTTTTTTCCATTAAACACAAGATTTTCCTGCAGACGTTCAGACAGTTGGACTGAAGAGCATTTCCTCACTCTGTACCCAAAAACCTGGCAGACTGAATGACTTCAGCAAGAGCCTTGGGTTGCTCAAAGCCCGGAGATGCAGGGAGGGAGCTGTCACTGCTGCCAGCTGAGGGGAGCGTGTGACTGAACTCGCCAAGGAAATATATCAGAAATAAAAGTTTAGTGACCTAAAAATGGCAAAGTGCTGTGAAATGCATGAAGGGACAAAGCCCCCGAGCTGCTCAGCAGAAACCCCAAGGGCACTTTTTGAAGGTGGCGAGTCAAAAATGCTTCACTTCTGCATCAGCTGGGGAATAACAAGGACATTGTGGGCCACACCTTCAGCCCTTCAACGCAGCCACAAGGCCTCGATCCTCAGATTCACACCTCTAAATCTACAGGTTCAGATCTCTAAAAAAAAGTGAAAGATTTTTTGTTTCACCCCCTCAGGATTCCATTCGTTTCAAGCCCCAAGGCAGCTACCTCAACACAGCCCTAAATATTATCCCAGCAATGTGATTTGCTCTTGGATGGACATCATTCCTGCCACCTAGCCTGGAAAATACTCCAGCTATCAACTTCCAGCACAGGGAGGACAAAGATTTGCTGGGATGTGTCCTGCCCTGGGAACAGCAGCTCTTCCCAGCCCTCAAAAAACCCCTGAGCCTGCATTTGCCCAAAAAAACCACACCAAACCCACAGGTTCCATCCCCATTTTGGGGGCTGCAGGAACCACAACACCCAGTCTCACACAGGTCTCAGTTCCTTTTAGCCAACAAGATCCCAAAAACAAGGCTGGGAACAAACATGACCCATCTCAAGCGTTCCTGCTTCCTCTGTGGTTTGGTTTGAGCTCCTGCTCAGCCCAATCTTAGAATTTTCAGGGCTCACACTGCTCATTTCTTCCAAACCCAGAATTTTTCAGAGGAAAACCAGCCTGGTGCGGGGTTTGCTATACAGAACACACATTATTTAGGATTATGGTGGAGCTAAGCTTAATCCTGTTTACATTAACACAGCTTTGTGTTCCAAAAAAAGCCCCTTTTACCTGTACCTCGCCATGGGGAAGAGCAGCAGCTTCACCTGGAGGGAGCTGGAGACCAGGCTGCTCCAGGCAGGTCTTTGTGGGGTGTTTTTATCTTACTCTTTGCAGGGCAGGAGAAGATCTTTAAAGCAAGGTGTGACGGGCTACAGGACATCTCAACAGAGTCCCATGGGCAAATTACAGGTTGGGACATGTGAGGTTAATTGTCACCTCTCTGAGATTTAAATATTGAACATTTTGGTGTTGAACAAACAGACAAAATCATTTTTTTTAGCAAGGAGGGCCTGCTCTCCTCAGTCTCATCTTTTAGGAGATCCTGTGACCCTCTCTGCTTCTAGAAACAGATCCCTTCTCTACATTAATGTGATCAATTTGAATCCATTCTTATCACTGGATTTAGAGAATCATCCTCCCAGAATTATGTTTTTAAGGCTCTTTACACCGACTTCCCTTTGTGCACTGCTTTTGATGAGCTGGAATCCATCCTTATTGTTTGATTTAGGGAATCATCCTCCCAGAACGACCTTTTTGAGGCTCTTTACACCGATTTCCCTTTGTTGCACAGTTGTGGCCACTGCCCAAGCCCCAGGTCTGACAAGGTCAGCAAGAAGAGCCCTCGTGCTGCGGGGCTGCTCCCAGGATGAAAGGAATTCACTGTTCCTCCCTCCCAGAGCACTGAACCAAAGGTCTGCAGCAGCCTAATTGCATCAGGATGTGGTGGTGGAGGTCCTGTGTGATTTTGAAGCCTTCTGACATTACCTTAATTAGATGGGAACTGTAATTTTCCATCCGGCCTGCCTCCAGTTTGCTGATTTATTTTTGTTATTGTTCAAGAAGGCCTTTGTAGGAGCAGAAAACACAAACTCCCAAGCAAAGAAAATGATTCTCTCTGCTCTCTAAGCCAGCAGAAGATTTTTTTTTTTTGCCTCTCAAAATTGATGCTTGAATGTGATTCAGGTTTTTTCAATGTATTGAGATGCAGCCAACAGTGAAAACCACCCAGTTACGACCACAGTGATGCCAGAATGACCAACAGCACCCACAGGAGTTCTCCTTCATAAAACACTTCATTTAAAGCAGAAGGTGCTGATTTCCAGAGTGCCCAGCTCTCCAGCAGGACATGGAATTTTTGACTGCAAAGTTCTCCACATGTTTCACAGTCCTTTGCTCATTAACAGGAAGAGCTGAAGTGTCAACAGCAAGGCCCAGTTCCACCCAAACTCCCTAAATTATTTCTACCACTTTGATTTTCACTTCTTGTAAAGCCAAAAACTGCCATGATCCATTCCAGAGTCATCCAGCTTCCAGTGCAGGATGAAGTAATTCCTACCTGTGCCTAAATCCACAGGTATTTTATTAATTTTGTGTGGTGAAAGGGCTTAATAATGCAAATGTAAGATGCTGAACCAGCAGCACCACTCACATTATGCTCAGCAGGTATCTGAGGCCCTTTTCCCACCCAGGCAGAGTTTCTGTGCCAGCTGCAGGCAAAAAATAAAGGCAAAAACTGGCAAAAAGCTGAGCTTTGAGTGCAAACTGCCAGGACTTCAGAGCACATGATTCACCCTGAGTTATCAAATGGTTCCACTACACCCAAACAAAGCCTAAGGTCTGTCAAAGCACGCTGCACAGAGACATCCCCTGGTGAAAGAAAAGGAGCTTTGCTCCTTCTTCAGCAGGATCCCCATCCCCAGGCAGGGACAGGCAGCCCTGTGAGGAGCCTGAGCTCCTCAGGACTGCAAAATCTGCAGGCAGGGACTGGGCAGAGGGGAAGGGACACCCAGAGAGGCTCCCTGGGCCAGGGTGAAGGGCTCTAAAGGCACATTTAGGACACAGAATTCTGAATTCCCTCTGCCCATGACTTGCTGGGAGCGTGGCAGCCCCTTCACCCCTGCAAGCCTCACTTGCTACCCATAAAGCAGCTGTAATAATCTCCATATTTCTGGTAAAATGGTTTGAAAACAGGAAACCTGCGAGTGTCCCTGTGCAAATGCTCTGTAAGGACACAGGGCCAGCCTGGCTTAGCCACCAAGGCAGGGATTGAGTCCTGACTGCTCCACCCTTAATCCTACAGAGCAGCAAATACATCCTTCCCTTGCTGAGAAGTCCCACTGCTGGCCAGGCACCAAGTTTTGGGGAAAAATTGATAAGAATTCCTTGCTAGAGCACATCTTGGGGTAAATCCAGGTGTGGGGAGCCCCAGCTGTGTTTCCTGGTGTCTGTGCTGGAGGCTTGGGAGGATTTGAGGGCAGCAGCTGCCCAGTCAGGTCAGACAGCCTGGAAAGGCTCCAAGGGTTCTTCAGCTCCAGCCACCTCCCCGTGGCTTTAACAGGGTGGGGAAGGTGTGAAATGCTGCCAGCCTCACCCCAAAACAAAGCCGGGGTGAGAAAACAGCAGCACCTCCAGAGCTTGGTGTGTGAGGGAAGCACTGAGGGGATTCACCGCTCCAGGGAGCACCGGGGCTGAGCGGGATGAGGGAGCCAGAAGTCAAAACAGCTCTCCATGGTGAATCCTATTAATCCTATAAATAGCCCTGGCGGCACGGAGAGGCGCAGCTCCTTCTGCTGAGATCACAGATCAGGGCCTCAGCCCGAGGGGAGCAGAGCCAGGGCCGGGCCACACTGCCAGAAAACGACCCCAAATACAGAAACAAACCAAAATCACCCTCAGGGCGAGGATGCACATCCCCCAGGCAGGATGGCACCTCAGCCCCACCGAAGGATGTGGCAAAGCAGGGCGAAGGACGTGTGGGCAATGCAGGAATTACCCACTCAGCTGAGAACCAGGGGAAATATTCCATGAATCCCTCGGTGAGGGACAGATCACAGCCCTGCAGCACTTTCTGCCTGCACAGAGAGGGGCAGGAGCATCTCTCACCTCAAAAATATGGAGAGATTTCCCCTCGTGGGCAGATAACCCCGCGTTTCACTTTGTAGGGAAACCCTGCTTTCCAAACACCCTCATCTTGGGCCCTTAAAATCTCCCTGCCCTCTCTGGAACGAATTATTTGTTCAACATCTCTCAGAGGGGGGAAAAAATAGTTATTTTAAATGACTCGCTGCACACAAGCAGCCACATAATGAAGTTTGCCAGAGGAAATATCCCCCAGCTGGAAAAAGAGAAGGTGTGTTACTGTTAAAACGCAGGCTTGGCGCTGCCAGGCCCATTTCTGACACCATTTCTCTGTGCCCCATCTGTTTTAAAGGCCTGACAGAAGTGTCGGCACAGAAATAAACCGCATTTCCCCGAGGGGGGAGAACAGGCTGAGGCCACATGGACGGAGCCACCCCACACCAGACCCCTCTCCGCGGCTCCCTTTCATTATAAACTGCTGCTTTTAGCAGCCACACATCCCGGGGCATCATCCAGCTGTGGGATTGAATTATTGATCTGCCTGCGAGCAGGAGGGGTCCCCGCAATCAGCAGGGAAACACCTTTCAAGGCAGGGCAGGGCAGGCCATGCATGAGGGAGACACCGGAGATGTGAGGGGGGACTTTGCCGCCTCTCCACATCAAACAAAAAACCATCCTGGCTTTAGATGTCCGCAGGTGACAGCGTCCATCGGGGCTTTGACTCTGAAAAGGAAGGGGGAAAAGGGAAATAAAGTGGCGTGAAGTGACAATTTAGCGATTTAGGGGCACCTTTAGCAGGCCGTGATTCCTTACACGGCGGAGAGAGCAGCAGTTCAGAGCTGTGGAGCAGGAGCTGCAGCAAGGACAATGACGCCGCCTTCTCCGGCACTAATTAGGGGATAATTGGGCTGCTGAGGTGGCCCTCAGTCAGAAGGGATGGAGAGGGAGAGGGAAAAGAAGGCAAGGGAACAAAAGAAAGTTCCCTGGAGCCTCTTGGCTGCCTTGGGTTTGGTCACCACCCTCCACTGTCAGAGGGCTGTGCTGGGATCACACATGGGGACACGCTTCCACATTAATACTTGTGTAAATAAACACCTAAATGAGTAAAAAGAGATGGGGGAACTCTTCTACATTAATACTTGTGTAAATAAACACCTAAATAAGTAAAAAGAGACGGGGAGGACTCTTCTACATTAATACTTGTGTAAATAAACACCTAAATAAGTAAAAAGAGATGGGGAGGACTCATAGTTGGTGATCACAACAGCAGGAATGGAATGACAGGGTTCCTCTCTCATTTCCAGTGCCTGGGGTGCGAGGCACGTCCTTGGCAAGTCACAGGTTCTCCCCTCGCTAAACTGATTTTAGTTTTACTTTTGTTGCAAGCTGCAGTGTGTGAGGAGGCAGAGGGACCCCCTGAATCTGTTTTTATGGTGGGAGAGGGAAGTTTTTTTCCGCAGCTGAGCTGTCTCTGAGTAAAACCAGTCAGGGTGAGGCACTGAACGTCAGCGGGGTTTGCTCCCGTAATTAATGATATCATTAATATATAAGTTACTATCTGTGCCTGAGGAGGATGGGCTGCCCTCGAGCACAGGAAGCGTGAGCTCGATCTAAACCCAGACCTTGGCCGGCTAAGAACGAGCCTGACGCTGGTGCGGAGGAGGGGATGGAGCCGGATCCAGGGAGCCCTGGGGCCGCCGTGCAGCCGGGACGAGCCTCAGCTTTCACCCCCAGTTTGTGTTCTCCGGTGCCGAAGCCCAGCAGGGATGCCCGGTGTCCATTTTCTGTGGGTAACGGGGTCGTGGGGGCACAGCAGCCAAGCTCAGCCCGGCTGAGGAATCACCAAACACTAAACGAAATTGAGTTCTGCGCTCTAAGAAAGTGAAAACCTCCCCCAAGAGAAGATCCCTGCGAGCAAACAGCAGCCACTCTCTGCTTCCAGCAAATCCCCCACGGTTCT
The DNA here is from genome assembly GCA_013397815.1 of Aleadryas rufinucha. NCBI lineage: Eukaryota > Metazoa > Chordata > Aves > Passeriformes > Aleadryas > Aleadryas rufinucha. Next base: position 3,546 of record VZTH01001236.1, on the reverse strand, counting down.
TCCTCCCTTTCCACCTTACAGATCCTGCTCCAGCACGGGCTGCCCTGGCATTACCGAGTCCATAAATATCCAACAAAACTCATTTTTTGTGCCCCCTAAAGAGGGAAGTCCCACCGCACTCCCCACGCAGCCACGGGATTCCCATCTCTGGAGTTTCGTGGTGCATCTCTTTATTTTACGACTCATTACTCTCCTGACAGCGGAATAAGTAAATAAAGAGCACTTTGAAAATTACACTTTCCAGACCAAGCTGAATTTCAGTCCACTGCGGATTCAATTTACAGAAAAAGATGGGGTAAAAAAACCCCAAACAGCTCTTTGTCAGCCTCTCCCAACAAATATGAGTCCGCAAAGCGGATTTCCAACCCCCAGACACGCAGACAGCGCTCATCCCCCAGGAGAGGAGTCAATTTTACACAATAAACTCTGCCCCACAACCTCCTGCCGTTCACATTATTTACCGGGACAGCAGCAAAGCGGCGAGAAGAGCATAAAAACCCCCCGAAGTGCACAACACCGCCTGTAAAACCAGCCACGAACTCCTCACCAAACTCTGGCCGGATCGCAGCCCCATGGTGAGCAACCACCCCCAAACCTCGCTTGGTTTCCCCCCTTTTCCGCCCCTTTAAAAGCACCGGGAACGCGACAACCCCGCACAAACCCACTCCGCCTTCCCTGTGGGGCCGCGGCTTTACCTCGGTGAAGCCCTCCTGAAGAATATCCAGCAAATTGCCCCTGGCCAGGCAGGCGAGCATGGTCCCGGGCGAGCCCCCGGCGGCGGGCGGGGGGCTCAGGGCGTGCGGGGCAGCGCTCCCGGCGCCTCGGGGCTCCCCTCCCTCCTCTTCCTCCCGAGCACAAAGGCCGGGAGCTCATGGGGAACGCCGCTCATCGTCCCATACGTGCAGCCCGGGCAGAGTTGAGCCCCAGCGGCGGCTCGCTTTGGGCATGCTCGGCGGGAGGAGGGAGCAGCTCGGGCGGAGATGTCACACGGTTGTCACGGCAACGCCGCGGCTTTACGAGATGCAGGCGCGGGGGGGGAAAAAAACCATCTGAAACCCATTCCCAGGCAGTCCACACGCAGGGAAAAAACCCTCCCAAAGCCGCTGTGCAAGTGAGGTTTTTCAAACCCGCCGCACACACGGAGCCCTGCTTGGTGTGGGGGTCGGGAGGAGGAGGAGGAGGAGGAGGAGGGCAGGGAGGTGATGCCTTGCACAGAGAGAAGATCACTCTGCAGCCACAGGAAGCTGCACGCCAGGCCACGACAGCTGGAAGGTTTGCACGTTTGAACATTGCATTTTTTAATTCTAAAAAAAAAAAACCAAACCCGAGAGAAGACGCTCAGATAATTAAATCCATCCCCCCAGCTCGTTTTGTGCATCAATAAGTGCTCCCATCACAGAAATAAGTATCGAATATCTCCAGGCAGCCTCTCGAAGTTGGTGTCACCTTACAGGAAGCGCCCAGGGGAAAAGAAAAAAAAGGAAAATGAAACCAGAAAGGGTGAAAACCCCTCCAGTCAGGGGCTCTGCGTGGCAGGCACGGAGCAGCACTGCCAGCACTGACCCCGCTGCCTTCAGGTTCCAAAATATCTCGCCTAGCATTTCTAAGTGTGAGAAACATTTAAAAACAAACATTTTTTCCCTGTGTTGAAGCATCCTGAGGAAAAATCAAGGCATAATTTCACTGTTTTAGCCTGCCACAGCTAAAATACAGAAAGAGAAGCAACAGGTCATTTCCCTCTGTAACCAACCCAAAAGGAGGCAGTTCCCTCACGTCCACTTTTAAATTATTCATGTTTGCTCTCCCTGCTTTTCATAATTCCGTGGGAGATGAGATTTTTATGTTTCCATCGATTCTAATACCACATCTGTTAAGCAAAACAACAGATTACAGCGAGGCTTTGCACAAAGCCTTGTAAGCTGGAGATGCTGGGGGGTTGGAGCCGTGATCCCGTTTACTTTTGAGCTTCAAAATGCCATTAAATAAATATTTAACCCCATTTTTTAAATGCAATTGAGTAGCTTATGCCTGTGCAATTCCAATAAAATTTTGTGGAAAAGCTAAGTGGTTTCCCCATGAGACAGAAAGTGACCTAATTTTGAAGGAAAAACCAACAAAACACACTCTGAGCTTTCACTGTGGACTTTAAAATGCTCTTCTTGACTAATAATTTATTACATGTATTTATATTTATTACATTATATGTATTTATCACTTGGTTTTTACGTGATAAACACACATTCACAGAGGATTTGTAATGTAACAGGGAAGGATGCTGAGATTTTTGGGTCAACCAAGAGGAGCTGGGACTGAAATGTGGGATCCAGGGGCTCCCTTTGATCCCATCTCCCTCTTGCAGAGCCCCCACCTGCCCCAACACCAGCACAGCAAAGGCAAAATGTTCAAAATGTTCTCCTTTCTCCTGCCGGGTTCGGGCACAGGCCTGCTCAGAGATTTTCTCATCAAAGAATTGCTTCTGCAGGAGGTTTCTTATCTCTGCCTCAATGCCAGGGAATAGAAACCAGGCTGGACGTGCTGAGCCTTTCTCCTGCCCATTGTGGGGCCACAAATGGGTCTGGGGTGGGTGTGTGGGCTGAAAATAACTTTTAAAAATTAAATTCTACTTCTCCCTTTGTGTTTCACGCTGAAATTTCCAGCTGCTCATGGCAGGAATTGTGGTTTTCTGTCACTTTTACACAATAGGTGCCTTTCCATGTCGCTTTTGTGAGAAAGGAATGATGCTTCAGAATTCTCCCTGAACTTTCCCGAAGGAATCATCTCTCCAGTGATTCCAAACCCATGGGGGCAATGATATCCAAAGGATGCCCCCAGCAGCTGCTCCTGGGGTGAGTGACCCAAGCCCAGTTCGGTTGGTGGCATTGCCATCTCCTGGCCACTTCCAGCATGACCCCAACCCTTGTCCTTGCACAGTTTTGGTCACTAAAATTGTGGCTGGGGGGATAAAAACAAGCGAGGCTGGAGCAGGAATTCACCTGTGGGGTTTGTGGGGCCGTGACTGCGGGATTAACCCACAGAGCTGCTTAAAGCCACTCCCGCGGTGTGTCACCGATCCCAAACTCCTCACGAAGCACCCAAAAAGAGACAGAAAGGACGCAAAAAGGGCTGCTGGGAACTCACAGAGGGTGCAGGAGGCTGTGGGGGGTGACAGGGCACCGTGTCCATCAGAGTCCCCATGCTGGATGTCACAGCTCAGCGCCAAGGGAAGGTCCCGGCACTCCCGAAACCTGAGGGGAAAAACCAATCCACCAAGGACCTGAGCCCTCACAGGGGCTGTGGGGTGCCTCTGGAAATGGGGTGGGATGGGGTCTGGAGCACGGGGAGCAGGGCTGGGATGGGGTGTGGGGCTGGAATGTGAGGAACAGGAACAGGAGCAGGAGCAGGGCAGTGCTGGGGGTGAGGAGATGCTGGGAACGGGGTGGCACGGGGAGAAATGGGGACCCCAGAGGGAGGGGAGGGGTGAAATGAGGTGGAATGGGATGGGGTGAGGAGGAATGGGGAAGGTTGGGATGGGATGGGATGCGGTGG
>VZTH01001235.1:0-142562 GCA_013397815.1 Aleadryas rufinucha | reverse complement strand
ATTTTATTTTAATTAAGCGGGTTTGCTTCTGTTCGCCCCGTTTTGGGATGCGGGATGCTCGCGTGCCCGAGCGCAGCGCGGCCCCGGGGCTGGGATGCACCGGGAGCCGCCGCGGTGCTGGATAATACCGCGGGCAGGGATGGGAGGGATGTGTGTGTGCCGAGCATCGCCGACACTGCCCGCTCCCGAAAAGTTTTCTGCTGGCCTCAAGCGCCTTTTTTTCGTGTGCAAGACATAGCTGGGTGTGCAGGTAGAGTCACCTGCGCTCGGGAAGCTCCCCCGTTAGTTTCGGCTTGCTGCAGCGCACCCCAGGTGTTTCCTGAATTTTTATCAGAAACTGTGGGACTTGCCGGTGTTATGCTGAATATTCCTCTGCATGCGGTGGGGGAATGCGGGGACTGACGTGGCGGCAAGGTGAGATGCAGACTGCGAAATTCGGAGCTTCTAAAAGGAGGGAGGCAAAGCGAGGTGCGCGGTTGGAGACGGGCGAGGAGCTCAACTTCTCCCACGCCAGCGCAATGCCTCTCGTTCGTGGGGCACTGATGGTAGGAAACAAATGGATTCATGCTCGTGTTCATGAGGCGGGAGAGGTCAAAAAGAGAAAAAAAATGTATTTGCAAAAGAGTTTGGCCGTCTTCACTTTTATTTCGAAAAGACATTTTAACTGCACTTGCTGTTTTGGGGGGAGTTTTGGTGTTACTCTCATAAATACCTCTGCTGCAAAACTTATGCCTTTCTTCCCCAGCTGCCTTGGAAGCGAAAGTTTGTCACGAAGTAGTCAATAGGGAGTGTGTAATAAACCTTGAAGGGATTAAACACCCTCCTTAAGAACTGGAGTCTAGTATTACAGCGTGAGGTGATTGATTAGTTTTTGAGGAAGCTTATGTCAAATTCTAATCCGGTTTTGGATTGTGCTTGTCGTGTAATGTTTTTTGCTCCAGCACTTTATCATAGCAATGAAGTAGCGAGCTGCAGCCCTGCGATAAGGCATACATTTCTTTCACACTCCCATCCTTTTGGACAATAAAAGGCTGTTTACATTCTTCACATTCTTGCAGCCCAGTTTCCAACTAAACAACGCGCAGGGGTGAGAGATGGGAAAGGAGAGCAGCAAATGGATTACAAAGTTGCTGAGCAGAAGGGAACTAAATAAAAACTCCTTCCTCACACCTACAACCCCTCTCACTCACTCGCACCCTCCTTTTATCTTCTTTGGTTTTTTTTTTTTTTTAGAGATATCAAAGGGATCAATTGAAACTTGTACCATCAGGGATCGGGTTTGTTATGCAATGTTTTGTGGATGATGTTGGGAAGTTGCTTGCTGTGGTTTTACACGCTGTGACTGAAGGCTGACTGAAAGAAGCAAAGTTGCTGCCTTGAACCAAACAAAAATCCTAAATAGCCACTGCAGGTCCTCAGGTGGATGTGGCACTCAGCTCACCCAGGAGGATTCATTTTTTTCTGCATTCTTTAGATACAGACCAACAAGGTTTTGGAGTCAATTAATTTTATAGCTTATATACGTTAGTTTAAATAATAAAGTAAAGTAAAATAACAATGTGTGAGATTTTTGAGGCATTTTAGGTGTACCTTTTATTGCTAACCTACTGCTGAAAAGTTGTGTAAATGCATTTTGGCATGGTCTTACCAGAACATCTGGTTAAAGTTACAGCTTATTATAAATTAAGAAATGTTTGGTGTTGGTGGTAATGCATTGAATGCAAGTCTGTGCTGTTCTTTGTTCTTTGGCCAGAATTTGGAGGGACTGGTGGCTTCCTGGAATCTGATTAGCAGGTTTAGAAGGGAGGCATTGGTATTACTGATTCTTGACTTTTCTTTCCTTTTTTAACCAAAAATCAATGTGGATAAGATTAATACTACAGTGAAGGCTCAGCATTTCAGCCAAGAAAAAAAAAATTCCTGGATTTCAGTGTTGCAATACAACAGCATTTTAGTAAGCCAGAAATGCTACCATCAAACCCTTCCTGATGGAGCAATCTTATTTTTTATAAAATCAGAGGTGTTGGAATGGGAAATATTTTGGCACTGCACTTCAGTGAAGGGAAAAGTGTTTTTTATTTTAATAGATTGAACTTCAAATGCGGTCTTGCCTTTCAAATACCAAAGTGTGCTGTCTACTTACCTGCTTCTTAAAGATGCATAAATTAGGATGAAATCCATGTGAAACTTCACAAATTTGAGGAGATTATGGCAGAGTGTCTCACTGAATTTCTGAAAGCAATGTTAGGTGATCCTTTGTATGCTGTATCTAACCTTGTTCAGTTAGAAGTTCATGTTTAGTACATTTAATACAGCATAGTTGTATTTTTGTAGCATGTTTCTAGATTATTATTTTGACTGCTAGATGGGGTACCAGTATGTATGCAGCAATAGCACATACATATTTCCTAAAATATTTTGCATATCAGGATATATTAAGCAGCAAGGAAAGCTGCTGTTGAGTCAGGTTGAGGTGCTAACTTGCTCCTGTATAAATGCATTCATTTCTAAAGTCAGGTTTACCTTCTGTTGACAATATGGAGCAAAACAACAATTTGCAATCCACAGTCAGTGCATGTCTGGGCTGTTATTGATAAGAAGATGAAAAATTGCTGTGTTGTGTTATCATTAATAGGCACTCTTGCTTTACTATTAATTTTCAGTAAGCTTTTCCAATTGTCACATAACTGCTGAATGCCCTGTTAGTTATCTCTTCGCAAGTAATGGAGTTCTGCATGTTGAGAATTGAAGTGAGTGAAGCATTAGGATAATGCAGTTTATAGAATGCCTGCTAGTGTTTTGTTAAGTCAGCTTTAAATACCTCTAAGGAAGGGGGGGCTGCTTCTACTTCCCTGGGAATATTACCTGTCATTTTAAAAAATTTTTGTTGGGAAAAAAAAAAAAAAGCTGTCACTATCCCTGTGTCTAGGCAAGGTGTAGTTACAGCCACACACAGTCCCTGGCAGGAGCTATGGTTCTGTAGGGTAATCAGGCACTGTAACTATTGATTTATTCTTGCATCTCTGTGGTCTGAAATTAAGAAAGGATCACAGCAGCATTTTCCAATGCCTATAGTCAAAGTTGCTTCAGCATTCTATCAAAAAACTCTCTTCTAACATTAGCATTTGGCAGAGCTGTTGCTGCATTAGAAATTTAGTAATCAATCATTTTACAAACCCTTCAATGCAGTTGATTTTTTTTTTTCCCAACAGTGTTTATATAGATGAGAAATAATTAGGAAAAAAAAACCCCAAAGGTTGTTCATTTAAGATTTTTCTCCACCAAGTTTGAAGTATAGCATTTGACATGAGTGAAATTGAATGACAGGTTGCTTGCCTTGGAATTTCAAGGGCTGAAATTAACTATAACCAAAACAGTTTTTGACAATGAAACAAATTTTTTAGAGGGTTTTTTTTAACAGAATTGAAGGTTCTGGTACAACTTGAGCTGCAAGAATATTTGCTACAGTACAAGATACCGTTTCATAAGAAGAAATATCTTAAAAGCTGAGCTAAAGCTGCCTTTCCATTTAAAATATGCACACCCTGTGAGGTAGAAACACCAAGATATGTTCCTTCTGGCTACTTTAATTTTGTCTCCATAGCCTTACTAATGTGGTCCAGGTAGGATGCCCTTGCAGTGAGAACCAGAAATAGGCACCATGCAAGACTCAGCTCCATTTCAGAAAGGTAAATGCTTCCCTCTGGTCATCTTGAAGTGCACAGATGAAATTCCATCTCCCCTTAATTTCAGGGAGAACTTTGTCATAAAATATATTGGACCCAACCTTTCATTTGGCTTACTTTGGTAATTTTTTTTGGTGCTGTAGGCATTGTAAGCCTATGTCTCCTTCTTGTGTAATAAAGTAATGTAGGTAACCCAAGAATTGCAGGTAATTTGGGGCTGGAGACAGATCAACAAATGCTGGTTTCAGCAGATTGAGAATTTACTATCCTGATCGAAGAGCTGTGTCTTGAGGTGGATGGGGCCAGGTTTAGTTTACATAGGAGGTTCACAACTCAACCTGTCCTTACATCACATCTTTTGACCTAGTTCTGTGAAACTGGTAACTGATATTTTTCAGTTTGTTTGTAGGTTGGCTGGGGCACAGGAAGGTTACAGATCCTGTTTAAAATCTGTACAGCAAGACTTGTTTGACTGATGCCCAGTAGGCCACAAGGTACCCCTTGGATACACACAAGGCTTCCGCAGCACAGGGCGCATAAAATCCAAGTCTCAATCTTTCCATCTGTAACACACAAAGAATTTTTCTGCCATTGTGAAGCACTTTGAGAGATGTCAGAGCTGTGCTGTAAGTGTAACAGACAGGGAAGTGAAACGGAAAGATTGGTGAAGCCCCAGTGCTAAAAGAGGATGCTCTCATCACTCCCACCTTCCTGGTTTTCCTCCTGCACTTTGGTTTCTGCAAGAAGGGAACTCAGGAATGGGACTTGAAAGGGAGCAGCAGAAACCACTCACTGACCTGGACATTAAGAGCATCAGAGAGGTGCAACTCTGCTCTAGGTACACCAAGTTCCTCCTATTCTGTTAACATTTTTACCCTTAATCAACGCTTTACAAAGAAAACTGTGTAAGGAGAAGCAAGAGCTGCTTGGGAAATTTGCACTGGGGTGCCAGCAAGTTGCTTGTGGTCTGTGGGTGAGGTGTTGACCTTTATTTGGTCCGAGTGTTGAGTAAGACATGGTAATTCTTGGGCACTTCTGGTAAAGAGCTGTGGTAAGGAAAGGTCAGTGCTGGTCTGTGCTGAATGCTTTTAAGACAAACGTTGTGATTCCATAGGTGGGGCTTGCATCTTGGTCAGAAACAGAGTGAGCTGTTCTGGTGCTCAGGGAAGCCTGTAGCTTTGGATCTTTCACACCTGCTTGTCAATGTATCAAAACCAGAGGCAGCAGGGAAAAAGGGAAGGGGGCTTTTCGGGTTTGTGCTACGCGCTTCACAGGACAGTGCATTTGCTCTGCTAATCTGTCTTCTTGTCCTGATTTTTGCCCACTTTAACACACCACTTCACTGTAGCCGTTATAAAGCACCAACACCGGCTGTAAAATCTTTGCTAGATCAAATCTTGGAGAACTGGATCAAATCTAGCAGAACTGGAGAACAGGAAGGTGAAAGTTCCCATTCACATGGCTATCATAAATTCATCCTGAACTTGACTTCCAAACACGCTGTTTTGAGGCAGCTTTGGCCCTTCACTTCAAATCTTAAATATGTTTATGTTTATTCCCCAACCCCATTCATCTTTCCCATTATGTTTCCATTCACTCTGTTTCCCACTGTGTTTGTAGCTGTAGTTTGTGTAGTGTATTTAGGTACTTAAAGAATAAATCAGAGTTAAAGAAAGTAAGGGGTGGACCTGCTAGGCAGTTTTAGCTTCCAGCAGAGCATCACTACTGTGAAGTAAGTCCAGTCTGCAGGTCAGGACTTGGAAAACAATGCTAATTCCTTTCCTGTAGGGAATCCGCTTGTGGGCTGGTGTTCTCTGTCGGCTCTAATCTCAGTTGCACTTAAACAAAGAGGTGCAAGGAAACAAATTAGGAGTGGGGAGGAAATTAACAGCTATGAAGTTCGGTCAGCAGTTAAGACTGAGTAGTTTTGTCTTTGCAGCAGGGATTTCAGTGCTGGTGTGATGCTCTGCTCTCCCTGGAATGGCAGTGCTTACTGTAAATATAGAATTGGAACAACTGACTATAATTTAAAGTAGATTTAAAGAGCTGTAAGAGCTGTAGTTCTTGAGATAGGTTTTCTCTTTGTTCCAAATGACTGGTAGTAATAGAAGCTATTATTAGCCGGGAAGTGAAAATGAAAGAATAGGGAGAAATAAAAAAATAAAGCGAAGAATCTAATGTCTCTGAAATCAGGTTTTATGTGCATTGGGGCCAATTATGGTTATTGTATCATTACAGTACAGATTTGAGGCTACTCCAAAAACCCTCATTCTGGTTCTCCAGATCCAGCATGTTTGGTTTATGTTTATGATCAGTTGCGAATTTCTTGACCTTATAGTACTTGTTTTAGGCAATGACCAGGTATTTCTAATATCATCAATCACCAGTATAAACACAACCTTAATTTCATCTTACTTCACCCATTATCTAGGAAAATAAAATACTGTGCATAGAAGTGCTTCTATATTTGTTCTGCTATTAAGTAGATTTTGGGGGTTTTAATGGAGAAGGAGCTGGCTATGCTTGAGGCTGACCTGGAGGAAAAAAGCCTTGGGACTTTGCTAAGGGAATAAGAGGTGAATATGAGAGAAGAGAGAAAGATGATGGATGTAAAAGAGTCCCATGGGCAGGTGGAGTGAGCCTGAGAAGTTACTACAGGATGAGAAGGACAGACAGACTGGCAGAATCCAGGAATATTCCCACAATAACAGAGATCTACCTGTGCGTGAAACCCAGATGGGTGAAATACGGGACCTTGAAGTTTTTTTCCCTTTAGTGCTGCCTGTCGCTCTTCTCTTTGCAAGCACCTGCTGGTTGATTCTGTTGTTCATAACAAGTGTTTGGAAAGTTGGAACTCTTGTTCCCAGTGGGAATTTAAGGGTCTCATGGCCAGTGTTTTGTTCTCCATCCTTTAGCTGTAGCTGTTACTAGTGAGTGTGTTTCTCCGCCACTGGGAGCCTAAACCCAGGCAAGGTGTTCCCAAGTTGAATTTTCTCCTTACTCCAGGCTGTTGGGTGGTTCCTAGAAGAAAACTTATGAAATTGTAATACATTAATAGGCACATAACAGTAGTTTTATAATGCACTGTAATTGGAGTTCATGGCACTTTATTGTCAAGATGTGTTACATGTATGTCATCATTATTTTGGGAAACCTAAATCGAGCCTAGAGGCAAATTTCTTATCTTTTCCCCAGTAGATCAGAAGAATATTCTGCACAACCTACTCCCTCCTTCCCTGGCCCATCTCCATACAAAGGCAAAGAGCTGCTGAATCTGATCTTAGCTTACTGACAACAGGGGCATTTTTGGAGTGACTTGATGTGGATCAAGGCAGGAGTGAAGCCCAGTCCTTCAGTTTCTCTAGCAAACAGTGTGGCAGGGAGAGGGCTAAAGTCTGTGTTGTTTTCCACTCATTAAACTAACAAAATGCTAATCGGCTTTGTGGAAATCGGCAGTAGATAATATTACTGTGGCACCACTGACTTACTGGGTGTGTTAGCCTGGGCCACTTTAAATTAAGTGATTGAAACATCTGACTGTTTTTTGAAACCAATTCAATTTTACACATTGACTACTTTCAATTCTGTCACCATTTAAGGCAAGGAAAAGACCGATGCTAAACTCCTTGTGGGGCTGGGACAAATCCTGAGGTACAGCCACTGCTGTGTGCCAGCCTCTGCTGCCTCCCTCTGCTCTGCTGAGCTGCTCTGTCGATTTCCAGGCATCGAATTAGTCTTCCAGTGCTGGAAACATCCATTTTTGAGTTAATTCTGAGTCAAACTGCACTGTCTTCTGTGCTGAATGACAAATCCATCAGTCTTCTTTGCATTCCCCTGGCTTGGGTCTGCTCACTGCTGTGAAGAAGTTTCTGGCCCTCCAGGGAGCTTTTCTGAACTGCATTCTGCTGTGAGCTGCCTGCCTGCTTCCTCTGTTTCTCTCTCTCCCTCCGTGCTCCATCTTCCCAAAGGTTTTTTTTTCCAAGCAGAGGATGCTCAGTTCTTCTGGGAGAACCAGCAGCTTCCCTGCTTTCCTCTTCCTCCTGGAGATGCCCCCCTAGTCCAAAGTACAGCAGCCCAGGAGCAGGTAGAAAGACTGCCTTCCTTCCTACTACTCAGCTTCAATTTTTTAAAATTTAAATATTTTTAAAAATGTTTTTTAAAAAAAAATTATGTAATTTTTTTGCAGGAATCAAATAGTTAGAGCTACTTTTTCAGACTCTATTTGTGGTCATCAGTTCACCCCTCGCTGACAGCTTCTGTCCAAGCTCTCTGGTAGCAGATTAATCCAAAGGTTTATCAGCTTTGGGTCCTAGGTTGTAGAATGTATTTCCAGAATGTTTCCATTCCAAATTGTCCAATTTTTAACTGATTTGTCACAATTCCAAATCTGAGTGGATATCCACTTTAAAAGCACATGACATGATGTGGGGATTAGTTTTTAAGGAGCAAGTTTCATGAAACTGTAGATGCTGTAGATTCTGCCCTAAAAAGCAGTTGTTTCTAAAAAGCATATTTTTCCCCTCTATGTAGGGACACCCTCTCCCTGTGAAGGTCTTGTTGTGGCAGTGAGCTCTGGTGTGTAAAACTTACATCCAGACCATGAGATGCAATAATCTGCATTTCTACCACATTACCATCCAGGGGGCACAGAAGGTTTTTTGGTTTAGACTTTCTTTCCTTCCCCGTAGAACTCAAAATCCCTGATTTGATTTTTTTTTTTTTTTAACATCAGTTCTGGTGAAATCACAGTTAATGCTTTTCCTTAGAGTTCTTAAAAAGTGGGAAAGCCATTCTCATCCATCTTACTCTTCAAGTCTCTTCTTCTTTTTCTTCTCACTAGAATTCAGTGTCCCGTTCCTGGCACCAAGCTAAGATAGCTTAAAATAATACCAATGTGTTGATTGTCTGACAAGAGAATTAATGCATTGTTGAGTTAGGACCTATTTGATTTAAATTATATAAAATGCTTCTAAATGTAAGAATGAAAAAACATGACATACCTCATACTCAGATCCATCTTATGGTGTTCACCCCATAATCCTTTTTTTCAGACACGCGTGACCTGTGCGTTATCAGCAATGGGCAGCCTAATGCTGCAGTAACCAGGGAATTTAAACTCCATATTTTATTTAACAAAACCTCTTTGTGGGTATTGGATGGGATCTGTTACTCTGCTTGCTTAGACTGAGGGTTCAGTGTTGCTGTTTTTAATACTTGATGTTGAACAATGGGAGAAGGAATGAATTTAAAATAGCAAACTTTGTATTTATGATGACTAAGGACACCGCTCTGCAGTAACTTGCCTTCTGGTGAGTTTGCAATGTTCTTTCAATGAACAGTACAGTTATATTTTTGGTGGAATAATAAGATTAATATGGGGACAAATACAAATATAATGGTTATTGTATCTTCCTCGTGTTTTGATGGATTGAATTGTCTTATCCAGTCCAGAGTAACTACTAGATTTATTTTTAATTTTTTTCAATAACTCTGGTAACTGTGGGGAGATGGAACTTGGTTCTGTTTAGATGTCAAAACTGTAGTCCTGATAACACAACTCAGTAATCACTGCCTGACTTGTCCCATACCAGTGATATCCTTCCATGCTTTCAGGGAGTATTGAGATTAAACTCAGTCTGTGATCAGTTATTAATAAAGTCTGCTGAACATGTGCCCTATGCCCCTATTTCTGTCTCATCCACTACAGTTATTTAACAGAAATTTAATTATCTTTGGGATCACCTGCTCTGATCCAACTGAAGTGTGCAGAATGGTTGAACAGTTATTTCAGTGATGGGCAGCAGCATCACAGGAAGCTTGATTTTCCTAGGAAATGGGCTAAAATAATATTTGAAATAGAAACAAGTCTGAAAGCCAAAACACACCTACATTGCGATCAGAACTTCACCAGGACTTCTGGGGTGGCCACATTTTGGTGGTTTGGACAGACATATAGAGGCTGCAGAAGAGCTTTTAATCTTTCCTTGGCTGTAATGGAAACATGGGCTGTTGTATAATTCATTTGGTTCAGACTCCTCCTCAAAATACTCACCTTGAAAAGGAGTAGTGATCAATTTTAGTGGGGCAAGAAAACCTACATAAATTAAGTTGGTCTGGGTTCTTTTCCTTGTTTCTTCAATTTGAGAGTAACATCTTTAATAAATGTGGTCAGGAGTTTTCTACTCACACTTCTGGAAAATTCAGTCATTAAAAGATAATACAGAGGTTACTGATACCATGACTTTGAATTAAACACCTGCAGTTTGTGTATGGTGCCTGAGAATGAGATTCAGCCAGCTCCCCACTCAGAAGGGAAGGTCCAGAACATGGATTGCAGGGATGCCTGATTTCACTTGGGCTAGCAGACTTTTTAAAGGTAGCTGGGTGGCTTAAGGTAGAAGAGCTTTTAATAGCTAATAAATAAACAGGTGGTATCTCCATTCTCTCTGTGCAAATAAGTCAGTGCTTATCCCCTAGTCAGGATGGCAGAAGGGAAAGTGAGCCTGGATGTCTCAAGACAGTATCAAATATATCAGGGGAGACAGTATTCTACAGCACCTGCTCAGTGCCTGCCCTCAACAGGACTGAAACCTGCTTGGATCTACCTTTTAAAGAGACACAATAGGTACAAATTTGTTCATTTATTTGGGCGGGAGGTGGATTATGTACAAATTCAGTGAGAGCAGGAAAGTGACGTTTCCTGCGCCTACCTGAGGATGTTCTTGCTCCTGCAAAGGGACACTAGAAAATAAAACGTGGTGGGAGCATCACTGCAAGCATTTTTGTCCTCTTTTTGCAACCTTAGTCAAAGGTGTGTGGAAACCACATCCTGGATTGGATCCTTCAACAGAAATCGAGGAAGGAATGCCTGGGCTTGTGTCCTGGAAGAGCCCATACATGGATTAGCAGCTTGGGTGCTTGGTGAGGTGTGCTCTTAAACTAAAAGGAATTTGCAGCCTTAAAATGTAAGGACTGCTTGGGTCATGTGTCTTACTGTGTGATTTTAGAGATTATAGATTTAGGCACCAGTTATGAAACTGGGGAGGAACTGCATTTGCTGTCTGTCAAACTCCCTGCTTTTGTTGTTCTCCTTATCAGATGGATACCTGGAAAAGCTGCCCAGTATCTTCCTGTGATGTAGGATTGCTGATGCTGATCACTTCCTAGTATTCTTCTCTAGTGTTTTTTTAGAAGGTCCCATGATAATCCCTAGGAAATCTCACAGCTGATGGTATCATATTGTTTAGTTTTTCCTAATACTATGCACAAAGTTTTCTTAATTCTTTCACTTTATGCTTAGCTATCTTCTTTTCTGTCACTCTTGAGACACTTTGTTCAGGCTGCATTATTTGCCTGTTCCTGGGGACCTTTTCCTCAAAGAACTGCAACATTAGCACTGTGAGTCACAGCAAGTTTTGCCTCTTTATTGATCTTTTCTACTGATTCTGAGTGTTGGGAGTAATTTACTTTTTTTTTTTTCCTTGCTTCTTTCCTGTTGGTTTTCACAGAACATCTTACTGGAAAGATATGTGCTGACCCAATTTGCTTAGACAGTATCTTTTAACCCTCCTAACACAGAGGAGTCTTGGAGAATTTGGCAATTTCTCAGGTTAAGAAAATGGGTTAGATTCAGGAGGAAGACATTATATTCTGAATAATTCTCTCTGAATATTTTTTCTACTTCAAATTGTGATGTTTTCACTGCCGCTTTTTTTTTAAAGGGCATGTGATGTAGACAGGTTGGGTTTCTTCTGGACATCTGCAGCCAGCCCATGAGGATGGGACACTGTGTGCTGTCTGGATATTCTGAAGATGTGAACTACGTGACTGTGTTAGCACCATGCATGAATTAACAAGCAAAACAGTCCCAAAAAGGAGGATGAATGCAGCTGGGAGGTTTTGGTCAGCTCAGAGCTCAGGGAGAACATTCCTGTATCTACCAGAAACATTACCAGGCTCTCCAATGAATTATTTCCTTTGCAAGCTCTTCAGGGGCGTCAGTGCTCTGAGTAAAATTGATAGTGTCCAAAAAGAAAAATAGCAGCAGGAAATACAGATGAACAGATTGTACACCTAAATGTTTTGCTCAGTCCCTAATTTCCTATTAGAGAAATACCCCACGAATTCCCAAGGGAGACGTTTCTTTGCAAGCAGTGACAACCTTTGTAGCTGTCAGTGTGTAAGAAAAGCTGTCAAAAGATGCTATTAAAGAATCACATATTCTGTTGATATAAACCTGATATTGCTTCAAATTTCCTATTACTGAAAGAAATACATTTAGAGTAGTCTGTAAAATAGTCCTTTTGCCTGGAACCACCAGCTTTTCTCGTACAAGTCATCGTCTTTAATAGATAAGCTTTCCATTAAGAGCTAGAGAAGGTGCTAGTTTTTCTTTCAGCAGTTAGAAATAAGAACAATAAATGTATGGGGGAAATGCATCAATTTGGTTAGGAACATCAAAGTGTGTTCCTATCTGAAATACAGACAGGTCAGTTCAGAGAAGGCTCCAAGTATAGAATTATTGACCCTGGAGGATAAGATACAGAATAACCTTCCTACGCTGTGCTTTGTCAATTTTAAGTAGTGTTTGCAAGGTGAGTAGTTTAACAGTCTCATTCCCCTCAGCAAAATATTAATAGTAGATTGCATCACAGCTTTTCCTAAAAGTTTTTTCTCCCTCTTTATAAATTACACTGCTGTAAAAGTATATTAATGTTCTATATGTCTATTAATCTTTTGTAAGACAATATGAATAAATCCAAGTGATTGATGTAACTCATAAAAGCCCATAATTGTCTCTCTTTTTCTGATGTGGTTGCGAATTTCGTGATGTGGTCTCAGTTCTGGGGCCAACTGGTTGAGCCCTCTCTGTGGTGTGTCACAATCCTGGAAGCAATGGGGTCTGCAGGTGCTACATCCAAGTGTAGGGTGTAAGATTAACCCAGGAGATCACAGGGTTAAAATAATTTTTTTTAATCTTTTAAAATATAAATACAAATCTCATAAGTTAACCGTTGAGATTAAATTCTTCTTTCACATGGTGCTAATTGTATGTCTGCTCTGTGATATTTTGAAACCTACCAGGCAAGAAAATATTCTGTTTTATTCACAAGGCTTTTGAGCCATCTATTCAAGAAGTGCACTGTCCTCCTGACAGCTCAAATAGGAAGCAATCCTGGCTGTACTGCCAAGCAAGGAAGAACATCTCATCCTGTGACATATTCAGTATATATATGTAAGAAAACATCCTGGGAAGTTACCAGGTGAATGCTGTCCTTTAAGTTTACCACACAGTACAAATATGACTTGTTTCAAGGAATGTGTACATTAGCAACAAGGGAAAAAAATTGCTAAATTCAATTGTATGCTGCCAATCAAAGCCTATAGTTCATATAATCACCTTTGGTCCAACATCAACAACTGTCAACAATATATTTTGAAAATAACCTTTTAATGAAATCTGAAGCAAACAAGATTGTTTAAATCATCTTTGGGAAGATTAGTTTCCAGGGGGAGTTACTCTGTTGTACTGTGATTTCCAGTGACTACGTCAAATCTTTTCAGTAGTGACAGTGATTATGAACAGAATGATTCAAAGTCCATCTGTGAATTCAGTCTGCAGTCTTACAGAAGAACAGGACCCCCTTTGCTCCTGATGTCTGCTTAGAGTGTGACTCATTAACCATTGCCTTCTGAGCCTCAGGCCAGCTGCTTTTCACTCAGTCGTCCCCTCATCAAGGCAGCAACATCCCAACTTGGAGGCAGAAGTGCTTGGGAGGCTGTGTCAAAAACCTGGACAAAGCAGGCAACATTCCTCTGCTCTCTCCTCATCCACAGATTTAGTTTTTTGATAAATATTTGGCAACCACTTTAGTCAATCATGGTAAATTTAGTAAATCTGGGGTAAATCTATGCTGTCTATTCCCAGTCATCATCTTCCCCTTTCTTACCACATAGGACTTTAGAAAGGATGTGCTCCATGATTTCCCAGGGGGTGAAGTGAATCTGAGCAGCTGGTAAACTCCCAGATTGTTTTTAGCCTTTTTGAAAACAGTTGCTATATTTGGGGTCTTTCCTGGCTGTCAGGGCCCTCTCCCAGTCTTCAAAACCTTTCAAACCTGATAGTGAACAGCCCTACAATCACATCAGCTGGCTCTCTCAGCACGTTTGAATGACACCCCCCTTTCCTCTGGGCCATATTTGGGTTCAGATTGCTCAGGGGACCCCAATTCCCTGCTCTCTCTGACTGATAGTAAGGATTGTGTAGGGAATAGAATAAAACTTCAGAGGTCTTGAATTAGTTGTGCAAGAGCCAAATGGATTCCTTGGAGTTCAATATGATATCACTGAGACAGGCACCGTTGTTTTTGTTTAGTGATGGATGCTAAATGATCATCAAGCCAAAATTTAAATAATTATCTGCTAAGGAATAGTTTTCATTTACAATTTTGTCTCTAATTTAAGCTAGAAGGACATGGATGGTTCACTTCAGGTCTCTTTAGGAGATCTAAGCTTTACTTAGAGAGTAGGTCTTGAGTTTGGTCTTCCAATATCGACAGAGAATTGCCCCACAGAGGCAGAAGGAAATGTTCCTTGTGGACAAGGGTACCCAGGGTGGGGCAGCAATGTGCACTTGCTTGATGGCTCTGGGGCAGTCCTGTAAGAGCTGCTTCATTCCCCACCTTTCTCTACAGTTTGAATGTGGGATACTGTTCTACATTAGCAGTGTATAAGATTCAACAAACATTTCAAGAACAGCATTAGTGTGGGTTAACCCCATTTTTTTTCTGAGTAAAAACTCAAGAACGGTTTTCTTAAAATACTGATTATTGAATTCTGTGCTGTGTTACATTTCAGCAATGCCCACAGATACAGAAATAATGTATGCTTAAGGCAGACACAGGAAGAAGATTCGTAATTCTTTGTAAGTCTCATCCTTCTGAATTCAGTCAGAGTTTTATGGAGAGCAAGCACGGAGGTAAAACTCCAGCCTGTTCTTCGACTCAGACTAACAACTTTTGCTCCTGCAGAAATGATTCACGTTTTTAATCTGTTAGTTTGTGTCCTACACATTGAGGGCTTGTAGAAAAATAATTTGAGAAGCTCTTGATAGGCAGGTGAACCTCAAAGCAGTTATATCACCTGAAAATTTATCAAACGTAGGGACGACATTTTTCAGCTATGGAAAGAAATTATCATTAACCACAGTCAAGCAGTCGCAGTTTTCTGCCATACAGGAACTTTGTTCTCCCCTCAGTCTGTGAGCTGATGTAGTGACAAGCTGCAGAGAGATGACAGATTTTGCTAAGGATTTGGAGTCTGAACACCTGTGCAGTGTCATGCATTTAAAAATAGAATGTGACAGCAAAACACATCAACCTTCTAATGTCCAAATGGAAACCACAGGGGTTTTTTCTTCAGCTTTTATCCAGAGAAATCACTTTCAATCATCACTGGCCAAGTGAAAATACAAAGCAAGGCTGTTTTGTTGTGGTCCAAAACAAACAGGAACAAATCAGAATGGTAAGCACAGGTGCACAGAAGATATTCAGTAATCCCCATTTCTTTCTCCTCAGTGCTGCTGTGCATGTCTGAGGGTGCAGGTTATTAAAGGTCCAGAGCGATTTCTTCAGGAAACCCTCGGAGGTGGGTTAGGAGAGGGCTGCCACCAAAGCTGCTTTGCATACCTTGACTTGTGTGTGACTCGCTCAGCCCTCCAATGAATGTATCAGAAAAAAACAACCAACACTTTTTTTTTGTTTCCTATAATCTTCTCTCTGGGAGAAAAAGAAGCATTAACCAAGGGCAAAAAGATAAAAAGAGGATTGCTTGATTGCTGGGTTGGATGTGTGCATTCTGCTCTCCTCGGGAGGAGCCTGCGTCACTGACAGTGTTGGAAGGGAACATCTCTGCTGCCCATCTCCCTTAATAGTATCCTTGAAACGTTAATCAAATCAAAAGCAAATAATCTGTTTGTTGTTTTTTGTTTGTTTTTTTTTTTTTTTTTACCGAGGGAATGAGGTTTCCCAGTCTGCCAGAGCCTCTGAGCCCTCTGCCAGGCTGCTCTGCTCTGTTCTAAGGTTGAATGTAATTACTGGGCAGCACCATGGTGCTGCCCAGGAACCCAATCCATCCCATTTTTCCCATTACACAGTGCTAACCTTTCAGCAAGTGCTCTTTCTTCAGCACAACCTTTGTTTTCAGAGATCAGATGTTTTTTCTTCATCTTGGGTACAATAATTTTGAGAAGTGGTTTTGGCCTCTTTTCTACCACAATCCTATTAGCTGTGTTTAAAAGGACATTTATTCAGTGTTTTGGGACAAGATTTTTATGTGATTGTATGAGGGGGAATTAAAGAGGGTCCATATTTAGCTCTTCTGTGCTCTCATTTATGGATGAGAAAGACAGAAATCTACTTTAGACTCAGATGAGAATTAGCATTTTGGATGACAAAAGCTATCACACATGAATGGGTTGCTTCTTAAAATCAACGAAATAAATTAGACTCCCTGTTTAGGAGCATCTGGCACCCTTAGAACCTAGTTCATATAATGATGTCTCTGTTTGTTAAAAAGAATTATGTAACAATATGGTTGATTTATTTCAAGATGATTGGCTTAGCAACTTAATTGGACTATACCAGAGCACAGAAAAAAATAATTTAAATTAGCTCATTTGTTTGTGGATGACTGCAAGCACTGTGCGTCAGGCTCGGCTCCTTTAGAGGTGAGCAGCCATTTGATCCCGCGAGGAGCCAAACCTTGTCCGCTTCCACGGAAACCATGCTCACACCCAGGGAGCAACAGCACCACGCTGCTGTTCAGGTGTTGTCAAAGCCCACAGAAACCT
Organism: Aleadryas rufinucha; assembly: GCA_013397815.1. Lineage (NCBI taxonomy): Eukaryota > Metazoa > Chordata > Aves > Passeriformes > Aleadryas > Aleadryas rufinucha. Next base: position 126,026 of record VZTH01001235.1, on the reverse strand, counting down.
TCCTCTGAATCCAAGGAGTGCTCCGTGACTCCTGGCAGGCACAGGAACCTGCCCGGAGGAACAGCAAGGCAAAAATGTGCCTTGAGGAAAAAAACTCGTTTTCTCCCTCTGTGGCCTCTCTTCTCCCTTGAGCTGATATTCCACCTTCTGGCTCCCAAATACTATTAACATCCCAGAAAATTAGCATGCTGGATCTGGGTTTTATATTCATCCTGGTGCAAAGTTTTGTGTCCTCTATTTCCAGGCTGGCTACTCATACATGCAAAATGTGCATTTGCAACACCGTTTGACTCCTTCATGAGGTCACCACCTCCCAGCTGAGACAGAACAGTATTATTATTATCATTATCATTATGGTTATTATTTTTGTTATTTTAATAATAGAATAAGAATAAACTTCTTAGTACCATAAGAGTAACATTTACTGTAATGTATTCAAATTACTTAATATCCAAGTAGTATTCTCAGAATAGCACTTGACAATGGTTCAAATAATTTTCAAGATCTCTCCATTTTATTTCAGTTCCAGATGCAGCTCATGTCAGCCAAGAGACTGCTGACTTGTGGGCAAATTCCACTTAAGTGGAGTTAATCACAACAGCTTAAGTTGTTTCTATACTCTAATTTTACACCAATTTAAATAAAATTAGAGGTGTGGATGTTGATTTCTCTTGTGTTGTTGAGTTAAAATACTCTGAGTCCCATGTGATTTCTTTTTCCATTTCCGTAATTGAACACCGAACTCCCTACTTCTCTCCCACCCCACAAAGCACACAAAAAAAACAAGAAAAAACCTAAATTAAAATCAGAATAAGGATTTTACTTAAAACATAAAAGAAGAAATAGGGCTGAAATGCCATACTTATCACACCCTGTGGTTCCTAGATACAGCTGCACATCTGGTGTGCGAGATAATGCGCTGTTTAGAGACCATGGTAGAACACAGAAAATTGGAAATGAGTTTCAAGTCTTAACACTACATTTCCTCACTACTGGGAGCAAGTAAGGCCCTGCTTTCCATTCTTTTTGTAGGTTGTGTGGTTTGATTCCCTCTGTTTTTTTGCTCTGTAAATAATACAGGCATGAAGGGAATCAGGAAAGGAATGGTTCTGTAAGAAGTATTTTCTGCAGAACAGCTGAGAAGGTTTTTTATCAATTCTGAGACCATATACCAAAGTTTAATTGTAATATTAGCCACAGGACAGAAAAAATAAGAGATGCTCTGCTGAAGCCATAAGTAGAGCAATAAAAACATGTGTCTTGTTCATTCACTTATCACATGATATAAATCATTAAAGCCAAAGGCAGTGGTTTACCATTCTCTGCAGCAGAGGATATTCTCTCAGGACTCCCTGGTGCTACAATTCACTTTTGCCACATTCACACCTCTGTTATTTGTATGTTCCTAGCCTGTCGCTATCAGACAGGGGAAGTTAAACCTGCAGCCAGTGTGCTTCCTTGTTACTTCCTTCTGAGACTCGTGGGTGTCTGCATGGGTCTGACTTCTGGTAGGGAATACTTTCCTTGTACAGTCATGCAAAATGCAAGACTTTTTTACAGAAAAATGACACGGGTATAGTGCGTTTAGCTTTGGACTTATTGTACAGGAAATCAACTATGTCTCTAAGCGTAGAACATCAGACCTGATCTGACCTTTTAGTACTTACACACTTCCACACAGTGGTGGGAGCATCATAGCCTGGCTACGAGGCCAGGGAAGCGGCATCCCAAACCAGAGAGAGGAGCAAACCAGCCATGTAGCGACCCTTCCTCCTCCCTCCAGCCTGTTTATGCCGTGTAGTGACCACAGAGATGAAAAAAAGCAGCCAAGTGAAGCATGTTGTTGGCACATTTTGGACATTTTGATCCATACTGAGCTGGCAGAATTTTTGCAGAATTTAGAGCAACGTCGAACCAGAGCTTATCTTATAAGACATACAACTTATCTGCACTAATGAGGTGTTGCACTCTGCTGGCTGGAAGGAGATGTGCTAAGATCCTTCCTTTCTGGAGCGTGATTTGGAAATACTAACCCTGTTCAGTGAAGTAACATAATCAAGCTCCTTGTTCCCTGGAGGTAGGTGATAGCAATCCTTGTTTCTCACTGAGCGCAGCCATCCTGCTCTCCTCCACGCATGGCTTGTGGACAGGAGAAGCTGCAATGCCTCAAACAGGAGCTGGAATGTTCCCAGCCTCAAACCCAGTGAAGAAGAACAGGGAAAACAGATTTATTTACCAGTTTCTGAGCCAAAATCTGTAGCAGACTACCTGCATGTACTCTGGTGAATTTGATGGTCGTGACTGGTCCAGATTAGGTTTGCACCAGTGGGTGATCCAGGCACACAGGGAAGTGGCACAGGGCTGTGCTCCATTTATCCTCATCCCTGCAGCATCACAGGCAGGTAGGACAGGCAAACAAGCCCTTCCTGAAATGGTTCATCACAAGAACTGGCACTTCTGTAGCTATCAGAAGCTGCAATGTAATTTGATGTAACAGGTTTATTGGCCTGATCATGGAGACTCAGAGACTTATAAAATCACATTTTTATTACTGATTCAGTCACGCACATACATATTTATAGCTTTGTAATTGATCACATAGGGCAACACATTAAATTTTAATACAGGGAATTACTTCCTGTCCCTGTAGAACCACCTTTTGTATCCACAGGAGACAGTTTAAAACATTTACAGTGGAGTTGCTTTTATGTCTGTCATACACTTATTACCAGCTTTGGTCTAGGTAGTTACATTTAGATTTGTTTCCTTCTTTGATCTCCACAATCTATGGGAAAACACGCTTTAGAAACAAGAAGGATTGCGTGACTTTTGAAGCCTGGCATCACTTACACATCACTAGTTCTTGTAGCTTCTCTTTACCAGCTCACATCTCACATCTCCTGTTCTAAAAACCTGCTCTTCCTAACCCCTGTATGTTTGAGATTTCAGGTTATTCAGGGCATGTGTTAACACTGATTCCCAAACCTATGCATAACCAGTGCTTAGGTTTCTTACACAGACTCAGAATTTGACAATTTAATGAAAAACACCTCACTTTGTCCTGTTCAGTCAGTGTGTGAATTAAGCAGTGACCATAAGTCTTATTAGCAATTACAGATCCTTCTGAACTTGTTTATTCAGCTTTTTAAATAGTAGTGAGAACTGACTACTGCAGAGGGGTAATTTTCCAAGTAAACTTTAAATCAGCAAAGTCTGTTTTGGAAGCAAATTCATTATTTGCCAGGGAGGTCAAGATTGTGGTCAACTGAAAAAAGAGTAGCCCCAGAAGGAATCTGGACACCAAGGTGTGTAAGGAACACTTTGGTTTTGTTACTGTGCATGGTCAAGTCCTGGAGCAGGGAAAAGTCAAAGGGGTTGTTAGGGGAATGTGGACAGGAGTATCCATGGAACCTTCCTGGTTGTGAAGGTGTCCCTGCCCATGGCAGGGGATCTGAACAAAATGATCATTAAGGTCCCTTCCAATCCAAACCATTCTGTGATTCTATGATTATCTAAACTTTTGTGGGGAAGAAAAGTCTGCTGTGAGTGAAGACAAACAAGCCAACAGAGCTGAGATTTCTCACTGAGGGCTTGTCTAAACTGACCTCAGGTTCAGCCCTTTGGGCGTTTTGCAGGTTTGGGATCCAGCTGGCTGGATCCACTGATATTTGCATTCCAGTTTGCATTATTTGTGCTAACACAGGGAAGACTTTCTCACATTATGCTTTTATACTGTAAAACACCTTTAGTGTGCCTCCGAAGAGAACGCTTCCTCCTGCCCTGTTTCTGGGGCTGTACATTTTCTGGGGTGTATGTTTCAGACACGAGTGCCTTAAAAGCATGTGCCTTAAAAGCAACATGCTAAAGTGCCGTTCCCCCAGCCCCCTCCCCTGGATGATTTATCTGCTGTCAGGGCTTGTTTCACCAACTGCCAGCACCCTGCTAGTGCAGTTCTTTTACACAACCTGGAAATGTTATTCTTTATATGCCAATTGGAATACATCAAATGCGGCGTGGAGTGAGACCAAATTAACACTTGGGGTTATGTGCACTGTAATTCACAGTGAAAGATTGGAAGATGTAAAGATGTGTTGAATGTGCTCCCTTCTTGTTTGATACAGATGTGGAGCAAATAGGTTTGAAATTATATTTTTGCATGCAAATGACAGCAATTTGTATTAACTCCTATTGTGCTAGAATGTAACATTTTCATCTGATCTAAGCCTTTCTGCCTTCAGATCCTCCTTCTGTTCTTACAGTGCATTTACAAAGATCTTAGATATTAATTATCTTGGTAAATTCCTGCAAGGGAACAAATCAGGCTCATGTTGTGACATTCTTCCAAGCGAACTAGGTGTCAAACTCATCTCCCTTTATTAAACACAAGTCATGGATTTATTATCTCCGTGCAGGTGACTGACCAAGTTCTAATTAAGCCCTGTTAAAACTTACATGGTGACTGGATTTCAAATTTGAACCTTGTCATTTTCAAAGTGTCTCAAACCTGTCATTTTGTTTTTTCTGGAAAGGAATTCTGATTTTCCTCTTCTTGTGGACATAAAAAATGGCTGAATAAATTAAAAGGGATTAAAATTGGGTTTCAATAGGACCTTACAGTATGAAGTCACTGTTAGTACACCATTATGAAAAACACAATGGCTGCAGGCGTGGCTCGCTTCTGCCAGGCAAAAGCTAATATTGTTTCACCTTAAAACTTAATAATCGGGCAGCCTCAGTCAATGATTTTCTCTTCTTTGAGAGAGTAATTCATTTAGGAAAGCAGCATGCATGCGTGTGTGTAGGCAGCAGTGAAATACCTCCAAGTGCCCCAGTGTGCTACCTCATGCTAAGTGGTTTGAAAAGGAAAAAGAATTTTAATTTAATTTAGAAAACTGCTGTGGCCTTCCACGCATTCAGCGGGGAGGACACAAGCTGTGAGCAGGTGTGGAGACAGGCAGCTGCAGCATGGCTCCAGCTTCCACACTGGCTGCATGGTGGGCAGGAGGACAACCCTCACAGCCTGGCCTTCGTCCCAAACCTGTGCTGTCGTCTGGAGCAGGTGGGGAGAGGCAGTGGGAAAGGGCTTGCCCAGCGAGGGACGGGTTTTGGCACAGTCCTGGGGAGGTGCTCACCCCCAGGCTTTTCCTGGGCCTCCATCTTATTGAAAAGATGTCAGTGGAGGAGCTCCTCCCCAGTGTGTGACCCTCACATCCCTGGGCTGCATTTCCAAAGCAGCCTCGGCCCCGTGCTTTGCCCCGCTGCGCTCCCCTGGGCAGCCTGATCCGCAACACCAGGCGCTGTTTGAGCAGCAGTGGGTCCCCCTGTGCCTCTGTGTCACCACCAATCCAGCCTGCTCCTGCACTGCCCACGTTTTCCTGTCACACAGCTTTTAAGCAGAAATGTTTTTCTTAGGGAGATGCCACCCAGCAGCTCCCAGGGCTCGGGTCTGACTGTGCTGCTCAGGGTGCACTAACAAAAGCCCACGTGGGCAGCAGGATTTCCAGGAAGAAACATCATCCTTGAGGAGAACAACAAAAGAGTTCTCTGGAAGAGAGCTTTTAACCTGAGACTGTTAGTCAATCTCCCCTGTCCCTGCCCAGCTTATGGATTCTTGGGTACATCCACACACTTCCTTCAAACAGCAGGAGGATTTAGGCAGAATTTGAGAGTCACTGGATAACCCCAGTTAGCTCGTTCTTTAGCAGGAGCTTGCCCAGGAACTTGGGGTGACCACAGCTTTCCTGGGATGTCAGTGCCGAAAGCACTTAAGGCAGCTCTTTTCCACTGGGAGCTTTCCGTGCTGTGCTCTGTGGTGACCCTGCCTGAGCCAAGAGTGGTGCCAGAAAAATACCTTTTAATGCTTTAAACAGAGTGTTTCCTCCCTAACCCAGCTGAGAGTTAGGAAGGAAATGCACCCTCTGACAAGACTCACTAAACTGTGAAAGCTGAGGCAAAGGCCAGAAACCTGGGGTTTGTTTCTGGTCACTCTTCCCTGGCTGCAGTTGTCTCCCATTAAAGGCAGCGGAGTTTGGAAGCACACACGCTGTTCTCCAGGAATGGGATCTTTATCTCCATCACGTCACCGGCAGGTTGTTAGAAAATGCAGCCTGCAGTGAAGCAACACAAAAATCTTATGCTTGATTTAAATAATGGTGTTCATTGCCTATTAAAATGTAACTTCTTGCTTTAAGAAAAGATTAATTAAAATGTACAAGAATGCAATTCAGTTACATTTTATGCTTCAGCCCAGTGCTCACTTTCCATCACTCATTCCCAGAAGTAGTGTTCAGGGAAGCACGGCATTCTCAGTTCTGCCATTAAAAGCACAAATGACTATCAAACCTGTTCTTTTCAAAAGCCTGGCTCGAGTATCACCATTGTTAGATTTTTCATAACATATTACTTTGGTCATTACTGTTTTGCAAGATAATTGTATCAGTGATCTAACTTTTGACAGGATCCAAAGTGGCTGAAAATAGTTCACTGCAGCACCTTTGTATTTTAAAGGCCATTTGGGGCTTGTTATTTTAATCCTAGTGCAGCCTGATTTATCACTTCAAACATCTGTCAGCTGTGCTTTGTCTTGAAATTGATAGTGTTACTGATTTTTCAAGAGCAGCTGGTAGAGGTTCATTAGTTAAGCTCTCAAAGGGAGTAGATAACTGTAATATTTTTCTTTGTTAATCATCTCTTACGCATTGTAATAATACAGAGCTTGAAATCTGCTAGAAATGCACAGCTTCTCTCTGTTTCTAACTCGTCAGAAGCATCCTTTCATTCTTTTAATCTGGCTCGATTATTAAAACTCTCCTCTTCATAATGCAGTAAAAAATTGAATAATGGCACGTGAGTGGGAAGAGAGAAAAAAAACAGCCTTTGCTGTGTCGCATTTAGCACTGAGGGAGGTCATCGGGGTCTCAGAGTTCGCATCCAAACATGAATCAGCTCCAGAGAGGAGATTAAGGGCTCTTCCAGAATTGATATTTAATTTAAACTTTACAAGGCGTACGAAACCTCATGACAACTTCAGTACAGTCAGGTTTGTTTCTAACAGATGCAGCAGTTTTCTGTTCACGCACTTTCCCTGCCACACAAAACAGCCTTTCTGGTTAACTACGATTCTTGAAACATTCCCCCCCAAAAAATCCCTGCCAGGCAGCCTCCAGCTGAGCACCACGGTGACTCCTGCCCAGAGCTTCCAGGGACCTGAGCATCTGGGAAGCCTCCTGCAGCTGAGAGCGTACCAGCGCTAGCGCCGGTTCCACCAGCAGCGCTCGCACACAGATAATTACCGCTTGAAATTAGTATTTTAATGAACTGATCCCGGCAAACGTGAAGCGAAATCTCCCAGGCATTAAGGAAATAAGCAGGAGGGAAATTATTAACTGCAAAGTTCAGCAGACGGCTGGTGGGCAGGTGCCGGCTTGGCAGAGGGGCTGAGCGCTCCTGCTTCCCTCTGCGGGAAGAGGCTGGGTTGGGGCTTGGTCCTGCAAGCTGCCGTGGGTTTTAGGGACAGGGTTTAGTGGGATTTGGCAGTGCTGGATCAATGGTTGGACTCGGTGATGTTTACAGTCTTTTCCAACCTAAATGACTCCATGAGCTGCACCTGCAAGCAGCACAACTTCAGTGTAGATTGAAAACACCTGGCGCGTCTCACAGGGTTTCCAGGTGAATAGGATCGTCTTCTAAATGTCTGCTAAAAATAACTAAATGCCAGATCTCCACCCTGAAAGCACAAGTCTCAGCCCCATAAGACAATACATGTGGCCATAGCACCAGTGAAGCTCAGTGCAAAATAGATTGTGAGAATTCAGCCTGAGTTTCAAGAAAATGCACAGAGTGACTGAAAAAAACACTTGAGAATCAGCAGGGGTTATGTGGTGCTAATATAATAATAATCTAAGCTTTATCTACTGTATCTCAATGAGATATTTTTATACAAGGCTTTTTCAGACCCTTTACAGAAAGGTTTGCATTTCTGTTACTTCTCCACCCTTCAAGAATGAATGCCTCATACATAGGGAAGAACTAAAACTATTTAGTGATATGTAAGAAAAAATTTTAAGAGTTGTTCTCCTACAAACATACAAATAAGAGACCTAATTTTTATCTCAAAGATCTCTAATTTATATTTAATGGGGGGGGAAAACCACAAAGAGTCGAAGTCTTCTAGGTGAGAATTGGTGCACATTTTTTGGCAAGAGACATTTCTCAGAACAAATTTTCTGTTCTCTCAGCGAAAGGTAGATCAATTCAATGCATGGATATAATTTAAAAGCTATCTATGCTCTAAGCAATTTATCCGATTGCAGCTGGAGGGAACACTTCAGATAACCTAAAACTACTTGTCAGGGTTGTGAAAAAGGCACAGTTTTGAAATAGGAAATCTTTGCAGGCTTTATTTTTAATTTTCACTCTTTTCTTCTGCTGCTTCTTCCTCCCAGTTTTGTTTCTTTACCAAAGTGCTGTTTTAGTAAAATACTATTTTGCTTGCTTGCACAAATTGGAGAATTTTAAAGTGGGGTTTTTTTCCTGTAAAATGTGATAATACTGAGTTTGAAGTATCGAATTTGTTTAAAAAACATGCAGTGAAATTGTATCTGGAACTGGAAATTTCTCCCAACATACCCCTTTTAGATTTGTATTTTTGTCTGTGGGTTATTTGGATGTTATCATCTCATATTCTCATTAAAATAAAGATTTCTACCTGTGCCTTCCATGGCCTTTAGGTGGATGCAGGCATAGACAGGCCTTTTTCCCTGGAATGGTTTGAGGAGGAATGGCAAAGCCCCTTTCAGTGGTCCTGTCTGGCTGAACATGAGCCCACGTGTGTCCAGGTGGCCAAGAAGGCCAGTGGCACCTGGCCTGTGGCAGGAATGGTGTGGCCAGCAAGACCAGGGCAGTGCTTGTGCCCCTGGGCTGGGCACTGCTGAGGCCACACCTCGAGTGCTGTGTCCAGTTGTGGGCCCCTCAATTCAGGAAGGACAGTGAGGGGCTGGAGAAAAGGAGGATCTGGGGGTCAGGCTCTGCTCCCAGGGAACGAGCAACAGGATGAGAGGACACAGTCTTAAGCTGTGCCAGGGGAGGTTTAGGTTGGGCATTAGGAGGAATTTCTTCACAGAAATGGTGATTAGACACTGGAGTGCGCTGCCTGGAGAGGCATTGGAATTACCATCCTTGGAAGTGTTTAAGGAAAGCCTGGATGTGGCACTCAGTGCCACGGTCTGGTTGACAAGGTGGTGTTCAGTCATAGGTTGTACTCAATGCTGTCAGAGGGCTTTTCCAACCTTAATGACTCAATGATTCTGTTTACAAGCAGAAAATGTAGTGGGCTGCAAGGTTCAGTCATGAAGGCTTTCTTTTCTGCTGAAGCATCTTGTCATTGTAGCTTTAACTACACAAGGCAGGGTAAAATTGTTAAAATAATCCAACTGTATTAATTATTGAACAGGGAATTTCTCACCACCTTCCCTGAGTGAAAGAAAGTTGCAGGAGCCTTTAAAGATTTCTAAATTGTAACCTCCCTAACTTGTCTGGGGGACTTTGAGGAGTCTGAGTACGCTGCCACTGTCCAGCTAGAGATCAGCATCCCCGACTCCCAGCTCTGCAGTTTCCCCCCATGATGGATATCTTTGCTGGACTTGGCACGCTGAACCCCACAGTCCCTCTTTATCATCTCTTTCAAAATGAGACAGAAATCAAGCAAGTGAACTCTGAATTTCTGACTTAATTTCATCTTTGCACCAGAGTGTTTTAAAGAGTCAATCATTGCCCACAGGAGGAAGAAAACCAGGCACAAGAACCTGCTGGTGTTCATTTGTTTGCAGTTTAGTAAGGGGGAGGCTGTACTAGCTAAAGGGCATTTTGGGTGCCTGAGGAGTGCAGGCACCCTCAGTTACAGGGTTCAGTCTCTCTTCTGGATATTCACACCCCACCACCAGCTCAGTGCTCTGTGGATTATAGAATCACAGAAGGGTTTGGGTTGGAAGGGACCTTAAAGGTCATCTCATTCCAGCCCCCTGCAATGGATGGGCAGGGACACCTTCCACCAGACCAGATTGCTCCAAGCCACATCCAAATTGGCGTTTTTGCTTCATTGCAAAGCAACTCCACAACATCCTGAAAAATAAGGCTGTGACTGGATGGAACAAACATGGCACTCTTTTACAGTCCTGCTGAAAGATGTTGCTTAACTCCCAAATTCCTCACAGCGTTCCTGACAGCAATCACATCTGCAGCCATAAAACCCTCCACAGCCTCTGTCTTTGAAAAAAAAATTTAATAATCAGTAAAGTTCAAGCTCAGCTTGTTGTGATGAATTATTAGAACCCGTCATCATTTTCTTGGGGGAAAAAAAAGACTAAAAGACTATAATGGAACACAATTTTATGGTTTTTTCCATTTAATTGATGACGGACTGAGTTTTTATTAATATTTCTGGGCTCCAGTGTAAGATGCTGAAAAAGCTAATATGAGATCATTGTATCTGGTTAATGTGTGTGCTTTGCAAAATTGATAAGCCCTGTCAAGACATAAATTATTTAAAATTTGATAAATGTGTTGAAATCACTGAATTTTCAAACAGATAAAGCAGAGTTATTTCTCTTCCCTGCCACACACCCCCCTTCAAACTGGGGCTTTTGTGCAGCCACTCAACGGGGCTGTGTTATCTCATGGCCTGTGAGGCTCCCATATCAGCACAGGGAACCCAGAGAAGTGTCCTGTGCTGCTGCAGAGGGGACACGAGTGTAAACCCATGGGACACCAGATTGTGGAAGCAGCAGAGGGTGAGGAGACCACTGGAATCCTCCCCCAGTATGAGTTTTTCACTGGTAGAACTGGGGGCTAGAGGAGTGGTGGTACCCCTCCTCTCCAGCAGTGGGATAAAAAGCTCCCAGTGAGCAGCAGAATGGTGCTTCAGAGCTGTTTATTCCAACAGACCAATTCATTTCAGCTAATTGCTGAGAGTTTTTAAATGATTCCTGGCAGGGGTGAAGCTAAAGGAATGATTGCTCGTGATTGATGAATAACCTGGATAAAATTCCCAAAGCACCAGAACTATTAACTCTTGCATGGGGACACCTGCTTTTATTTAGTGCCTTGCCCACAGAGAAAGGCACTGGAGTGAGTTCCAAATGAACCCAAATTTGGGCAAATGGAGAAAACAGAGCTTTTACTGATACCAGTGTCTCATCAGTGCAAGCTCATTTCTCAAAAACAGCTCACAGGGAAATGTTATTTAACCCTGTGCTGCTCTGCCACGGTCAGGACTGTGCATGGAAGGGGGAGATTTTGAAGAGCCATCACCAGCTTTTAGAGGAGGACAGAGGAAGAACCGAAGGTTTGAAGTTTAAAACTCCATAAATATAAACCACACCTCACTGATTCGAGCTGTTCTCGCTGCTTCCGCAGCAAAAGAAAACACCGGGACGCGCTGTGGATGGGGCCAAGGTTGTGTTTCTTACTGGAAAATATCTATAGGCTAATGGAAATTTTAGGGTAACTGGGTGCCATTTTACAGCCTCTGTAATAGGGAAAAAGATTAGGCGATTTCTGTCTGGAAATGGATGGTTTGGAGGGAATGGTAAAACACCGGTGCAGCGGAGGAGAACTCCAGCAATAGCCATCTGTTTAAATGGATACGCTAACTTCCCTAAGCTGGTATTTTTCAAACACCCTACCAGCAATATTTTTCACTATAGAGATGCATTATAGTGAAATGGAAAGATGCTGAGGAAGTCGTTTTTTTCCAGCATGTGCTGCATTCTTTTAATACAGATTTTTTTATTGCCCGGAAATTGCTAAGCAGTGTGAATAAACAGCTGAACAAAGCCATCGGCCCTTCCTCACTCACGGCAAAATGCAGCCAGCGAGGGAAGGGCCTTGGGAAAACCAAGTGTTAGAGCTGGGCTCTCTTATATTGCAGAAAGCTTTATTCAAAAAAGGAAAAAAATCTGCACGCCACAAAGGTTTTACATTACAAAAGCACCAATATTATTCACATGTCTGAACAATGCCCCCTCGCTCCTGCTGCTGCAGCGGGCACTGAGCAGAACCAGGTGGTTCTTTGTTAAACACCTTTATACTGAATATTTGCAAAACACAATCCAATTTACCACCCCGAGCCACGAGGTCCCTTCCCCGCAGCCCTCTGGGCTGACAGCTCTGTCAGCTCCTGGTTCTCGCCCCTGTAATGAAATCAGTGAAACAAGGCAGGGCTAGGATGGAGGAGAGTCAAGAGTTAAGGCTGTGCAAGACTGGAGAATCCCACAGCCTTGCAAAATACTTCAAAAAACAGGAGGAAAAATATACTCAGGCAAAGTGTAAGGTACAGCTTTCTGCAGTGCCTAGGGATTGCTGTCTGGGCCTTCCACAGGAGTATTACGTCCTTATAATTCAATTTATCAGTGATTTCACATTGCTGTGTTATGAAAGCTGTTTTGTTGCCACATGAAATAGCCCAGGTCACTGTAGCTTCAGGGGTGTGTTTCATTATCTCATGAGTAAACCCCATTTGGTGTAACACATACATAAATAAAAGTAGCAGTAGTCTAGCAAGGTGCAACTGTGATTTCACCATCATGGCCTTGAAATACTTGTGCCCTGATGGGTTATTGATGTGGCAAACCCGCCTAGCTTTAGCATCTGTAATGTTTCCCACCCTTCAGCCATCCCCAACCCTATACCCACATATTTCTTCTTTTCCTATCAGAGCCTCCAGCAAGGCGCCGTGGGGAAAGCAGCTCTCTGCCATCTCATTGGGTGTGAGAGCCCCCAGAAGAGACACACACTGAGCACATGACTCAGTGTCCTCTGGACCTCTTCATAACAGGCGAGGGGAGAAAAGCCAAAGAGCCATTGCACGCATTTCAATAAACATTGCAGGAGACAAGTAGCCCAGGACAAGTGAGGGTGTTCCTGTGCCCTTGCCAGAGGACAGTCAGAGCTGTCACCAGCAAAGCCAGAATCTCCTGTGAACCAAACAGCTTCCTTTCTATATATTTAACCTTAAAATTCCCAACCACTTTTCCCTATGACTCAGTTGCTAACAGCAATACCAGCTGTAGGTGCCCATGGTTTGAGTGGTCATTAGCATTTTAAATAGCACTTCATTTAGCCATGCAAATGAGGAAAGTTTCTGGTATTCCAGCACTGCCAGGCCCCTGGACCCAGCTGTAATCTAGAAATGCAGCAGAAAAGCCTCTTTTTTGTGCTTCTTGAGGCCTCAGGTCAGATTTGGGGTGGGTGAAGTGAACGTATGCAGCACTTCTTGCTTCATGTGAGCAGAGTCACTTCTGTGCAGCAGGGGAGTGATTTCCCTGGCAGTGGGGATGGCCATCGTTCTCAGCATCACACAGCTGATGCTGGGCTGGTGACAGGCTTAAGAGTGGCTGAAGAACCACACATAAACATGACAGAGCTTCACGAGGAGCTTTCCATCACAGCAGAAGTGATGTTTCCCCCAGCATCATTATGACAGTGCTATTTGGGCTGGTACAGATCAGCATCTGTCACTGTTTCCATTAGAGTCTCCTATTTCCCCAGGTTCAGCCATAAAAAAAATAAAAGATAGAGGCAGAAAGTTGACGTACAAGGTCTCGGGCTGAGAGTGATCACTGTTGTCTTTTCTTCCCCCGCTTTTAATCTGAAGAAGGAAATAAGGTATTTCTGCAGAGACACACCTGGCCACTGCTTTTCCACCCAGCCATGGATTTATTTATAGTGAAAAATAAGTGATAGGACAAGTGGAATGGCCTTAAGCTGAAGGAGGGCAGGTTTAGATTAGTTATTAGGAAGAAATTCTTTACTGTGAGGGCAATGAGGCACTGGAACAGGTTCCTGGAAGTGTTCAAGTCCAGGTTGGAAAGTGTCCCTGCCCATGGCAGGGGGTCTGGAACTGGATGATCTTTAAGACCCCTTCCAATCCAAACCATTCGGTGATTTTATGATTTAGCAATAGTGATGGTCACCTTTCAACATTCAAGCTGTGAATGTTGCTGCTGTTCCATATTTAATCTTAATTACTGCATTAGGGGTGATCAGGAAGGACACGTGGCAGTGGGGTGGGGCTCTGGTTTGGAGCCTATTGCTGCAGAACAGGCCCCAGTGAAGATTAAGGGCTTTGGAGTTTCTAATCTTTGCCAGATGATGAAAAGGAAAATTGCAATTTATAGAAATAACAGCTGAATATTGTAAAAAACAGGGCCTTGTGAGGGACCAGAGGCGTAGGAGACCCTTTGGGATCAGGAGCAGAGGGAAAAGCAAGCCCAGCATTGAGGTTTCCCACATGAGACAGGAAGCACAAAATCCCACCCCACGCATTCCCATGTCTGCGCTCCGTGTTTTGGCTGCTTTAGGCAAACTTCCACCCCGTAATGTTGCTGCTGGAGAGTGAAACCCCCATCCCTGCATTAGTTACACTGGGATCCACCACCTGCATCCGGGCACTGTAGGATCGGTGATGATGTGAGAGCCAGGAGGAAGGGCCTCCGGTTTGTCACTGGGGGCACAGGCAGGACAACAGTGTCCTTTCTTCTTCCCATTTTAAGCATCTCTTCATTCTGTTCACACATTTTTTAGGAATAGTTGCAGCTGGAAAAGTTTTTCTCTTGTGCGTTAGGGTGATGGTGTAAGGCGGTCCTGAAGAGAAAAGACCCTGAAAATGCGTTCTCCAAAGCTTCTACTCACGATTTAAAGGACCTGAAAAGTCAGGTGATCATTTTATCATCTGAAACACAGATCTTGCTTCTGACCTCTGGATCACACACTCGAGTTCTGCATTTCCAACAGGACTTCTCTGCCAGGAAGAACACACCAGGGAAATGTGTGTCTGCACTGAGTTGGGGATTTTTGTGAGATCTGTGTATTTGACTCTGAAATCTTAAGGCCATCCTGTCGCCACCAGAAGGAGGTTTTGCTTTCTGATTGTAGACTCAGCTTGGCCATGTCATGGATCTTAAAACTGGGCTGTGCTGTGTGGCTGGGAGTGCTCATCACTTCTGGAAGGCTGGGCCTTGCTAAGCATATGCAGCTGAGCAGCTGAAACCAGCACACCAAAAATAGGGCCATGTTCACTGAGTCAAACTAAGAGCACAAACATGCAGACTAAGTTTGGATCAAATGGAAAAAGCAACACCAGGAAAGACAAATGTACAATGAACGGTTTAGGACACAATTACACCAACAGAACAGGATTTTAAGCTAAACCAGCTGGAAGGTTAAGTGGGGAGAAAAAGGAAGGGACTGGAAAATCGTGCTGTTCTATTTCACTCCATCCTTTAGCAGAGGGGCCACTTTGGTCTTCAGGGTTTCCACTTTCCTCAGTCATGTTTTCATCCAACAAATCTGTGAGTATGGGGCACCTGCCTGCTCTTGCACATCACAGCCATCAGCTTGCCCAGAGGTTTATCCATTTGTCCCCGTGGATGGCTCCTGCTGAGATTTTTTGCACCTTCCATAAGCTAGTTTGAGTAAAATCCTTGAGCTTTCATAGGTCAGTAAAAATTACTTATTACAGGGGTCCAGGTGACTGATTCAGACCCTATTGGTATAAAAATAAATATTAATGGCTCCTTTTGGGTTGTATTTCCACCCTTCACACAGCTCTCCCTTTCTGTTTTGGGGCAGGTGTTCTGTGACGCCAGTCGGGCCGTACAAGCCGCGGACGTGCTGGACTGGGAAGACAAGGATGCTGCAGAGACACTGGTTGACAACGTGGTCCATTCCAGGATCATCAACCCCCTACGCCTCTTTGTTAAGCCATCTCCAGTGCTGAAACACGGCCAGGTGTCCTACTCGGACAGCATAGAAAACTTTTGGGATTGGTTGTCCAACATCACGGAGGTTCAGGAATCTCTGGCACGAACTAAACGCAGACCTATAGTAAAAACTGGGAAATTCAAGAAAATGTTTGGATGGGGCGACTTCCACTCCAACATCAAAACTGTAAAGCTGAACCTCCTGATCACGGGGAAAATCGTCGATCACGGCAATGGGACCTTCAGCGTTTATTTCCGACACAACTCCACGGGTCTGGGGAATGTTTCTGTCAGCCTGGTGCCACCTTCCAAAGTGGTCGAGTTTGAACCATCTCCACAGTCCACGCTGGAGACCAAGGAGTCCAAGTCCTTCAACTGTCGCATCGAGTACGAGAAAACAGACCGCGCTAAAAAAACTGCCTTGTGCAACTTTGACCCCTCCAAGATCTGCTACCAAGAGCAGACCCAAAGCCATGTCTCCTGGTTGTGTTCCAAACCCTTCAAGGTCATCTGCATTTACATCGCTTTCTACAGCGTCGATTACAAACTGGTGCAGAAGGTCTGTCCCGACTACAACTACCACAGCGAGACGCCGTACCTGTCCTCCGGCTGATCCGGCCTGGGGCTGGGGGATCAGTCATAACAACGAGCATTCCCATTGACCTTTTGGAGGAGAACATGTTTTCCTATCAGGTTAAAAAGTCTCTAAAAACTGTAGCTGTGTTCGTGCTGTATCGTAACTAATCCAGCTGTTTATGTAACAATCGTTTCCATTTGAGACCGTTGCATTTTATCTCTCTCATCATTCGTAAGGGAACTGCCAGGCAGGCACGTGACAAAAATCAAACAAAATTATGTCTGTAATGACCATTGATCTTGAAAATCACTTTTTTTAAACGACTCCATGGCAGAGAGGTTGACTGGACAGCACTTAGCAGGTCCTGTTTCTCACTGGGAACTTTAGGTGACAATAGAAAGAACAAATGATGAAGCAGCCTCAAAGCTGCTCATACTCAAACTCCAAATAAACAGCTCTCCCACTGATTTCATAAAGAATGTTACACAGAGGGCTCAAGTAGTCAAGTCCAAATACTGAAAGGAAGTGCTAATTTTATTAAAAAAAGGAAAGAAATCTGCATTTTTATGAGTTGTAGCAGCTGTAGGTGTTCATTGAAGTGAAGAGTGAGTAGTTCTTCCTTCAGACTTCCTACCCATGGATATGCAATGATGTAATTAGACCTCGATGATCTTTAGTTTATTAGACCCCACGGGTGTGCATTCAAACCCCACATGTGTGGTGTACATTCCTTCCTCCCGTGCCCACCACTGGGTTTGATTCCTCTCACACATTCACACACACACACACCAGTATTAGTTTTACAGCAACAGGGAAAATATAAATACCTGGGAAAAAGATAATCTCTGTTTAAGTCAGCCTGGTCTAGTGGAAGGTGTCCTTGCCCACGGCAGGGGGTTGGAACTGGATGATCTTTAAGATTCCTTCCAATCCAAACTATTCTGTGATTTCTCTGAACTGTAACAGGAGCTGGCTTCCAGGCAAAGGAAACAAGTATTTTGCTATCCAGCCTCTGAGCATTAAAGTGCAGCAAGGAAAACACATCAAGGATGATACCTGAACAAGCAGCTTTCCCTTCTTGGCACCAGTTGTTCCCTTAGCACCGCACTGCACACCTTAAGTCAAAGTATCAGCCACAACAAAGAGAGAGGGCAACAAAAATCTATGCACCTTCATCTCATGAAGCAAGTTTGAAACTGTTAATATAAATACTCAGCCAGGCTTTCCCCTAGTGCAGAGCCAGCTCCCTGCAGTGCAGTCATAGCAAGGGAGGGTCCAGCTGTGGTTGTGCTTCACCAGGTGTTGTCCCACCGCAGTCAGGAGTGGTTGGCTCCGGCCACGCAGCTTCCAGCATCGCCCCCTGTGCTTTAGCTGGGTATTGATCTGCTGCTGCTGCCAATTTGCTCTCCTGGTCCTTCGTGACAGTTCGATGTCACAGGTCCTGTGGAAGGAGCTGGCGGAGGAAGCGCTGATTGCCTCCAATCAGCCTCGCATGCAGGGTTCAAGAAGTTGCACACAGCTCAAATAAAGCACTATTGAAATATTCTGTTTGTGATGTGCACACAGACAAGTGACTATGGCAGCTCAGAAGGACTCACTCATGAGATTAATTCTGATTTCCTCGGTAAAGACTCACACAAAAAAATTACTCTGTTAAAAATATATGAGTAACTGGGTGATTTGTTTTTGCTCTTTAGGTGACAAATTTAAATGTGTGGTTTAGTTTGATCAATAATCTAAATGTTTTCCTTCATCTTATTTCATACAGAGTCTCTCCTGGTCTATAATGATGTTTTTTAGTTTGCCTACTCCTGTCAATTCCTACAAGTTGGTCTACTTTGTATTCTGTATAGCGTGTCCTCGCCCCAGCTGTACATGAGCTTGGATTTATTGCTACGAGTTCAGTGGTTGGTGCTTTTGTAACTTAGCTGTAAGCCATGATTTTATTGCCATGTATTTTTACTCAGCACTGTAGGCAATTAAAAGAAAACCCTACATGCTATTTATTGTAGAGTATGTGGAAACCATGTATGTATATACACTTAAATATGTGTACATATACAGAACATATGTGTACATGTATTTGTATGTAAATAAAGAGAGTTTATTAAATCTGGCACTTGCTTGTGGCCTATTTGATTTTTGGTTTTAAATGTTGCATGTATGAAGACACAAAACAAAGGCTCAGCAACACGTCACTGAACATTTTTGCCCAGCTGGAATTTGTTTTTCTAGGAGATATTTAAATATGTACTGTAGTGACAGTGCACAAGCCTAGGCAGAGGAGGTTCAGCAGCATTCCATGATATTTGAGAAATGAAGCGCATGTTTTGACGAAGATGATCATTAACTGTTTAATAATTGCACAAGGTACATTAAAAGTGAAGGGGAAAGTTTAAACTGGACAACATTCCCAAGCAGGAACACGCTGGGAGAGAGGGCAGCTTGCTGCTGATTCAGCCCCTGCTCAGTTCCTCATCAAAAGGGGAGCTGCATTTTCCTCCTCCCTGCCTGTGGCACCTCCCAGGCTGAGGTTTCCAGGCCTCGGGAAGGAAAACCATGGGAGAAACCTGCCCCACTCTCCTCCCATCCAGCCCTGGCAGCTGGAGCAGGAGGAAAGGAAGGGAGCTGTGATCCCAAACTCCATCACACCCAAGAGGTCCCCACCACTATTCTTCCAACCACAATACTTTATGAATCTGCTTAAAAGCAGGTGGTTGGTTTTTCTTTCAGATCAATTCTGAAAACATCACAGCAAAAAAAAGCACTCACATTCTTACTGCAGTCAAAATCTGATTAAGAAGAAATTATTTACACCCAGCAAAGTAAGCAAAATACAATGCAATGATGACAGGCTTGGTTAGGTCAGATGTCACGCTGCCCATGTAAACAAAACTAAATGTGACTTCATTTCACACAGAACAGGCTGTATTTTTTAAATCATTTTCTTGTGTAACAGGTGATTATTTCAGACAAGTTTCAAATTTTTACTATTACAGCTCTTATTCAAAGGATTTTAAAACAAAAATTTGGATGATTAAATACCATTTTTAAAAAGTGTCTTGAGTGGGCAATGATGATTTATGACTACAGCAAATTAATCTAGAAGTTTTTAATATATAGCCTTTATTTAATCCCAATCTCCACAGGACAGTTTTGCACACATTTATATCAATGCAAATGTCATAGAATCATGGAATATCCTGAAGTGGAAGGGCCCCACAGGGATCACTGAGTCCAGTTCCTGGCCCTGCAGAGGACAGCCCCAAGAATCACACCCTGTGCCTGAAGCACTTCCTGAACTCTGGCAGGTTTGGGGCCATGACCACTTCCTGGGGAGTTCATATTAAATATATAAATTTCTTGCTAAATACATTCCCTGTTGTTGTCCCCATCCAGTGGATATACGTTAAAAAATTCCAATAAAAAGCTCATTCATGACAAACATATGTCAAAAGCCTCAGCTTTTTTCTTTAGCCAGCACTCTGCAGAGCTGCAGGAACTGTGCACATCCACAGTTTTTTAATAATTCCCACTTGAAGGAAGTAGCAGTTTGGGGTTTTTCTTCTTTTCCCCCTGAAGAATTTTGTCTTCTGGATATTCATATTTCTGATCTCCCTGTAGCCCTCACCAGTGGTCACATCCTGCTGTGAGTTCTTCATCTCCCCAGTGCATGGGGACCACGTGGCAGTGCCAGGCCCTCACAAGGAGCAGCTGTGCCACGGGGGCCAGCAGGACAGAGAACAAGCAGAGAGCTGAGCATGGTGTGCCATGAGCTCCCTGGGGTTGCACATTTGCTTTTTAGGGTGAATTTACCAAGTATTGGCTAATAAGCAAACCCCTGGATGATCCTGATGCAACTGGAAAAACTCTCACAGCAACCAAGCAAGGGTGTTCCATGCATATCAGCATCCTGTGCTGCTTTTCTTTTTAAATTGTAATTCAAGGGCATTAGAATTTGCTATTTGTTTTATGCTCTGTTGACCAGCATAATCTGGATAATGTTTTATTTATAGTATAATAATGATTCGTCATTAGCACTGTCTCTATTCAAATTTGCACAGTCGAAAAGACAATAACAAGCTGCACTACACTAAGTAGCTCAATGAAACACACATCAATCAAGCAGATTTTTAGCTGTAGGGTGTCTAGTTTGAAAAACCAGACTTTGCCATTCCCATCTCTCCCTCGCGAGCACCTCCTGCACGCGTCCGTCAGGAGCGGCGTCCTTCTTTGTTAAAGACCTGGCAAATAAAGTGGGTTTACAGAAGAGGAGCTGCATTATCATGAAATATCCTACCTCGTGTCAAACCACACCTCCCCTGGGGGGTTGTGGAGATTGGGGCTGCAAAACCTGTTCAGATCTGCAGCCAGGAGTGATGGGAACTGAACAGAGTCCGCTGGACACGGCCGAGGCTGCTGCCACCAGCTCCACGGCACAGCTCTCCAGCCCCAAATACCTGGGGGTTGTCAGTCAGCAGCAAGGCCAGAGCTGTGGGTACTCTCAAGCAAGAACCCCAGCCATCCTGACTGGATTTAGAAAGGANAGGAACTGTGCACATCCACAGTTTTTTAATAATTCCCACTTGAAGGAAGTAGCAGTTTGGGGTTTTTCTTCTTTTCCCCCTGAAGAATTTTGTCTTCTGGATATTCATATTTCTGATCTCCCTGTAGCCCTCACCAGTGGTCACATCCTGCTGTGAGTTCTTCATCTCCCCAGTGCATGGGGACCACGTGGCAGTGCCAGGCCCTCACAAGGAGCAGCTGTGCCACGGGGGCCAGCAGGACAGAGAACAAGCAGAGAGCTGAGCATGGTGTGCCATGAGCTCCCTGAGGTTGCACATTTGCTTTTTAGGGTGAATTTACCAAGTATTGGCTAATAAGCAAACCCCTGGATGATCCTGATGCAACTGGAAAAACTCTCACAGCAACCAAGCAAGGGTGTTCCATGCATATCAGCATCCTGTGCTGCTTTTCTTTTTAAATTGTAATTCAAGGGCATTAGAATTTGCTATTTGTTTTATGCTCTGTTGACCAGCATAATCTGGATAATGTTTTATTTATAGTATAATAATGATTCGTCATTAGCACTGTCTCTATTCAAATTTGCACAGTCGAAAAGACAATAACAAGCTGCACTACACTAAGTAGCTCAATGAAACACACATCAATCAAGCAGATTTTTAGCTGTAGGGTGTCTAGTTTGAAAAACCAGACTTTGCCATTCCCATCTCTCCCTCGCGAGCACCTCCTGCACGCGTCCGTCAGGAGCGGCGTCCTTCTTTGTTAAAGACCTGGCAAATAAAGTGGGTTTACAGAAGAGGAGCTGCATTATCATGAAATATCCTACCTCGTGTCAAACCACACCTCCCCTGGGGGGTTGTGGAGATTGGGGCTGCAAAACCTGTTCAGATCTGCAGCCAGGAGTGATGGGAACTGAACAGAGTCCGCTGGACACGGCCGAGGCTGCTGCCACCAGCTCCACGGCACAGCTCTCCAGCCCCAAATACCTGGGGGTTGTCAGTCAGCAGCAAGGCCAGAGCTGTGGGTACTCTCAAGCAAGAACCCCAGCCATCCTGACTGGATTTAGAAAGGAAAAAAAAAAAATTACAAAAAAAAGCAGCTTTTTCTAAAGATCTAATTCAGTCTCCAACTCAGCACAAATCCAGCACCAGCTGCAGCCCAATTAAAAAGCAATCACAGTCAAGGGAAAACAGTTTAGTCGGAGAAGAAAAAAATCCTACCTGCATAAACAGTGGTGGGACTCAAAAAGAGACAACAAAAGAAATATCAGCACCTTCCTATTCAACAGAAATGGAACAGCCAATCAGGCCAGAGTCTCTTGCACTGTTCTCTGCTTTTGTCCTCAATCTAGAACAGAGGGGAAAAAAAAACTCCACTGCTTCAGGGACTTTTTAATGTATTTTCTGCATGTTCTGGAAAATGCACACTGAACTCAGCTCAGTTGGTCAGAGCACAGTACTGATAACACCAAAGTCATGGGTTAGACCCCGGCAGGGTCCATTCACTTGGGAGTTGGACTCAGTGATCCTTCTGGCTCCCTTCCAGCTCAGAACATTCTGTGATTCCTCACCCAGACACGAGCAGCTGAGCTGTCCTGAGGGTTCAGAGGTGATGAGCATTGCCCTGTGCAAGTCAAAAGCGCAACCACCTTTCCCAGCTACCAGGAAAGGAGCGATGTGGGAAGCACAGAGCTGGCACATGGAGAAGACCATGGGCCCTTTTGGCTTGTGAGGAGGCCAGACTGGGAACTCCCACCCNCGTCAGGAGCGGCGTCCTTCTTTGTTAAAGACCTGGCAAATAAAGTGGGTTTACAGAAGAGGAGCTGCATTATCATGAAATATCCTACCTCGTGTCAAACCACACCTCCCCTGGGGGGTTGTGGAGATTGGGGCTGCAAAACCTGTTCAGATCTGCAGCCAGGAGTGATGGGAACTGAACAGAGTCCGCTGGACACGGCCGAGGCTGCTGCCACCAGCTCCACGGCACAGCTCTCCAGCCCCAAATACCTGGGGGTTGTCAGTCAGCAGCAAGGCCAGAGCTGTGGGTACTCTCAAGCAAGAACCCCAGCCATCCTGACTGGATTTAGAAAGGAAAAAAAAAAAATTACAAAAAAAAGCAGCTTTTTCTAAAGATCTAATTCAGTCTCCAACTCAGCACAAATCCAGCACCAGCTGCAGCCCAATTAAAAAGCAATCACAGTCAAGGGAAAACAGTTTAGTCGGAGAAGAAAAAAATCCTACCTGCATAAACAGTGGTGGGACTCAAAAAGAGACAACAAAAGAAATATCAGCACCTTCCTATTCAACAGAAATGGAACAGCCAATCAGGCCAGAGTCTCTTGCACTGTTCTCTGCTTTTGTCCTCAATCTAGAACAGAGGGGAAAAAAAAACTCCACTGCTTCAGGGACTTTTTAATGTATTTTCTGCATGTTCTGGAAAATGCACACTGAACTCAGCTCAGTTGGTCAGAGCACAGTACTGATAACACCAAAGTCATGGGTTAGACCCCGGCAGGGTCCATTCACTTGGGAGTTGGACTCAGTGATCCTTCTGGCTCCCTTCCAGCTCAGAACATTCTGTGATTCCTCACCCAGACACGAGCAGCTGAGCTGTCCTGAGGGTTCAGAGGTGATGAGCATTGCCCTG
The DNA here is from genome assembly GCA_013397815.1 of Aleadryas rufinucha. Classification (NCBI taxonomy): domain Eukaryota; kingdom Metazoa; phylum Chordata; class Aves; order Passeriformes; genus Aleadryas; species Aleadryas rufinucha. The sequence continues at coordinate 102,521 of VZTH01001235.1, read as the reverse complement.
TGCAAGTCAAAAGCGCAACCACCTTTCCCAGCTACCAGGAAAGGAGCGATGTGGGAAGCACAGAGCTGGCACATGGAGAAGACCATGGGCCCTTTTGGCTTGTGAGGAGGCCAGACTGGGAACTCCCACCCAGAGCTGGGCCACTGGAGCAGGGCAGGGGCACCACAGGACACAGCCTGATGGAAGCAGTCGAGCACGGCCACGATGGAGGAGCCACTGTGCAACCGCTGCCCCTGGAACACCTCCTCAGACACCCCAGTGCTCTCCTTGCCTCTCACGTTAACCATCCTTGGAAAACAAGGCAGCTTTTTTGCCAGCCTGATCCCAGATCAGCACCTCATTCAGTCCTCACCCTGCTCATATGCCCGTGGTAGCCCTACATTTCAGCCCCATCGGATGCAAATCCCATTTCGTTGTTCTCTTGCCTCATTCCCAGACAGTTCGTGGCTCTTTCATCATTACGAGCCAATTAAGCCTTGGCTACCTTATCTTAACAGCTCCAAATAAGCTGGGATCTTCCTGAAAGGTGATACATTATAATTGGTTCCAAATTGGCAGGAAGGAGAATAGTGAAACATGAGACTTGGAGGTTATTTGAATTAGCCCTGAAGTTAAAAATGGCCAAAAAAACCACCCCCACATAAGGCTATCAAGGAGTTTGCTTTGAACTCCTAGTCAGTTTAACTTCCCAGGAAACAAGACTTGGCATCTTTTGTGCTAGAGGTCCTGGTTTATGGAAGATGTCCCTACTCATGGCAGGGGGTGGAACAAGAGGGTCTTGAAGGTCCCTTCCAACCCAAATCACTCTGTGATTGAAATGATAAACACCTAAACAGCCGTGAGAGAAACATCCCAACTGTGAGGTTTCAGATGGGTGCACAGCTCTTACACCCCCTTTCACCCACATTTCAAAAGCCCCTGATGAAATGCAACTCACCCCGAGCTGCTCTAGAGAATGACATAGCATCTCTTTAAAAAAATCGGTTCAGGTTTTCAGAACACATCAAGTTCATTTAACTTGGACCTGAGAACATGTTCTGGCTTAGCAGAACTGCTCTGAGAGCATCTGTCAGTCTCTTCTAAGCCAGCAGCACTTGCTCCTTCAAAGAAGACGTGTTGGGAGAGTGTGCCTGAAGCAGGTGATGCTGAGCACTGCTAACCTGGGAGCACAGAATATTTAACACCGATTTCTGAGCAGGTAAACTAAAGGATTAAAAACTATTTCAAGTTGCCATATTGAAGATGATAAGCAAGCCTATTTATTATATAGTACTTAGAGCTACTTAATTCCAATCCACTGCTCATGTCAGATATATTTAACTGAGGCGTTTCTGACTTCAATCATGGAAGATTTGGATTAGCCCAAGTACCCGGGGAAAACAAGATGCCTGCTCACCCCAGCTTCTTGAAGGCAATGCCACACAGGGAGATTGATCTGCCCTGAGGGAATAACCTCTCTCTTCCACTTCCATCACTTGGTTTTAAAGTAAAAATATTACAAATACCAGGCCTACAGTCTTTTGTCACAGCCAAGCACAACCTGACTGCTCCAAGCAAAAACAGCAGCACAGATGAATGCTGTGCAAGGCTGCTCAGGCTCGAGGTCAGCCAGGCTCATCAGTGTCCAGACATCAAGGGATATAGGGATATAAGACTCCTATTTGGCAAAAAGAGGGGAGAGAGAAATCTATTTTGATTCACCACCCCAGTTATCTTTAAAACAAGCACAGCCCCTTATTTAAGATACGAGTATTGAATTGTGTTGCCAGAAGCAGATTAATTGCAGCTTCCAGGAAAAAACTCTGAGCTTATTTCACACTGACTTTATTCCCACTTGAATTAAGTTCCTTATGCTACACCAACTCATTTGAATTTTTTGAATTGGTTTTGCATAGTATCATTTACTGATGCACTATCTTTAATTACATAACACACATACACTCTCCAACTGCATTATTAATGAAAGTGTTTTTAATTAAATGGCTCTCAGCATAATATTCAGTCATTAATTTCACACGCTCAGGATGTGGAGAGATTCTATTCTGATGGTCTGGGGAAGCTCTGTACTTTAGATGAGGGATACTTGCAAAGAGATAGTTTTTGAGAGAAGTTGGAATCATTATGAGCACAGAATTACCTCCTCAGCAGCTGCTGCTGCAGTTCTGCTCTGCTGGGCATTATCTGTTCTTCAGCTCAAGTGCTCCTTTTGCTCTGCCCACTTCACCACTGGTAATTTGAAAATGCCTCTCCCTGGATTCAGGAAGATTCCAGGGTGAATAATCTCAGAGTTATCTTTTAGGAACAATTTACACTTAGACAATGGCACTAAGGCTGCACCCACTGCAATAAAAAGCTTTGCACCCTCCTCCCTAATTATGGTCGCCCACCTGTCTCCACTTTTAACCTTTCAGTGCTCTCAGAAGTGACAAAGAGCATTCACACCCCTGGGACTGGGATTTTTACCCATGCACCACATGGAGACGCAGCCACACACTGGCACATCACACAGTTACTGCTGTGAGCATCCTTCATGCTCACCTGCTGCAAAAGTTGCCAATTATGGCCAAGAGGCACAAGAACAGCATTATTTTCATTCTTTTTTTCTGCAAACTAGCACAAATTTACCATTGCTTCACGCAGAGATGGCAGGAAGAACTCTTTTCCAGTCCAGCTTGGAAAAGAAGGCCCACCAAGGCAGTCCTGTACAAGCTTTTCCCTTCCTCAAAGTCTACAGGAAGGATTAATTTTCACCTCAGTTTATGCTATTTAATGATGAAAAAGAAATTCCATTTAAAATAAAAATAATTTCTAGGACAGCACTTGGAATTTTTTTCTTTTTCTAGAAGAGCTCAAAGGGACTTGAGAGGAACAAGGCACACTACAGGACCTGTTTGATCCATGAATTTTGTGCAAGATTGTCCATCTTCCCCAAAGGCAACTGCATATAAAACTGGTTTTGAGTAGGATTCTTCCTGGCACTGGTCTAGATAGTCCTGGACTTTTGGTTTTGACTAACAAAGTCCTTCTCTTAAAAAATCCTCTAATTTCTTAGGCTCAAAGGCCTTTTCCTCAGTGCTAATGCACACGAGGAGGGGAATGGCTCTTGCCCATCCCATTCTCCCAGAAGCAGAACACCCTGGATCACATCTCACTCACCAGCTTCCCTCTGCTCCAGCTCCAGCTCTCAGTCACACTCTGGACTCCTCTCTCTGCTGTGCTGCCCTACAGCTCTGCCCTCCCCGAACTCAAGGCTTGGCCCTTCTAGCCCTGCTCCTTCAAAAGAAAAAAGGGTGAACACACAAAAGTTTATTAAAGATCTACTCTGTGAAAAAGATACCAAACATGGACCTCCAGCACATTTACAGTGGACTTTTGAGAAATTACGAATATTTTTATATGACAAGATTAATGATAATATATGCCCACATTCCCAGCACTTAATGTCTACATAAAACATTGTGCCATAATGAAGATAATTGAAAGTATGACTTCCATCAATATTTAATTAGCATTTGGTGCTAACTCATTATTTCAGTGCAATTAATTTGACATCTTGCTGTATGGCCTGCACAGATTTCCTCCTACAGGGCTGTTTTATTGGTGGGACATAAGTAACATAAGACATGTGCACCTTCCCCAGGGATTCGAGGGGACTGTGAAATATGGAGAATATGACTGACATTTTAATCTACTGCAGGATACAAAAGCACATTAAAGCTCACAATATGCACGTGTATTTGGCCAAGGCATTTCTGCAATAAGGGAAATATTCTGCTAAACCAACATTTTCAGAAAACAAACTGTACCATCATCACGCCAGGCTCTTCCATGTTCAAATCCCTTTTCCAGGCTGCAGAAGGACACACATCATGTCAGCACACAGCTCTGGGGGCAAGGACCAAAGAAAGATCCTGTTCCCTTCCAAATTACTTCCACAGTTCTTCCCAAGAGAGTGGGAGTAGCTCTGCCACCCACCCACTCAGGAACAGGTTACTGAGCCCAGCACCCACAGCACAGCCAGAAGCTCTTCCTTACTGTCATCTCCCTTCACCTCCTCCCAGCAGCTGATGCCCAGGAAAGGGGGACAAAATAAAATTCTGCAAGGTGAGAATGGGAAGGAATACTTGGCCTGTGATGTGAAAGGGGCACCAAGTCCCTCCAGCCCAAATTCACTCATCACCCTCTGCTTATCAATTATTTGATGAATTTTCTGTTCTGAATATTTGAGAAAGACCTAAAAGAAAAAAATCACAACATAAGTGAACTGCAATTGCCCCACTGATCCTCTGGCTGCCCAACTGCTCGTACCTGCTGCCCTGCAGGAGGGTGCTGATGTGGGCAACACAAGTGCCCTCCTTCACTTCACCCCAAACTGCACTATTTATGCCAAACTTGCTGAATAAAGAGCTTTTGACAAGCACAAACACGAGTATCAGCTGTAGGCAGGTGAGCAGGGGTGCCTCAGCTCCACCCAGCCAGCCACGCCTTTTACTTCCCTCCAAGGCAGCATTTCCCTGCCAGCTGTTCAAACCCTGTGTATCTGCAGGAACAGAAGCCAATTCTCACCAAGTTTAGCCCTAAAAGCAGCAAGTAAAGACTACAAAACTATGAAAACACTATTGATGATTCTGTGGTAAGAATCTCTACATACAGCCAAATAAGCCTATTTTTATTACTGATGCTGTCCCAGTGGCACTGAACGTTGCTGAGCCAGCCTCAGGTTTCATTCTCGCTTCTAAAGAATGAAGAAAAACATTCATGCCAGGAAAACCTTCTTTCCATCTTTGTAATTCATGCACAAACACAAACCAGGTTTATTGTTCAAGACAATCTCAGTGCAATAGCACCTTCCCCTACATATTTTTATCCAGAGGAACCAGGAACAAATGTTAAGTTTGCTCTCTGCAAGCAAGCAACAAGGAAAGATTATGGATTCTTTTGACAGCACTGACAAAGTGAATACAGCAACTCTTCATAGCATGACTATGACCAAGAGTGTAGGTGTGAGTATTTATTACACAAAATGGGCCTAACTTCAAAATGCTCTTGGTTTTATACCACATGGAGCACCCTCAACAGCTGATTATTAAAAAAAACCCTGGTGCTTTAAACCTTTCTCCTTTAAAGTCATAAAATACCTGCACTTTTTACCTCTGCTTCTTTTTCTAACTGCCCAGAATATTCCAATACCTTATTGGAAGACTGCAGCCTCCTGCTGAGTGTGTACCGTGGTTACCACATCAACACTTTCTGAACACCCATACTATTTTTTTTTCAGGGTAATTCTTCCATAAAGGCAGTTTTTATACTCTGCTTAAGTACTTCAATTACCGTTTGTACAGAATATTCAGGGGTGAATCTAACTGGGGCACACTGCCCCAGTAAACACCACGTATTTAACCGAGTGGCAAAACAACGAGAATGAAGTATTTATTGATTTGAAAAGTAGCTAAAACTGCCAACACTCCATTTCTTTGATAAAGTGTATCTGAAAAAGAAGGATTTCTAGAGCTGCCAAAAGAGATGCTAATTTCAGACAAAAAGACCCTGCCACTCTTGCAGGCTCACAGAGCTGGGGCAGGTTTTGGGGTTTTTTTAATGAGTCAAACATTGGACACCTGCAGAGCAGCATGGAAAGCTTGAGCTCCTATGCAGACAAAAAACAGTGACTTTCAAAATCTCATGCTAATGATTTTAAACACAAAATTCGTATGATTACATATTTGGATAAATCCCTCCATGTGAGCATGTCAGGGGCAGAACAAAACTTAGTGACAACATAAAGGAGGCATACAAAGACTCTAAAAAAAAAATAAAATAAACAAACAAAACCCATCCTCTGAACAGCAGATGCCCTCCAGGATTTACCCAGTTTTGCCAAATTGCAGATGTAAATGTTTCCAAAAGCTGATGCAGACTCAAGGATGAGTCGAGCTCCTGCCATTAACTTTGTACCCCTACATTCCCTACCTATCCACTAAAGAGAAAACATCTTTACAGAAAAGATTGAAGACCTGGGTTATGCCCAAATTATTTATGTGGAAAGAGCACATTAAACTCCCTAATGCTGAAAATCTGAAAAGCCCCAGCACCCCAAAGTAGTAACAGACAAACCGGCCTCGCCCACATACACAAATCTGTATTTTTTTAGAAACACTGGAGATTGAATATGCAAATTATAAGAATGTATTAATTATCATTAATCATTCCTTCACAAAGACTAGAACTAATTGGAGAAATAATTTGAGAAAATTGAAGTACATGACAGAAAGCATTAAGATTCATTAAGTTTCAATTCTCTGGTCTGTCAGCTTGTCAGAAGTGGATGCCTGCTATTCTAGCACCACTGGTAAAATACTGCATATTTTCCTAACCTAGTACACAATTTAACCCGTTACAGTTTGTTCTGAGATTAACTACATCTGACACCACACATTTTTTGCTAAAAGGCACTGTCACAAGGAAATTTGCATCTCCATTTCTTTAAATCAGCAAAATTGAACTCGCTGAAATTTCACTACAAAGTATTTGCAGGTTCACCAGGTATTTTGTATTTATTTACACTATTTGAGAGGTGCCAGCACACATTCAAAAAATCCACAAGAGATGAACAGCAAGGCATGTGAAAAAGCTGCATTCAGGAAATATCCACCCTGCTCCATACCCACGCCTCAAATTCATCTCGACCAGAACAGCCAATAAATATGCAAATATTTTATGTCCCTCTATTTGTGGTGCTGGAATAATCCTCCCCATCTGAGTTGAGTTGGTACAAACTCTTGACACAGCACAATAACCCCCAGTCCTGCTGTGAGGGAGAAATGAGGGCTTGGTGGTGTAAGAAGTCCCTCCTGTGTGTGTCTGATGAGAGCAGCCCATCTGCAAGAGGTGACAGGGACAAGATGCACCATTTAACTGACATTTTTTCCTCATTTAAAAACATGTGGGCTTCACAAAGACCACCACAGCTCTTAATCTGGGGATAGCACAAGTAGCAGAGGCAAGATTAAGTCTCTGCTGGCCACAGAAGGCAAACATTTTAGCTGTACACTTCAGCAGCAAGTAGGTGGTTTGTTTTAAGATTTCAAGACTCAACAAACACAGCTGGGTTAGAAAATTGTGTACATAATACATAACATTAATTTCAGAGCTTACAGAAAAGTCACCAACTTCAAAATGGAAAATATAAATAGTTTATGTGGCAATTAAGGTTAAAATAGGTCAGCCTGGAGTTAAGAGCTTCTACGCTTTAAGATTTCACCCTATTAGAATGTTTTTGCATACGCTTCAAAATTTACCTTTTTTAACTGAAATGGCTCAGTCAACTGTGCAGGGAGGAACGTGGGAAGTCAAAAACTGGAACTGCTTAAAATGCAGCACCAGTTGCCTCCATTCTGATCAGCAGCACCAAGTCTGACATGGTGTAATTTATTTTCTGCATGACTATCACTGCCAACGCATGAAACATGCATAAGTTGGGCAAAGCAGAGATTTCCACTCATTATACACCTACCCCTGATTGAAACACAGCACCTGCACAGAAATACTGCTATGCTCCAAACTCTGCTAAGAATGCAAGACAAAAATGTTGGTGTCAGGTAACATTTTCAAAGAAGCCCCTGCTCCCTGCCTGACAGGATGATGATCACCAGGTATTGCTGCAGCTCTGAGGCTCCTTCAGAACACTTCAACCAAGAGCTGAAAACACTCCTGCTACTTTCTCTACAAGCCAAGGCCAAGTAAACTCTGCAAAGTTGTTTTTCCCTCCTGAGTCTCCAAATCACAAGCTTGTTTCTGTTCTTTATACTTGACTCATGAGAAGCCCAATTTTACACTTAGAGCACCAGCTTCACATACTGTTTAAAATGTAACTTATTGACACCCCCTGGAATGCCATTCCAAAGCACTCCAGAATTCTCAAGGCTGAGCCTGGGTTGGGTTTTTTTCCTTGGTGCAGTGCTTGTAATAGAAAAAGCAAGTCCTTTGCATCACACATCTGAAATGTTTCACTTGACTCCTTATATTTTTTCCAACTTTCTCTGAGAGTACAAAGAAGGAATCTTCAAAACTGACAACAAAAACCATGTTCTTCTAGTGGAAAATTGCCAGGAAGTTTTCAGAAAAATAAACTATTCAAGACTGATTTTAAGTGGCAATTAATTGCATTTCCTTTGTGAGCACACTATCACAACGTTAAGTGCAAAGTTATTTGTGTGTAATAGAAGCAGCTGGGTCTTTAATCTTATTTAGTTAATAAATCTGGCAACTAAAATTTGTAGTGGCAAGTAAAATTTGTAGTGGAATGGATAATATTCTACCTTGAATAGTAATTGTAACTGAAGTAATCTAAAACATAGAAAACCATTAATATGAAGTTTGGAGTAGTGGCACAAAGACTCACTTTAATCAACTTTAATTTCTCACCTGACTGCTCATGCTGCACTCAAATACTTCAACATCAAAGCATCCCTTCAGCACGTGGCACGACAAGCAATTCTGTACAGCAAGAGATGGTTTTTATTCTATCAGCCTCTATCATCACTTGAGATTCAGTATTTGAGCTTTCCCCTTCTAAAGAGAAGGACATACACAGGACTGGACCAACACTGTAAAATACTTTCAACAATATTCAACTAAAAGGAGAAAAAGCTTTTTATATGTGCTCAGTTTCCACACAAAAAACTGGAATTCACTATGGAAGGAAAACAGGTGTTTTTTTTAAATCAATGCTCATTGAATCAATTTTGTTGAATAACAATGAAAACTTTTGTACAATGCAAGACAAACAACTCTGAAGAAAATCATCTTCAGAAAGGATAAAAACATAGCCTTCTGAAAAGAGAAATAATTAAGTTTAGTATTGTTTTTTTACCTGGGATTTGAAGCTCAGATCAAATGTTTGGATTGCATAAATAATTCTGATTCCACTCACAGTGGTAACCACTCCTGTTCCCCTCAGAGGTTCAAACCCCTGAGCTGCCTGTGGGTTTGAGTTATGCCACTGTTGATACAAACCCCACAAGGGACCTCAGACGGGATCAAGTAAGTCAATTAAGGGACGTACGCTTTAAGCACACCTGAAGCATTTTGCACGTACCTACCCAGGCACACACTTTATAAAAAGTAACTTACCTTGACATCATCATTTTCAGGAGTTCAGCGTGTCCAGAGTCCCATACACACAGCAGCCTATCAATACCTCACATATCACTACAAAGTATTTATAACCACATTAAACCCCTGAGCTCCCCATACAGATCACTCTTACATACCACTCCTCCTGTAACAAATGCCAGCAGCATTCCTGCTGGATGTGCTCATTAGCAGCCTGTACCCTTGGCAGGACAAAGGATGACAGGTTTTGATGGTGCGGTGGAAGAAGAAAGCAGATTTCAAACCCACCAAGCCCATCTTCATTACCCCAGCAGCAACTCTTCTTCCCACCAGTCCTGACAGGGTCGGTGTAAAGGGAGACACTTCTCAGGTAGGCAAGTTAAGCTGTTCAGAGCTTTAAGGTGTCAAAGCAGAAAAATAACCAAGTTAATGGAGATCAGAGCAAGGCTGCAAGATGATCCTCCCCAAAAGAGGTTTCCAAAAGCACAGCAGCGTGTTTCACACCAGACTGACAGTGCTGGTAAAATACCTTTCTCAAAGCAAAGGTAGCCATTGGGAACAAGTGCAGATACACGCAACAAATAAAGACAGACACGCTCTGTATAAGTAACAACTTTATTGTAACTTGATGTGCTGAAACGCAAAAATATTTTCAGCAACAAGGTACAAAAAGTATTTCACCATTAACATCAGCTGATAAAAAAAGGCTGGATGGTTTGATACGACTGTTTACATATCTCAATTCTCTTTATCATTTCCACCCCAAAACAGGTCCAAGTCATTTCACTGGTTTAACTTCTAAAATAGGACTCATTGATCTTAAGCCTTCAAAAACCAGGTTACAAATACAGTGAAGTTCCTTGCAAAACACTTGAAATAGTGAATTCCCTTTACAAACATAGTCCATTTACTGTAAGCAGAAGCCAAGATGTGAGACTAAGTGTACTGGCTAGCAAAGGAGCTAAGCTCTGCACTAAACAAGCTATCAAACAGCAGACAAAGAGGACAGGTAACATTCCATTTGTCAATTAAAAAAAAAAATCAATTAAGCTTAGGAATTTTAACCAACTGCAAAATTCAACAAAATTCAACAACATTTCAGGTAGCAGTACCCCACATCTGCAATTCACTGCATTCTATGAAACACAGTTTCAAATACTGCACATGGCTTTTATTCTCCCAAGGGAGAAGCCCTGCTGTGAGGATTTAAAAGGAACAATCTCCATGTAGGTCTTCTACTGATCTCCTGTGCAAAGGTGAATTTTATACTAAATACTCAATGTTTAGAAAAACATCAGAACTAGAGTAACTTTGTGTCCAAGATTATCACGTTTTGACATACACTTATCTTGTAACAGCAACTATTACCACAATTTCACAAAAATATACCATTACTCAACTTGTATCTGTAATACTTATTCCACTTGTTTGTGTAGTTTGTACCTCAGTGAAATTGAATTTAGGAAGCAAGAATCAACATGCAACAGTGGTCAAATGCAACTTGTAACTTTTCTATGTCAATTGTGTACCAAAGAGCATTCTTCTTCACCTTTAAAAATAAGTTTTACAAAGACCTTGCACCCTGTTAAATCTTCCCTTCATTGCCACAGTTTCCTAAAAAGGCACAATGTGTTCATACTTCTGCATGCAGTAAATGGACTAGGAAATAAGGATTATTTATTGAAGCAAGTTCCACCCAAAGCATCTCCTTAGGAGAGGTCTGAATGGAGAAAAAAAAATATATATAATACATAATAGCATTCTAACAGCAAATTGAGTCCTTATTTTTAGAAAGTCACCCTTGACAAAAAACACCGCACAGTCACACACACACACACACACACACACACACAGGACACATGCAGGGTTCTCCCCAGAAAAGCATGGAAGTGGTGGTTCACATCTATCTGAGAGAGTAGTGTTGGCAAGCCAAAACATGGCACCTTCATACAGCATATTCCTAACCTGGAGGGAAAACTACAAGATACCAGCCTGGAAACACCTGACCTTCGATTATGGGATCGTTCCTGATCTGCTGCACTTCCAACTGAGGCTGTAAGGGCAAGTTCTTGAGATGTGGGGAATGAAACCGAGCTACTGAATCCCAAGGGGAAGGCTGTAATTACCAATGTCCCGTTCCAGTGAGAACACCGCATGTGGGTAATTAAAGAGGTGAGTAATTAGTGCACTCACTTAAGAATACAGCAACTGCTTTACCTTTTCCTCAAGATCTGACAGAACTTGAAAACATAAATAAATAAATTCCAATCTAAACAGATGGATCAGCAGAGGGCTCTTTCCTGTTAGTGTAACACATGGCTCACACTGCCTGGCTTGAGGAGGGGACACTCTCTGATGCAGATGATATCACAGCACAGTGTCTGACTTTTTTTGGTACAAAGTGTGCTATTAGGCTTAAAAAAAAATTCTAGAAATCCTGAAGCTTTCCATCTGATTACTGTAAGTTGTTACTTCAGAACAGGCTGACCTGGGCAATCATTACAGCATTAAATATTCAAGTCACTTTGCACGTGAGAGCTGTGAGTTTTACAGTGATGAGGATGAGCTGTAGTCCTTACACATTACACAGTGCAGCAAAACCATACTGATTTTTGAATAAACACCACCTCCTGTTGTGGAGAATGCTTATGAGACCTTATCTTAAACAAGTATTTTTAAATTGATAGATTTCTGTAAATATATAATTTGATGCCCTGTATATTATTAAAATTTCCGATTTTACACTTCAGCCATCATTAAGATTTAGTTAGAGGGTAAGAAAAAAACCTCACAGTTAGAGGTTTTAGTCTTCAAAATTGGACTGGGCATTTTTTTCCAATTTACCTTTGTAAGTGGTTTACTAGATGCCAAAGTATAAAATTATGTATTCTTCCCTCCAAAAATTTTACTGAGAGCAAGTCAGATGAATCTCAATGAAATGAGGATGGAGAAACAATCTGAAATTCTTCCTCTCTCCTTCCTGCACAACTTCTTTTAACAGGCAAACTCAAACCCTTACACAAAGAGGTTTATAAATGAGGTGAGATCTCCTCCCATTCCCCACTGCAAAACCCAAGTCTTCCCCCCCAGAAAAAGAAATACAGCATATTATCACTGTTACAGTAAACTCAAAATAATTCAGGGAACATTTAGAGTGTGCACTACTGCAGACTTTTCCTCCCAATTGTAAACAAAGCTATCAAACACTGAGGATGTTGATATTAAAGCTAAGGTTCATATAATAAAGAACTGGCCTGTGACAAGCAGTTTACAAATGTTTCATCCTTTTCACATTATGCAGAATTTCAATACCATCCACAATGCTAGTACAATAACTGAAATGCAAGACTGAGCAAGTCTCTGCTTGCACATACCATCTGACATTTCAGGGAAATACTCCTCGATGTGTGTGCAGCCTCCCCAGGTGTTCGTGGAAGCCGTGCACACACGTCAAGATGGGAAAAATCCCCTCAAAGTTTTTACCACTCACATGCCTTTTTCAAATAAGCAAAAATATTCTGTTACTTAAATATGAAAGCTCGCAATAGCCACCTTCAATTGAGTCTTAAAAAGACATGCCTTTCTTTTCTAACAAAACTAAATCCCATGTGGCTGTGGGCATCTTAAAATGTATCTAAAAAGTTAAGCCACAATTACCTGTACCTCATTAATTCATCAAAAGCAAAATATATATGTACCACACAACATACAAAAGTTACACATTAAAAGTGCATATTCAGAATCCATTTGGCCCATTTCCTCAATTTACATTTGGTCATTCTAAGCATCCTTGACTTTTCTATGCAACCATACACTGGGATATATTTGTTCCACATACAACACTATTCCTCTTCACATTGAACTCTTTTACCTCTCGTTCAGTTCTGCATTAAATGTAAACTAATGATGGACCGGAAAGAAACACAAGCAAGAGGTTTATTCTGTGTTTCTTTTCACTGCTTGGACAGCTTTGACACACACACAATAAGCATTACAAACTGTAATGAAAACACGTTTTTGGGCCAAACCATTGCATATTTGCCCCCACAATGAAAAATAAATTATGTTCAAAGCAGTATATTGCCATAAATAGCCTGTAGGCATTCGCTGAAGGTAAACAGGCTCTCCCTATATTTAGCACTTGCCTAGGGTACATGATGTGCCTCTGGTTCAAGTGCTTTTAATGAGAGGCCAGTCAAAACCTTCCAGTTAGCACAGGACCAAACTATAATCTTTTTTTTTTTTCTTCTGAAAATAATGGAAGATCCCTTTCAAAAATTAATCTTCAGTTATCAACTTTACTGCATTATGGAGCTAGTGCAATCCTGCAGAGCCTAGTCAAAAAGACAAGGCACATTAAAAAATAATAATAAAAAAATCAAGATACATTAGACTATATGGACTAGAGAGTCATTGAAGATAATTTAAGGCCTTTCAGTGAATTAGAGTAATCAGTCTAATTTAAAGCTGAGGATTAAACCATAAATTATCCATCTGAAAAGCAAACAATAGGCTTTTTCAGCTTCTGTTCTGTGGACAAGGATAACAAAAACTCTTGTTATGGTTTGTGAAAACACCTCTGGACAAGGAGGAGTGGAGTCAGTCCAATTTCTCTAGAGTTCATGGAAGATTTCAGGACTGTTTTAGCCGTTTGCGTGGAATGCCAAACTGTGGACACTGTGCAGACGCCAGAGCACGAAAGGCCTCGGCTACTAAGTGAGGGTGGGAGTGGATCATGGACTTCCAGCCTGCCGTTTCCATTATGTCTGTTGCTTGGCTGAAAACAGAAGCATTAACAACAGTCACACAATTTTACAAACCAAATGCACGGTGGCGAAGAGCAGGCAAGGCAGAAGTGCCGCAGAAGGGCAGTCAAACATTGCGGAACAGACTGCGGGTGCCACTGAGGATGCCAACAGAGAGAAGCAGCAATTTGCCATTAGGGTATAGAAATATAATCAGGTGTGGGACAAAAGGTACTTGCTCTGCTCTACTCAGTACCAGCCAGACCTCAGCTAGAGAACTGTGTCAGAATAACCACCTCAAAATTGCTCAGGAAAAACAATAAAGAGGAAAACTGGAAGAAAAGGAGGTCTAGTGCAGAGACAAAAAACAAGGGAAGACACGATAATCTCATTACATAAAAGGGCATGCTCAGTTTGGGGAGAGAGAAGGATGACAAGATGAATCAGCTGAAATTGCAGCAAAAAAAGATGTAGTTCATCTCTTAGAAAGAGCCATGAAGGCAGATTAGCTGGCTGGCTCCAGACACCTTCAACAGGAGCCTGCAGTCTCAGCACCAGTGGAGCATACTGAGAATATTCACTTTTTTCAGTGCAGATGATGGGCCACATTCAAAATAGCCTTTAATGGCCACTGTTGATTTTTAACTAACAGAAAAGCAACAAAAGATTTCAACAAGTATCACACTGACACCCAGGAAATTAAAAACTAAGTATTTACTTGATTTATGTATTTACTTTTTTTTAGAAAAAAAGGCAAAAAATCCATTTTGCATATGAAGAACATTACATTGGTTGGGATGCATGCCACACTGACACAGGATAAATTTGTAATTTGGAACTAATATGCATCAATCTCAAGTTCCCATTGCTCTGCATTTTCAAAAGCCTTTCATAGGCACCCTCACACTGCTTCAGGAACATTATCAAGAATAAAGTTATTAGCTGACCTCTACACCACGTGATCTCTGAAACACTTTTGGTAGATTTCTAATGCAAGCCTTTAATCTGCTGCTGCAAGTCAGTGAAAGTATGGGCCTTGAGAAACAATAGCAAAGTTCAGACTCCCTGGTGCCCAGAGTCAGTAAATTAAGCCAGGCCCTCTCATATTATTTCCCTGAATCCCTGTAGGTGTTTTAGCTGAAGCAAAGATGACCAGCAAGTTAAGCAGCAAACATTCCAGACAGAAGCCAGCTCAGGAACTTCCAAATCACTTGAGAAGAAATACATCAAGTCGTTACATAGTTATGATTCTGACTTACTGCTATTACTGGTATTTTACTATTTACCTTTCACCACCCACTTCTTTTCCACATCATGCTCCATCGTCATGCCTGTGAAGCCTTTTTCATTTCAAGGAGAAACAGTATTTAAACTAAGTGGTACAATACAGCTTTTAAGTTCTCTGGAGATACTGATGGTAAGAAATAAGTGCTCCACTGCCTTTACACTGTTTGAACCTACTACCATCTATCCTGAAGCTGGCTGTCTTCCACTCTGTGATTCACTGGAGCTGCTGCAATCAGTGCCAGAGCCTGAGCCATACAGTCTCAACCCATTTCCAGTGTAGGCAGGAGCCCTTAAGAGTCAGAGGGACCTGACTGACGAGTTGTGTGGCCTTCAGAGCACTTGTGCTGGCATGTGGGAAGGTGCATGAACACGTCCCCGAAGGCAAAGAGAGCAACTGCCCTCCCTTCTGTGGAAATACTGCAGGATCAGACTGACCCAAGCAAGTCTCAAAACCACACTGAGGTTATCACTCCTCCAGGCACAGACCTGGGTACTCAAGAGAATGGTTTTCTCTAGAAAGGCTCATCCATCATCTCACAGCACTATGCCCCTGGGAGAGGGAATGAAAACCAGCTATTGTTAGGCTCTCACACTGGAGGGCAGTTAACATTCCCTATCATTTAAAAGGGGAGTCACAATCATAACTGCTGTAGCATCTGCTGAATCCTACTTTACTTACAGTCAGTGACAGGCCTCAGTAGTGTGGAAATGAAGCAACAGTTCTTAAGATCTGCAGTCTACTTAGCAGTGTTTGTACAGAACATCGTGGGGCAGGGAAACTTACTTGCTATTCCAGTTTTTCCCATCTTTACACCCAAGTTGTCTAAGAACACTGCACCTGCAAGAGAGAATTGTGCTAATATTGAAAAAGTACACCAAGCAAAACCACAAATACATTTAGAGTCTCATAAGTATTACTTGCCTGTTAATGAAGTCTATTGCTTGTGCTTTTAGCTGTTCAGCGCTGTGCAAATCTGCGAGGATAAGAATGTCAGCAACATTTTCTACCGAGAGGTTACTACAGAGTGCTTCCTCACACATCACCTTCAGCCGTTCCAGTGCATACTGGAGAGAGAGAAAAACTGCACTAATCATTCCTCAAACTCATTCCTTCTGTCCTCATCTCTACAGTTCTTAAGACAGTTCCAGCCAGGCTTGGTGCTTCCCAAGCTTAACATCAAACTGCTTCCCCACAGGTACTGCAAAGCACAGTGTGCTGCACTGAACAGTCCCCAAGTGTAACACAGGCATGAGGGCTTGACACAAACTAATTAAAGACCTTGCTGACAGAGTTTTTATTAAAACAACAAAAATAACTCATTCAGAAGGTTTCATTTCACTTCTGCTCGGAAAGGGAGGAGGAGAAAGGAACCAAATCAGCACTGAGCAGGTTCACATTTCTAAGTGAGGGGCAAGAAAATGGAGGCTCATCAAACTACATTGTTTAAAACAAATTTAAGTTTAGCCCCAACTCATCTCTGAATTTCTTAATCTCCCTCATACCTTTGATACAGCCTACAAGAAATTTGACGTAAAAGAACTGCATTCCCATATTGTATTCTGCATGAATAAACTGTGCTGCTTTTTTGAAGGATGTCACAGTCTGAAGAGGTTTCATTTTTATTTTCTGGTATTACAGACAATCATATAACTCTACCATGTAACAGTCTCTACATTTATCAATTATGCACTAAAGCAAGGCCAGCATTCAAAAAATAACCTTAATTGCTGAGCTGCTGTAAATCCCCTCATCTTAAAAATCTCAAAAAGTAGAAAAAGTGTTTCACAGAGCAACAATTTTAAGAGTAGACAAGATCCCAACACAGAAGAGGTGGATGATTAGAACTATTACATTTGCAGGGAAGACAAAAAGATCAAAGTTCTAAAGTAGCAGTACTTTAGGGAAGCACAGTTAATTCAAGAACTTGGATAAATCCTCTTGAAGAAAACAAAAAAACAGTGTACATTTTATTCAGAACCCAATTTTCCAAATCATATTAATGGTCTCCAATTTCTAAAAAAATTTGATACTAAATGAATATCTGAAATACTTCTCTTTTAAAAGTTTTATCAGCCTTCTACTGCTAAAAAAAGTCTGTTCTTTACCATCTTCCTTCATTTCCCATGAGAACTGCTTCTCATGTTTTAAAAAAGCAAAATATGTATCAAACAATCTGAAAATATGATTTTTTTATTTTTTTTTTTAGATCAACATTCTCCAAGCAAACATCAGGAATGGGAAATTTGGATTCAATTACTTACTTTGTCTGCAGCTGCCAACAAATTGTCAGCCATTTTTTCAAGGTTTGGTGCTTTTCCTGTGTAAATGAATCGCATCATTTCTTTAAAAACTTCAGGGTCTACATCATTTATTTCTACACGATTCTGGTAAAGAAGAAGAATCAATGTAAGTCTTTGGAATTTAGCTACAATTTCAACGGGAATATCAAATATCATCTGCATGCACGCTGCAAGTTTTCATTCACCATCTATCATACAAAATCCTTACAAATTTAAGGTAACATTCAACAGTGTTAAGCAGAAAGCAATCAAAAAAGCTCTTAAAAGTTAGGTAGAAATCAGCTGGAAAAGCTTCAGCAATAAAAAGTAACTGCAATTTTTTTCCTAGAAATGAGTAACTCTGGAGTCTATCACAGACTGTACATAAAAATCAACACACAGGTTCAGGAATATTTTAAAACGCTTCTGAGTTTCCAACCCAAAAACAATGTTTGGAATATCAGAAGTCAGAGCAGCAGACAGAACAAATTGAGCCATTCTTGGCTCGACTTAAACTGAGTCAACACAGCCCAGGTTTTGTTCTGAGAATCCAAAGAGCAAACAAAGCAGCACATCGAACCGACATCACACAGCTGAAGATTGCCCTAATACAACAGTGGCATTGCAAACTTGACCAATCCTCTAACAGTATCCCCTAAAGGCAACTAATGAAGTAGGAAATTATGTCAAAGATTTAGAAATAAGCACCAGAGTATAAGAATCCTAGGCATGGGGGATGTACATGGTCTGGTTTCCTATCAGTATGTAGGTGTAGGGCTGCACTGGAGATCCACTGCTAACATGAAGACAAGGGCCTGGTAGGCCACATTATTCAAGCTGTGACATGTTTGGATTTCTTTCAGTCCAGGACCCTCAATGAAATGCTCCCAATACTCCAATTCCAGCCGTGAAAGTTTCCACCCTGGAGAGGTGCCAGGCAGAGAAGTGACCCTCAGCTGTACCACAGCACCATGTTCACACGTGATGTATTTGTGCACACAGGCGGCATCTTGCAGCTTTCCAGGCCAAATGATCATCATCTATCATAACTCTTTAGCAAGGTGATCAATTCGTCACCTTTTCATGGATTCTGCCTATAACCAACCCATTTTTGATAATGCTTCTTCAAGAAAGACACAAACAGCTCCTTGCTGTGGGAGACATCAAGTGCATAACAGCAGAAGCAGCGCTCTGCTGATTAAGTAACTACCCATCCAAAACACTTACACAGGTCAAGTGCCTGCAGAAGCTGTGAATGAAAAAAGTGTTCCACTGCCTCTCAGGGCATAATTTCAGCCATAATTCACCTCTTGTTTCTTGGCTATCAAAAAAAAAAACCACTTTAATACTCTACAGCAAAACCTTAGTCAAGTCAATCAGCTGATGTGAAGATACAAACTGAGGCAAAAAGGGGGCAGAGATTACCAGGTCAATTACACTAGTAGCTAATGTTTAATAACATTATCTAGGGCAGATACAAGTACCAGAAAAAATCCAAATCCCCAGCACCTCTCCACTTTTTCTACACAATTTCCCTCAGAATCCACCAGGAGAGGTTCAGGAGCTGTCCCTCCTGCCCCCTAAGAGCCCTCATCCTCCTCAATCTGCACTACCTCAAGTTTTCTGCAACGTTCTCCTCTTTCACAAGGTACCAATATTTACACGTAACATTTTCAATAACGCTTACCTTTTTGCTTTCCTCCATTTCATGCTCAAACATTGCATTGAAAACTGGAGATCGTGCTGTATCAAGAAAAGTAAATATTAAATATAATCAAATGTTAAACTTATAGCAATTTAAATTACAAAATAATAGCAATACAAAAGTAGAAAGTACCTGCAAGGACAGATTTATGAGCTTTGAATTCTTGTCCTCCTACATAAAAACTGCAATCTGTAAATCTTGTTGTTTCCCAGAGAGTCCCTAAATCTTCTGCTAGTCGACATTCAGGTACCTTCAAAGTGTTTGTATTAGACTGTCCTGATATATTTACTGAGTCTTGGACCACGCTTACCTAACAGAAAATCACAGCAAGACAACTCCTTCATAACTGAATGCCAACAATAATTAAATCACAGTACCTATTGCTAGAATTCCAACAATTCCAAAGCAAAGCAAAAAACAGTGAAGCTTCTGGCATTAGGCCAGAACCATAAACCAGTGCTTTACAGTTTACTTTTACATAACATTAAAAAAAGCAGGGCTTTACTTAGAGACTCTAATATTGTGTACTTATTCAACCAAAACAAAAAGAAAGAGCACAATACCACATGCCACCTGACAGAAACGCCAAAGTAAATAGGGACAGATACGGTTCTTGGAAAACCAGTGGGAACAAAAAAAAGTTAATGCTATTTCAGAGTTAAATTAACAGTTCAACACTTCACACATCTGAGTAAAACACACAATATAAAATCCTACACAGATCATCAGGATCCCATGGTCATGGAGAAGTTTCATAAGAACAACCCACAGAATTTTTTAGTAACATACCCCTTATTGTACTGACAGTTAAGTTCGTACATAACCTGCAGTGTGATAACGCAAACCAACTGCAAGGAACAGCTCCTTCATAATTTCATTTTACTTAGTCCAGATGAGGCAGGAATAACAAGTAATTGTTTTCCAAACAAGATTAAAAGTCATTACTTTCAAAATACAAGATGCAGTAGGTACCTTCAATAATTAAATGCCTGCTCACAGGATGTAACTTCTGTACACAACCAGTGAAGAAAACTGAAACATGTACATTTGTAGTGAAAATTCTGCCATTATTCCCCACGTTTAAGTCTCTCATATAGGAAGTAAACAGGACAGCAGCACTCCCTGCTTCTTTTTCAGTTATCTTCACACACTAAGTCCTTTTAATCGGTGTGTTGGGGAAACAGAAGAGCTATGCAGGTTTTGCTTCTCTTGTCTGAGAACACAGACCTGAGAATAAAACCTTTGTAGAGAGCCATACTACAAGATCTTGATCACTCCATCTCCCAAACACAAAAAATTAGGATTAGATCTTAGAAGAAAATGTTGATACTGTTAGAATCAGGGCTTTGGTTGATTTCCAAAGGCATCTGGAATAAATCTGGCATAATGCAAAAACAGCACAGCTAAGCTTCAGAGGAGGCTGGGACACTGCAAACCAAACTTCAGACCAGAAGAGAAGGAGGATGATCCAATTATGACAGCAGCCTGAGGATTTGAATCATTGCCTAATTCCCTGTATCATCTCATACCCCCTTGTGAATACAAGAAATTCCTTTACATTCTTCCACCTTAAAAATAGAGAAGAAACCCAAAGCACAGCAAAATTTCCCTTTCATAGTAAGACTGTACATTTGTAACAGCAAAAAATCTATAGAGCTATTTCCCAGTTTTCATACACACAGTGATTTCAGGAGATATACATCCACACAAAAGAAGTTTCAGCTTAGCCAAGCTCATCTTCTGTTGCCAGAGGACAGTTCTGCTTTTCCAGAGTCTTAATTCAAAGTTCATGATCCCAGTTGTCCACACAGCATCATCTTGCTAGCTACAGACAGTGTCTAGAGAAAGTCATCTACACACTCTTTAAAGGCACTTAAACTGATTTCTGACTTTCCAAACTTCTGTTTTGGAATGGCTTCTAATATCTATTGAGAGCTGTGCAACACAAGCGTTTATTACGAATCATCTTTTTAAGATATAACCCAAGCAAAGTTTCAATTCAAGTCTCTCCCATCTGAGTGGCCTGGCATGTATTGTCTTTTAAAAATTTTAAATACAAAGGATTCCATGGATCTGATATTTCACCTCTCACTTGTCCAGATGGCATGTCTAAAATCAAGCGCATCCTCTTATTATTTATAATTAATTTACATAAAGCTGAAATCCAATCAAGTTAATCCACTATAACTACTGAAAACTTGTCAACTCAAGCAAGTTCTGTGTGACGACACTTGGATAACGTCTGTGATTTTCTTGATTTTGAATCTCTGGTAATCTAATGGTAAGGGTGATGTAAGTGATTCCTGAGACTACTGAACCAGGTAAGAAATCTGTGAAAGCACAGAATATGCTATTCCATTAGCAAATAGAACATCTGCAAGGCTTCAGTGCTTTCAGATTATATGGAAAGGGAGAATTGAGTGAAAGAGAGATCAATTTCACTGATCTCAAAGAACTGAGGTTGTATTTAATCACTAGGTCACTTGATGGTGGCAGCACCAGACTTTACAAAGTATTAAACTTAACAACCCTTCAGGTTCCAATCCAAGGGCATATCCAGCTGATCTGGAGAATCTTTGGCAACACAGAGTGAAAATCTTTGCTGCCAAAGACAACCAAATAACCTTCCTGCAACCCAACAGGAAGAAGGGCCAACCAACACAGTCAGTTATCAGTGACCTTCACTAAATACCTGCTACATCTGACAAGTTTTATCAAGCCAAGTGCAATATAGGCTTAAGAAGTGGTAAGTCAATTTTCCAAACAGGAAACAAGTAGGAAGGCAAACATGGAAAGTAGAATTTAACAGTTAAGTTGTAAAAGAACAAAAACTTCAGGCTTGTCTATAGAAACAGGTCCTTCAAACACCACCTGTCATTTCTAAGGACAGCTAAAGAGCTGGTATCACACATCCAAACAAAGAAATTCTTAAAATATTTGGATTTCCAAGTTTTCCCTTCACCCTGAAACAAGCTACAAGTTATTTTAACACACCACTGTGAACAACTAAATGTTTTACTTCAATCCACATTTATAATCACAGTAGGTCCAACACTTCACAAAAACCACTCACATTAAAACATCAAGACATTTTGTCAGTGATTAGCATCAGAATTTAAATAACAGTATTTCTCTGTGGAAAGTTCAGTATTTCTTCTACTTACATTTTTTAAACAAACTTAATCTCTAAAATTAGAGACTGATCTATTCCAAAACCAAATGCTACTTTTAAGAGCAGCTCATTTACATCAAAGTGCTCATTAAGAGGACAACTTAAGAAGAGAAAATACTCAAAAGTATCTTTACAGAACCATAAAACACTTGTTATATCTGCTTTTATCACCCAAATAATTGTATTCATAACAAATTTATCATGCAGCTAATTTAACTTGTCTAAGTGAAAATAAGATGCACTATATTTGCAATATCTAGTCTCAAGGGCCACATTTCAATTATTCTTCCCACCCAGCATAATGACATATAATTAAATTGTAATCTTGCCAAGACAATTTTACACATTTCCTGTAAATACACAGATCAAAGCAAACTTATTAGCAGTTAGAGCATCTATCATCCTCCTAAGTCACTAATCACTTTATGGCAGCCCAGATAACCAGCCAATGTATATTCAACATACACTCCACTTACACTGCTACTTTCTCTGCTTTCCATTTTTAACACCGAGTAAGCTTTTTACTGAAATTTAGTATGAAAATTTAGGTTATGAACATAAATGATATTATAGAAGAAGGGACCCACAATACACAGTGAAGTTAAATTTATACCACAGCTCTCAATATTAATTTTCAGTATCAAGCAGACCATCTACAAGATACTTGCATTTGCTCAGAAAACAAAATGTAACTATTAGTCCAAAAATAAAGTGTTTAATTTACTGGAAAGACCTGCTCATTGGCTAAAGCCATCAATTTGGATATTACAGGAATATAGATTCTGACAAATAGTTGGGTTCTCCTTTATAATGTGAACCAGTATGTGAACATTTCCTTCTGCTTATCCAGTGAAAAACAATCCTCTAACTCCAAATACATCTTCTTTAAATAAAAGTGACCTCAGTAAAACAGCATTTCTGCAGACAGCACACACCAGCCACCTTTGGCATAAATAATTCCACAGTCAACTCTGATGTAACTGTGGCAAATTCATGAAAGAGTCCGGCAGTTTGCAAGTGATCAATTCAACATTCTACACTTCAGTGTACAAGCACCAAAAAATAGAACAAAATGCAATGCAGACAAAGCAATGTATATTTTACCAAGCTTATAGATTTCAGAAAACAATTTTAGAGCATGTTACTGCTTAAATCAACATAAATCTCTACTTACTAGAGCCGAAAACATTTTATTTAGAAGTTTATTACTTAAAAATTAATACCCACCTCACAAAATAATGTAAGCTTATCATCTGGTAGAAGACCATTAGCTTCATCTAGTAAAAAATCTCTTCGGATAAATTTCTTAAACCCCCAGTCCTTGCCTTGCACAAATCGATATGCTCTTTGGCTTTCTGATAAAAAATTGTGTACAAATACAGCAAGTTAAAGGACAATATTAACAAATAACACCTAATTCCACATTAAGGCTAAGTGTTAATTAAAAAAAAAAAAAATCAATTTCACACATTTGGATCACGTGTCACATTTCTAGAAAACCCAGAACTGATTAAAACCTTTTTAATATTGTAACAGTGTTATTTTATAAAACACTTGATAGAACTTAGTAGAGCACAATTTGCAATTCAAACCATATCAACTCCTGAGATCTCTCAGGCACCATCCAGCACAAGGAGTTTCTCAGTGAGTGTTTAAGAATGCCAATGTGTCAAAACAGGAATTGTTCAGAGGGAAGCACCATTACAATGAATTTGTCACCACAAACCCATCCTGACAATGCTCTGCAGTTGTCATAACAATGTGGTTTGACTTCTTCCTGAAATGGAAAATCTTGTTTCACAGGTTGAAATTAGTTTGAAATACAGTAAAAGCATTAAAATAGCAAAACAGAAATAAAAGATTTCAAGTAGTAAACTATTTTTTGGTCATTAAAAGATATTATTTATATTTACCTTTTAGCTCTAGTTGTGAAATTTTTTTTTTAATCCATCAGATTTGCTGTGACCACACAACATTTTCTTTCCAGTTCCAATGTCCACAGCCAAAAAAGAATTCCCACAGTCATCTCAGTGCAAACACATGTAAATTCAGTAAGATCACAGATTTTACATGGCTGGTTCACTGAAAAGCGGCCACCTTGTTCCCCAAATTAAACCACCATATACTCTAACTAAAATATGGGAAAGAGGTTATTTGGGAATGGCTTTAGAATCCAAGTAGAATAAAGCACATTCTGAATTAAATTTAGAAAGATTGTTCAAATGCAAACAGCAAGAATATTTCTGAAATACAACCATAGTGGGAAGTGGGGAGCGATCTCATTAACAGCTCTTTAAGAAAGAATTTTCCTTTCATTCCAAAAAAGCTGGACCAGAAACACATCACCATCTCATTTGCTGTAGGCGGAGATGCTTCAGCCTTCCAGACAGCAAATCAGAAGTTTAAGTCAGAAGTTTGTAATAAAAGCAAAGCATTTTTCATGACAGAATCTGTTAAAATATCAGTCCTTCTACAACCTCCAAAATAAAGCCATCAGCAAAGCCAGACTTCCCTACACTATTGACCTTGGCAGCACCACTGGAACACACTTGACCACGTACCACAGAAAACACACACGTGCCACACACTGCCCTCACCACCAAGAGATGGAAAAATGATATTCACAACAGTTTTTCACTGACTGTATCAAACAAAATATCCTGTAGAGATTTTCACTGTATTTTCAGAATACACCGAAGAACCACCCGAGAGCTGACACTGCAGGAGGTGAGAGGTCTCTATCCCTGTCACCTCATCACACGCTGCATCAACAACCCCTGTCCATGCAGAGCACAGAAGCAGAGGGAAATGCACTCACTGAAGTGCAGTGTGGGCTTTGAGGGCAACAGAACAAACACACGACACTGCCCACATTTGAAAATCTGTATACCAAGGAAGAAAATCACATTTTAAAAAAATACTGCCTGGGTTTTTTTGGCATCTGCATTAGTGTTTTCACACTGTCACCAAGTTATAACCTCATTAAACTGAATGGAAAAAAAACCCAGAAAATCACGTTCCCAAAAGGGTTCAAAAATTTCTTCTCTAGATTCAGCCCAATTCTTTATTCTGCAGACTTAGATTTCAGTCTTAGCAGCAGCAACCAGTGTTAACCCCAAAATTAAGAACAAAAATAGAGCAACATAAAATTGCAAATGTACTTTCCTTCTAATAAAGTTAAAATGTTAGTTTGCTCTCTGTTTCATACACAGCTTCACCCCTTGAAGCAGCAGCCTGTGCATGGATTATCAATTTAGAAGACACTGGAAGTGGGGCATCATTTTCTTGTCTCAGTAAATACACAGCACCTACAGAAGCAGACGGCAAATGGCTGTAGAGTCCATGAAATAAGACTTCTGTAGGTAATTTCCCAAAGTGAAAAGATACTTTTAACTCCTGTGGTGCCAAACACAGCACAGCTACTACTGCAGAAGCTGAAGACACACCTACTCACAGGATTTTTAGCACTGCAGGGGATGATGAACCAGCAGAGAGCTGATGGGTCAGGATTTGGGTGTTTGCTACAGACCTACTGGTCAGGAACGAACAGGTCACTGGAGACTGGGGTCCTGGGGGACAACAAGTGAACAAGAACCCACAATGAACCCCTAAGGCAAAAAAGGACCAGCAGGACCTGGCAAAACACTAAAACAGGTTGCCCAGATGAGCTGTGGAGTCTCCATCCTTGGAGCTCTCAAAGCACCACAGCTCCCAAGCAAACTGCTCAGGCTGACCCTGCTTTCAGCAGGGGTTTGGGGCCAGCCAGCCTCCAGAGCTCCTGTGCAAACTCAACAATTCTGTGCTTCTCTGATTATCTCCAAATAGTTTCTGATGCAGTTTCACATTTTATTACAAACACCAATCCACTCCTGGACTGTGTCAAGTCCAAATGTATACATTCTCCAAATGATTCTCCAGATGTACACAAGTGTAGCTTTGCTCATACAAGCTCCAGAAGCAGGAAGCTTGCAGGGTCTGAAGAAACCACCTCCATCAGCATTAGAGGATTAGTAGAGTGAAACATGCATGTGAAACATATATATATTTACCTTCCTTCCAAAGAGTCCAATAATTTAATTATTACATTTGAACTCAGTTCTGCGGATTTAGTTTAGAGATTACAAGTGGGCCTAGTTACTTAAGGAGAAATAGCCTGAACTTTGGATATAAACACTGCAGAACCGTAGACGTTTTGTAAGAAATGCAGAACTTGCAACAAAATGGGACCTGAAACATCTCTTAAGTCCTGGAGTAGAAGGGAAGAAAAGTAAGATATATTTTTCATATACAGGATTTGAAGCAGCACAAACTCAGAGCAGATCAGCATTAAATTATTCCTTTTCACAAGAATCCCAGCTTTCCCAAAAAGCATTTCCAGTGAAGGTTGTGCTCACAAGTTTGAATCTAAGAGCCTTCCAAAGAGCCTTCCATACATTTTTCATATCAACATAACAATTAAATCAAATGACCAGTTATTTCAAAGTCTTCTATTCCTTGGGTACGTGGCTCACGTTTTTAAACTAATTACAGTGCAAATCAGCTGAAATAGACCAAAATATTGTAAAGGATGTCTAAAAAAAAAACCAGCCATGTATGCTAATCCTAATTAACCATGGAAATCAAACACTTCCACTGTAGCTACAAACAAGCAAATACACCTCTACTAACAGGAAGCAAGAATAATCTGCTGGAAAAACTAAGTGACAAGGACCTGGAGTGACAGCAGTTGGCAATGTGCTGTACTTTATACTGCTCAGGATAGAATCAACACAGCCCAGTGATCAGAAACATGTGAAACATGAACAGGATTTTATAATTAAGTTTTTAAAAGGAAATTAAAAAAAGGTATTTTTAAATTTTATCTCAATATTAAATTCTGCTCTCAACTGAAAAAAATTACATTGCTGATGTTCTTCAGGATGTTCTTACAAAAACACATTAATATTCCCTTACCCATTGCTTTTGTTTCTTCTCTTTTAGCATTCAGCAGGGAAAATTTGAATTTTGCTCTGACTTCACTTTTTGGACAACTGACTAGAAGTAAATATAATGACAAGTAGTCTTTGCTTTCATCATCTAATCCCTTTGGATTCACTCTCAGGCACCTGAAAAAAATGAACAAATTGTAATTTTTAAATGGTACCCAGAATAAATTCAGAAATATTTTCACAAGACACAGTAATAAATGCTACTGAAATAAATGCTTCCCTTGTGATTGCTGACACTTGAAATTAGAACCAATCCATACCTACAGTAAAATTCCAAGAAGTGTCCAAGTTTTAATATTTATTTGTAATTTAACTTTACAATTTTGGTGAGCAAAATAACCCCAAAACAAAACCAAAGCACTTGCTGAAATAAAGATCTTACCATTTCATTTTGTCATTTGGCCCTGATGAAAATGTAGAACTCTTTAAAACTTCACCCATTTCTTCACGGCAAAAACTGAAGTTATTAATGGTCCACATGTATGAAAATTTTACTACTTTAACCTGAATAAAAGATCAGACAATATTAAGAAAATTTAACTTGCACATCAAGCATTAACTATGAGAACTACTCAGACTGTCAGCTGTATTTTTTTCAATATGTCGATAACTTTAGGTTTTTTTAACAATTATTATGACAATAATAGAAAATAAAGCCATTGGAATTTATGTAGATTACCTGTGTGTAACACCAACTTTCAGCCACAGGTCCACTGGACATCTCCCCAGGAGGAGGTGGGGTGGGAACCCTTGACATTGCCACTTATTGCAGGTTTATAGTATCAAGAAGCAATCCAAACTTCAGCAATTCTCCTAAAAAAAGGTAATTCATACATTTTGTTCACCCTTTTTAGGCGTGGGAAACACAAAAACTCGTATTATTGTGTTTACTAAATGATGCATCTGAAAATTGAACCTGAAAAGAGGACAGTGGCTCTGCTGGGTGTCACACATTAACAACCACCGGCACTCAAAACCTGCAGGCTGAGCCCTCACACAGTAATTTATAGAAATAAGCACCTCTGCATCATACACCACCACTAATGACAATATTTCAACACCCCTTTTGGAAATTACCACTTCGGCCACTCCAGAAGTGTTATAACTTTCTTCAGGCTCTTCTCCTTTGATTTGCAGAGTTCCCAGAGCACTCAGTTATTAGTACAATGCCTTCGTTTTCCACCCAGACGTAATTCACAAGAACACTCAGCCACCTGGGAGTAGAACACGTTCACACAACCCTGAGATTTCTGAATGGAGGATAAGAAATTAAACCCACACTTCAAGTAGTATTTTCTTTCACAGCTGCCTTCTATCTTTGACACCAACAGACGCAGCTGAGGAACTCCAATCACCACAACCATGTGCTCATTCCCTCTCGAAGGACAAAGCCACAAAACAGTTTCAGTCGACTCCCCAACCCTGCAGAACTTTCCAACAACAAATAAAACTATTTATGTAATGAACTACCACCACCTAACAGAGCACTACAACTCCTCCTGCCCATCAGGAACTGAGTCACTTGCCCAGATCCCTCACACCTGGCTAAAGAGCAGTAATTGGGCTTGGCTAATGAAAGAAGGTGGGCCCGTGAGAGGGCAGCTCTGGCTTCCTGGCTGGCTCTCCTTCAAAGGAGGGTTTGCTTTCAGCTGTGGACAGGCTCCTGTCACAAGCACAGCCTCTCACTTAAGCTTCTCCACTAAACAGCTAAAAAGTGAAATGAACCCTAATCAAATGAGAAAAAATTCAATTATTTCTGCCACAACACATTTTCTCTTACTATAGAAACTGATTTTAAACATACCCTGCTGTCAGTTAAAAGCAACCATCTTTCTGTAACATTTGACCGCTCCACTGTATAGCTCTTTTTACCTGTGATAGAACAGCATTAATTGTCTTCCTCAAAAGATGTGACTGCACATCACTAACCCAGATGGAACTCTCCAGGGATGGAGCAACACTTAGAAACAATGTTTTATGCAAACATTGGTAAAAAGACACTGCGAGAGCACGTACAATTCAGTCATGATGTGAACGAGTTTATTATTCCTAGAGGAAGAATTCTGTTCTGTGAATTGCTATGATCCTCACTCGATGTTTTCCCACCTGCCTTCCTGGTACTGCTTCTCACTGAATGGTATGAAGCAGCCCTTCCACATCAAAGCCTGCTGACAGGGGATTGCCCTGAATCACAGAAGTGTAAGACCTTGAAAAGAAAGCTAATTCTCAGTTTTCACCAGATGACGAAGCAGATGCTTTATAATCATATCCCTTAACGAATCTCACCAACAGATCTGCTATAACATGGTGAAAACAAAGTATTGAATAGGTCTCCTGCAAGACAGGGATCCCTGAGACATTGAAAACAAATCATAAATACAATTCAGCTGTCTTTAGTAAGTGACTTTTCCCCACATAAAACTTCTGTTTGTGGCAACATTCAGTACTTCATTAATACCTTCCATAAATGATAACCTAACAATATCCCTAAATTTAAGATAACCAAACTTGTTTACCTATTTTTTCTAAGCAGGAAGCACATATATTGTGCATGTTGTGTTCACAGAGTTTTTGATTACATGCTTACAACTGATTTTGATTCTTGTTGGTGACTGAAACACAGACTCAGATCGGCAAGGAATCCGAATCGTTAATTCAAAGGAACAAGCTGGTTTTAAACGCTTTTCCAAGGCACAGTATCTCCTTACATGGCAATTCTCACTATATGACCTATCCCGTGTTGCCACATCAGAAGCACACTTTCTGAACGTCCTTCTATGGGGCCAGCTTCCGGCAGGCTCCTCCAGGGTCTGCCACGTGACACCTCCTCCCCCCAGGGTCCGGCAGAGACAAGGCTCTCTGTGCTGCCACGTGCTCTTGCAAGCACGTCCCATAGCCTATAACCCAATTCTATCTTATATTCCTCCATAATTCTCCATACAGAACCACTAGAGTAAAATTCCTGGGAAGGATACATACAAACTTTTGCTTTCATCAAGCAAATATTAGCACTTATATTACCATTATTTCTGGAAGCACATCCTACTTAGTGATAACAACTGAAGCTCTTCCCCAAACGCAATGGATTTGACATAGAACCATAACCTGAAAGGGTTAGAACAGCTTACATCAGCCTTACTGAACCTGCTTGCTGCTCCTTAATTCTCCAGAGCTAAAAGCAAGAAGAAATGCAGCCCATTCCTTATTCTGTCATTTGCATGAGATGCACAGGACTGTCTCGTCTCTCATCTGTACCTCAATTCTTCAGTCCATTAGACCAGTCAGCTTCCAGTAACCATGAAGGAGCTGCAGATCTGAGCCAAATTTGCTCTGAAGGGGTTTCTAAATTGGAAAAGCCTGAAAACAACTGCTTTACACAATCTCTTTTAAGAAAGTGTTCAGTGACCTTGGGCCAGCTACCAGTAGTTATCTGCCCACTCCTGTCTCACAGCTAAATCATCTTGATTCACTGAGAATTTAACTCTAAGCAAAGGCAGTTATTTGCAATTATTTTCAGGTCCATCTATTGCCTTCTCTCTGTACCTGTTCTACCCAGGGCATCTGTACTTCAGAGGCTGCTTCCACCTGCTGCAGGGCCTTTATTTAAGGAATGCCTGATTTTACCTACGTACACTTCCCAGGTCCTTCTGAATAGCCTCAGCTTTTTTTTGTAAAGTTTCCCCTTGACAGCACTAGGACCAGAACCGATTTTCATGACGTCCTGATGCGTCTCTGAGGATCAGATTTACACCTCACTTTTTTTGCATGGATGTACTATGCCAATCACATTTTTAGACAGAGAAAACTGGCAGAAAGCAGTAACTTTAAATTCTTTATACTGGGAGTCTGTGCTGAGGAGCTGTCTGTATTTTTTAGTGTGTGCCTGGGCACCCAACTTAAAAAAAAAAAAGGGACCAACCAAGACAAACTGAATAATGGGAAATGTATAAACAGAGCATCTGATGCTCTGTTAACATGTACCAAAAGACAGGGAGAAGGATGGAAATGGTTTAGCAGTACTGCAGATCTGCCCCTCACTTTACTTAATCAATTAATTGGGATTTGGGTGGGGTCGTGGGGATATTTATCAGAACTACAAGGTGAGAGAGAACACAAGCTTTAAAGATGCTGTCCTGAAGTGTAAAGGTGTTTGGAGAAGGACTTTTGCAGTCCTCAGACTGACAGCCAGACCATGCTGAGTGGCCACCAATGGTCACCAGGGCAAAGCAGACCCTGAAGGTGAAAACAAAGATGCAACTACACACTCACCCTTTGTTCTCCTGTGGGGAGGAGACTAAATACTACTTTGAAGAAATTGTTTATGAATCATTGATTAGCCACTGTCATCAGCTCTGACAAAATGGTTTTTCCAAGTACCAACCCCTCATCACAGCCTATTAGACCAAATGGCTGGGAACAGAGAGAGCTGCAGTTCACAAAACCAGTCGGAGAACGACTGGGCGGAATTGAATCAGTGAAGGGCAGGAAGACAGGTCTGCTATCTGCAGGATGAAACAACTCAGAGGGACAATTTTCATGCTAGAACCTGCATTTATTACTCTGCAGGCTATCATGAACAAAGCAGCAGAAATGATGGAACATTATCAGGCAATAGCTCCAAGAGCTTTCACGCAGTGCTGTGCCTGTCAGAACATGGCTCAACAAACCAGTCCGTGTGGCCATTCTGCCAGGCAGAAGTGTCTGACCATCAGGGCAAACACGCACTGGGAACAGGAAAACAAGCTTTAATGGATGGGGTAAATGAAGTTTCTAGTTTTCAAAAGGAAAATGAGATGTATTTTTAAAGGGTGTCAAGTTCCTTTGTTAGGGGTTTTCTCTAATGAAGTGATATACTCACACTGAATGTTGTACAGCAGTCAGTGCTGATTTAATTCAGAGTTTGTGTTTGCTGTCTTACTTAAAAAAAAAAGAAGAAAAGGTCAAAGATTCTTTGCTTGTACTTCCAGACCCCAAATATGATGAGCTTATCACTTCTACTGGTCTGTTAAGGAAAGCACTGCCTTTGCCTGATAATCGTTCTGCAAATAGACCAGATTCTGTTAAATCAGGATCTTCGAGGACCTGATCCTCCTACAGTGAGCAAGCAGGCAGAAATAACATGAAAAAAGGGAGATTTCTCAAAGCACATTTTATTAAGGACTTAACTGAAGAGCTCTCCTAGTCAAACAAATACTTGTGCTAAACGTAAAGCCATCTGAAATTGATTATTGTTAATTAATTACCTGCACACACAGCATAAAGAAAGCACAGGCTACCTTCCAAAAAATGTACTTACACAGATTTTCATCAAAATCTGTATTAGCTCTCTATTTTCCTAACTTTTAAAATGAGATTTTAAGATTCA
Source organism: Aleadryas rufinucha (assembly GCA_013397815.1). Classification (NCBI taxonomy): domain Eukaryota; kingdom Metazoa; phylum Chordata; class Aves; order Passeriformes; genus Aleadryas; species Aleadryas rufinucha. Next base: position 69,865 of record VZTH01001235.1, on the reverse strand, counting down.
AAGTGACTTCCTAGATCAATAACATGACTTTCAAAAATATTATCTTGCTTCCTCTCTCTGAAATTGAGTATTTATCAACATTATTCTAAACAAAGTTACTTTTCAACCTCTCAGAGCTAGACAAGAACACATTCCCAGTCTCTTACATCTTGTGCTGGAATTATCTCAACTTTTTCACTGAAAAACTGACTAGCTTGTTAAGAAAGCAGCACATACATAGGAACACACAAAGAAGAATTTTCTACGCCCCCAATAATAAACCCACAAAACACTTCATAAACCTATTTGAAGAACTGCCCTGTTCAGAGGATGCTGGGCCAGCTCTCTCTTTAGGAGCAGCTCAGTGCAACAAGCAGATCCCAGGAGTTGTCCCAGGGCAGTCACAGTGGAGCAGGTGCACACGAGGAGTTGCACATTAACCACTGACCACAGCAATGGTTTATCTCAGTATTTCAGTGAGGGACTGCAGCCAGCAGGTTACTGGTAGGAATGGCTGAACAAACTCTTCTGCAGGGTACCCAACACACCCCGAAAGTCAAATCCAGCCTGCCAGAACCCAACCCATGGATAGTTCTCCAAGCAAATCAGTGGCCCTGTCCTGCTCCCCCAAGAGCAAAAAGAAAAGCACGTTGTGAACTGGGTGATCAGTTCCTGCTGAGCCTCTTCCTTCCAGCATCCCTTCTTCCCAGGGCTCGAGCTTCCAGGATCAAAGTGGTTCCCTCCTGGGTCACACCAACAAATTCCACATGCATGTACTGCATATTCCATTTGGATGGTGACAGTCTTCTCCTGAGCAGGGCTGAACATTGCACAAAATGCAAACTGTTATGAATTAACTTTTTGTCCCCTCTCTAGAAATGCTGATATTTCATCACTGCCTGAAATAAAGATCACCTTCTGAAATTGAACTGGCAAATAAAACCCCGTTCCTCCAACTTTTTATTCCTGGTAAATACATAATTCAGAAACCAGTTATGGTTTGTGAAATTTTGAGGGCTTGGTTTTTTGGAAAAAAAAAAAAAAAAAAAAAATCTGAAGTCTTTCATTCAGTTAAATCAGCTCCCAAAAACTCATTCAAAATAAACAGTTACAGAAATACTTATTTCCTCTCATGAAATGATCATCAGTGAATAAAGTATTACATAGTATTATATAATTAATATGTAAGTGTTACATATAAAACTATCAATATTTGTTGAAGGAGTCAGTTTTGTTTTACAAATTACAGAAAAGGCAAATTCTTGGGAAAAACACCATCTTATCACTTCTTTGCTGAGCAAGAATACATTTATGAATATAAAAATGAAGGCAACAAACAAACCCAATCAAAATAGTTATGTCTGAAGTAAAAGACATTCTGAAGCCCAAGACAAAGTTATTTCTGCACTGCCCCACCTGGATCCAGCTGGATCACACAGTTCTTCGTAGCAGCATCAGCTTATGAAGGCCAAACTATTTAAGAGTGAAAAAAGCCAAGTCCCTTTCTCACTGATCACAGAAGGATTTGTGTAACTGCCACCCACCACCTGGGTCACACTTATTTGGTGGCATGAAATGCCTGTGGCTTGAAATTTATTTTTTTTCTGTTTAAGAGTTTGTCTTATAAGCCAATTATGCTTACATAAATTCCTAAGATTTTTACTAGTAAGTAGAAAAAAAAAGAAACTTTGCAAAAAATAGGATTTTTTTTTAATTAGGAGGATTTGCATCTCTTCACAATTGATCTTTTTGAAAGAATTGCTGTTTTATTTCCTAAACAGCTAACTAAGTTTCCTACTGGATGATCCACAGCACAATAACAGATGTCTGAAAGGTCTATTAAGCTCAGGCAGTTTTCCAATTTGTTCAGTTATTATCTTCTCTGAAAACAGACTCAAGATATACCTTAGAAAATTTAAATACAGTGTTTAGCATTCATTGATTTTAAACCCCATCTATCACTGCATCATTTGAGTGAACAGAATTACTCATCTTTACACAATTACAATCACATATATCCATCTCCCAAGTTAGAAAACTTATAGTTTAAGGCTGTACTACACTTTACATTGTCTGTAGTACTTCTAACATGAAAAAATTCTCATTTTTGGGGCAAAAGAAGAGAACAGCAGTTGGGCTACACACAGGAAAACCCTATGACACTGAAGTAAGGCAGCCCATAACAGTTTAAAAGGTTTGAGGCTTTTTAAGAACATGATATTAAAAAATGGTTATTTAAGTATATGTTTGCTCTGGAATCACGCAGTAGCAACCAAGTTTACACAAACCCAAGCTTTGGGGCCTAAATCAGAAGCTCTGGCTGCTCCTGTGTGCTTCATGTGCTTCACGTTTTACATCTCACCCTTGCCATCCCACAGCTCTGCTGGAAGCCTGTGCCCTGCCAGGAGACACAATCAGCAGCCACACCACGAGCCAATTCATGACTCTCTCCACACTTTTCCAGTGAGAAAAAAATACTACCATGGACTGGACTGTGACAGCTGAGAAACTCCCTGTCACCCCTGCCCGGGGACACTAAACTCCAGCAGAGAGAGGGCAGGCAGCTGGGGTCACAGACATCTCAAAATAGCTGCAACTAAGACTACAGAATCTAAAAGCACATCCTCGTGGTGGTTCCAGCAGAAAAGCCCCAGCAAGGCAAAACCCAGCCCACAGGAAATGCCCAACTTTTCAGGAGGATGGTGGTGTACCTATGACTGACATCACTGAAGTCAGCAGCTCAAAATTAGCAAGATAGTACTATTAGTTGAACAAACTGAAAAGCTGAGTACCTGCCATTTTCAGGCTTTTCTCTAAATTTTCTTTCCTATCCCAAGCCTTTGAAAAATAAAGTTGAATTTTACCTCAGCTGAGAGAAAGCCCAAGTGCTCAGCAGAGCTGCAGCTATAACTGTCTAGTTTACATCAGCCAAGCTTACTGATAAAAATCCCTCAGCATCAGCCTTGCATTATTGTTCTGTAATACAGGAAACCCACTGTGCTCTGTATTAGACACCCCAGACCATTCCCTACAGCAGTTATCCACACATTTCCCTGGAGAAGAAATGCAAGATTATTTCTTACAGCATTTTTCATTTTCATTGCCCAGTCTAGTTTTACGGGACCCAAAAGAGGGGTATTTCCACCACGATTCCTCTTGGGAAACTATTCTATTCAAATAATCTATTGCTGTTGGGGTTTGTTTCCTGGTACACAGCCAAAGTGATCTTTTCCCCTCCTTAGTTTCACTCCATTACTCTTACTCCAACAAATCACTGGCATGTGAAAGTATATTAAATGAAGACATTTCTTCCCTAAATGCTTCAGTTACACACAATCAAGAGATCACCAAATTGAAAATGTTAATCTTAACTTTCTTCTTTGCACTTGGAACAGAAGTTTGTATTAGCCAACAGACAGTTGATTTCAATTGTAACAAAAAAATATGTTTCTCTAGCAGATTCACAGCTAGCCTGGGGTGGTTTGGGTTGGTTTGGTTTTCTTTTCTTTTAAAATTCGTAAGATTTGTGAAAAGCCCCGGCCTACACTCTCTGGAGACAGGTGTTTCATTTGCTGCAAAGGAGCTGTACAGAGCAGCATGATGTTCTCCTCATTAACCTCTGCAGACTGGCATCACCTGCAAAGCTCGCATCAAATTGCTACAACTGCTTTCAGCAGGCAGAAGCTCATACTCACAGATGTTGTCAGGAGGGAGGCTGATCATTCATTTGTTGCCTTGTTACCTCTCATGGCAAACCAGTGGTCACATTTGTGCACACAGCTGCATCTTGGAGATTCTGAGAGTCACAGCTCATTTCAGGCCCACTCTATGCCCAAGTGTCAGACTTTGAGAAAAAAACAACTGATACTTCTAAGCCAGGAAATTGAGAAAAAAAGCCCAAAACTCAATTCTGCCAGAGGACCAAACTGCACTTGATGCCAATTTGCCCAAACAGTCTTGAAATTGAACTAATCCACAACGGCTGATTAGACACATCCTAGTAAAGACAGGCAGGTCAAGAGGTAGAGCTGCACACACACTTGCTTTGGTGAGTATGAAGCAGGAATCTCTAAAAGCCATCAATGCAAGCAAAACTTGACCTCTCAGAATTGGACTGCAGCTAAACTGGTTTAGACCCACAGAGATAAAGAAAATCCTAAAATTTCATAGAATCATAGAATATCCTGAGTTGGAAGGATGAGTCCAGCTCACAAATTAGTCCAAAAGAAACTGGCTTCTGAATTTCAAAGACAAGTACACAGCTTCCACCATTCTATTATTCAAAAGACACCCAAGGTACTGTTTTGCTTTTACTTTAGGATTTAAGAACCATTCAGATATAGTCTGTTTAAGATCCCTTTTTCCACCACAAAAGCAATTCAAAGCTTGGCAGTTCCCTGTAAGTTTCCCCACTTACAGCACAGTCTTAGTTGCTCAAGACAGAAGAAAATTTCCCAAGTAAGCAGCAAGGCAGAGAGGCTGGCACAGGCCTGTCGGGGTGGCCTGGCTGTGGAGTAAATAGATCTGGTTTCATCTCAGGTGCTGTCAAACAAGGCAGACCAGAAGCAGATCTGAGCCTGCTGCTCTTTGCCTCCATCCACAGAAGACACAACCCCGCTGTGAATCATCCCGACGAGGGATGCTCATCACACACGGAGCAGTGCCTGCAGTGCTGCCACAGAAAAGTGCTCTCCCAGAGCACTAAAACAAACGGAAGGAAAAAATGCAATTTACTATCAGGAAATCAAGAAGTCAGCCAACACCAAGTGCCGAGCCTCTCTTTACAAGTGACTCTGGAAACCTCTGAAGGCTCAGACACTGTAATTTATTAGTAACCCAGACTAACACTTGATGATGTTACTGCCATTTATCTTTCCACTCAGCACTCAGTGAGCAGAGTCTCACACTTGTTGGAGGGGATGGCACATTTCCAAACACAACTGCTATTTAAATCATTAAAAATGATGCCCGGCCTGTAAAACAATATTCAGAACCACTGACTACAGAATAAAGGTGGATTTTGCTTGATGATCTTATTAATATAACTAATCACAGCAACTAACTCTGGATATAAAGTTTGTCACACAGAAATTTTGAGCGGGTTACTGCCTATGGAAGCTCTTCTTTCACTTCTACTTATATCATGCTTTCCTTCTCTCTTCCCTCTCTCTTTTTTTTAAAGGGAAAGCCCACACTTTAGGAGAATGTTACTAAAAAGGCATTTTTTTTGCCATAAGCAAGACAGGAACTCCCCTAATCACAAGCCTCTCATGAGATGCAACAGTATTAATTCAAATCTTTCAGATTTATTTACTGTATTTTTTACCCTGGATCAACCATCTGCCCAGTGGATTTTGCAAAATTCACAAAAAATGTATTTATGCAAACTTCTTCAGTATAAGAAGTTTCACTTTTAGAAGCTATATCGCCCATCGCAACACAAATATTATTCTGCTGCCATTTTTAATTTAAATTTGCTCACTGTATGCACATAAGTAAACAGAAAAAATTTACCTTGACATATTCTGCAGAGATCAGAAAAACCGCTGAAAATAGATTTCATACATTTTATTCCTCTGAAACCACCATATGCCAAGTGCAGTGCCAGACCCAAGAGTGAGATCACACCCACTTGGACAGTCAGTACAGCAGTGCATTACATTAACCTGCAATCACACACATCAGCCAGAAATTTCAGACAACTTCGTCTCCAGAATAACATTTTCAGAACTGAAATAATATGACTTTAAATAAGTTCATACAGACTCTATGTGGAACTTTCCAAATGCATTAAAAAAAACCACCTACAAATCTGTAGAAATCCAGATGTACACAAATAATTGCTGCAATTAACTTTGCACACAGCACAGACACATTAGCTAAAATGACTATTTTGTCCTGTTACAAGAACAGTTATTCAGCTTGATATGTAAATATCTGTGTGCCCACTGGTACATCTGATACTTACAAAAAGGAGCTAAAATTTAATATTTTCTTTATATATTGCTCCATTCCTGAAGCTGAAGCAAACTATATTAACCACTCGTTATCTAAATGCATTTCAAAACAGTTCTGGTTTTATCTTCAAGAGTTTCTATTACAAACACGTAACTCTGAAATTAATCTTGGTTAACAAGGAATCTATCTGTTTTAAAATTTAAGAAAAATTGCCACTAAAGAGTGCTGGTTTTGTGGCTGAGGTAATGTCTACAGATGAAGTAATTCAGAGCCCTATTGTGCTCTGTGCTGAAGACAGTAAACATGTGTCTCCTCTAAAGAATTTAAAGAAATTATTAGCTAATCTGAATAATTAGATAATATATTAAGCACTTGAAACAACACATTACTTATGTTTAGATTTTATTTCAACTTAACCCAGTGATTTTTAACTAAAACTCTGTGTATTGAAATCATCTGTCCTTCAGGGGCTGCAGGCCACGCTAATGGAGAAAGCAGATTCATCAATTAGAAACCGAATATGAATAAAGAAAGCCAGGAAAATGAAAACTTTTGTGAAGTTTTCCAAAGAAAAAGTCAACATGGAACAGAGAGCTAGAAAGTAGGGCACCAGAGGAGAAAGTTACACCAGCTGTTCCTCAGGCCACAGGAGTTCTGCACCTACACCTAATCTCAGTTGTTCAGGAAGCAACCGCTGATGCAATCACCCCAAAACCTTTTAGAGACACCTAAGTCTAATTAATTTGCTGAACATTCAGTACACAAGAAAACAGGGCATTTGAAAGAAATCAAGTACAAGTCATCACTCCCCCCATTTCCTTCATCTCCATTCGTAGCCCTACTCACAAATCGATTTTGCAAAAGACTTGACCAACTGGTAAGTGAGCTCTTGGGAGGGGACAAACATTAAAGGAACAACCAGGAAGGAGGCCAAGAGAAAGCCTGGCTCCCAAGTTTCACCCAGTGATCCTTTCCACTGCACAACAATAAGAGGTTCCCACCCCGTGAACTTTGGAAGTTTCCCAACTGCTGGAGACATTTACTCCACCAGCAGCAGCACTGCCTACGCCAAGAGCTACTCTGCTGCATTCTCCCTGGCACACAATTGCTTTTTCTTCCTATAAAGCAGCCAAGTAAATTACACATCAAATGATACTTCACCTTTGAACTACTTAAGAATTCAAGTCACAATATAGTGCAAGGAGCAAATGTCATGCGAACCGCGGTGGATGAGCTGACGCAAACTGTTACAATTAAAAGTACCACGTGTAATATTTTTCACCAAAAAATCAAGTAATAAATGGCTTCTGGGAGATGCAAGGCAGTATCAAGGATAAGTTGATATAATAATCTAATTCAGGGAAGTTGGACATGTGAGCTCTTTGGATTATTCCATGCCAATGAGTTTCTGAATCAGCTGAAAAGAATATCTCACTTTCCACTACATTTCCCAAATGCTATATGCAAACACTCATCACAACAACGTTGACAGATACATGCATGGTTGCAAAGCGATTCCTTGTACAAAACATAAAAAACCTTGTAGCTGATAAAGAATAATCTTCAACCAGGCTACCAAAAAACACATTGGAAAGCTATTAAACTTGGATAAAATAGAACCAACAGAGTTGAGCTTTATAGCTGAGGGTTTTTAGGTTAAGCTCTTTCCAATACTGAACATACACTCCTGCCAAAATTCCACCACACAAGTTGAATAGCTAAAACATTACCAAAACCCCACATTTACGCAAAACACACACTCTGTATCACAGTTACACACACTTCCTAAGAAACCCACTGAACTAAGGCAAGTGACCACCTTCTCTCAGTTAAGAACTACAACATCGACATTACCACCACTAAAATACATCCACCTCTTACAGAGTTGCAACACATCTCCTCTAAGTACTGAGCACAAACTGAATGAGAGATTTCCTACTTCCATTTGAAGGGCCAATTCCAGTAGGAAGCCTTTTAATATGAGTGGAACACGAAGCAACAGAATGTCACAGGAACATGAACTGGAAAGTTTCTCAAGAAATCAAAGGAAGGAAGGTCTCTTGTGAATATGCATGTATTTTGTAGAGGGGAAAGGGAATCATGGAATCATGGGATGGTTTGGGTTTGAAGGAAACTTGAAGATCATTTCATTCCAATCCCCCTGCCATGGGCAGGAACACCTTCCACTGTCCCAGGCTGCTCCAAGCACCATCCAACCTCGACTTGGACACTTCCAGGCATGGGGCAGCCACAGCTTCTCTGGGCAACCTGTGCCAGTGCCAAGAGCCAAGGTACAAGAGCCTCTTGGAGAGCATAGGCATTAGTCCAGCACTGAGGCAAGTGCCTTCTATTTCATCCTAAAAATGCAGGGCCCAGGACATATACGACAAAATGCATGGTCTTCATGCTTTGATTGGGAGCACAGTATTTTGAATATCCCAGGATTTTATGACTACAAGTATCAGGTTGCTGCTTCTGGGAAGTGTAACAATCTCACTTAAGACTTCCTTAGTCTCCACCAGGTTTTGCTAAATACACAGGAAGCAGACTGCTTTTGACAAGGAGACAGAAATGCCCATAAGGAGCATATGAACCTGTCACAAAAACTGTGAGAAAAAAAAACCACCAAAAATATCCACTTGTCATCAACAGGAAAATATAACAAAAATGAAAAAAGCAGGCTGAGGTAGTTTTGTAAGGCAAGACACACAGAAGCCTACGCCTGGGCATAACACAGCGCCTGGAAACATTCAACAGGACAAATTCCTAATTACCGCCACTTCTACAAGGGCATGAGATGCAACGAGAAAAAAAGAGAACAGATGTGAAGAGATTGTGTATGAAAGGCTGGAAAAACAACAAATGCAGACAGAAAACCTGGGAAGAATGAACAAAGAGAGAAGTTAATGAGATCTAGGTGCAAGTCAACTGTTACCTATTGCTGTCCTCAGCTATTTCTCCTCCACTCTAACTTATGTTGATAATGACAACTGGTTTCACTCTCTCTCCTGTATATTTATGTTTAGGTGCTTTCAAAGGCACAGAAATCAACAGAGAAACACAACCTATAGAAAAAAAAAGAGGGAAAAAAAGTAGTTTTACAATATGTGATTTCAATTGAACATGCAAAACTGTAAACAGCATGCACTGACAGTTGAAATCTGACTAGGGCCAGGAAAAAAACTTGGTGGCTTTTCAAATTCATTTTATATTTGTCTATAGCATATACAAGTTTTTAATAGCAACAAGTAGCTTGCGCCGCCTATGCAAGTACAGAATGTAATTCTTTATTTTCACTGACAGTTTAAAAGCAGACTGCAAAGTACCAAAGTTAAAAGTTTGGCAGAAAGCTGTTTCAAGGGAATATAACACCAAGGATATTTCTGGATATTTAAAATCTCAGATTTCCAGAAGAGAGTTAAACGCAGTTTCTGCTGATGTACCAAAGCCTGACAAGTTTGCAGCTTTATATACAAAAGGCATATTGTTTAAGAATTATTTTCCCTTTCCTGAGTAAATATCCCCTTACAGAGTGAGGGGGAAATACCATGCAACAGACACACACTGGAAATCCTTCACAAACATTTAGGGTTGTCCTGGCCACACATCCCAGGAGGCCCAGTGAGAGAAGCCAGGTAAAATACTTTCAGAAGTGACAGCAACTGCTAAGTGCCCCTCTAAAAAGGGATATTTATTTCCAAAAAATAATAAAACTTTTAGTAAAAACAGAAAAAGGGACTTTTTTAAAATTTTTTTTTTTTCTTATGGTTAAAACAAAATGCCTTGGCAGTCATACAAATGGTTTAGCTCAGAACCACTGTGGTAAAAATTCCTGTAACCATATGGGATATCTATCAAAATAATGCCTTCTGCAGAACTGATAAGAATAAGGAAGGACCCAGCTTGGCTCTGTCACAGACTGTTCTTCCTGGCAGGAGATTCGAAACAATCCTTTTTGTTCAAATACTATTTTTATCACTCTTAACACCTCTTTAGAAAAGAACTGAAGAATATATTCACAAAGCAAAACCACGTTTTAAAACAGATTGCTGATTTCAGTACCCCACAGTTAAAAAAATACCGAGAGCTCATCGATATTGCTCACGCTGTTCCCTTTGTTTTGCTGTTTTCCATTCTTTACGGTCTTTCTCACCTACTTCTGCCCTCGAACAGCCCCAGTGTGATGCAAATTCCCCCGGACTCCCGGGGATTTCAGCAGACGACATCATCAGGTGAAACCCAGCCTGAGTCAACTCCACTTCCTGACCACGTCTAAGATGGTGCGCGCAGCCCGGAGAATCGAGGGGAGCTCTCCTCACACACCACCCACTCCCTGCCACAGCGTCCCTCAAACTTTACCGCAGCCCAAACACGGCAAACAACCTCCCAACCGATCCCCCCCACACACCTTTTTTTTTTTTGCTTTCTCACAAGACGGGAACTTCCCAAAACAAACTGCCCTGGGGGGTAATGAGGGCACGGGCGGAAAACACCGCGCTGTTCCGCGGGGTTCTCCGCGGCCGAGCGGCGGGCAGCGCTCACCCAGGGCCTGCAGGAGCCCGAGGCAGCGATCGCTGGATCCCCGGATCCCCGGATCGCTGGATCTCCGGACCGCGCAGAGCCGACACCGCCCGCCCCGGCGCTCNCGCGCGGGGCGGGGCGGGACGCGAGCGGGCGGGGAGCGGGCCGGGCCGCCCCCGGGCTGTGGGCGAGTGCTCCCGGGCTGCCGGGGAGCACAGCGGGTCATCGGGGCTCACGGATCCGTGCCAGAGCACATGGCGCAGGATCGCGTCCGGAGGGGTCTGGAATATCTCCGCTAAGGGAGACTCCGCACCCTCTCCGGGCAGTCTGTTCCAGAAAGGAGTTCTTCCTCGTGCTCAGGTGGAGCTCCCTGTGCCTTCCCGTGGCCTCGCGTCCTCTTGCCCGTCCGGAAGGATGGAGCACCTCTCCTGAGGGGCTGAGACGAAGGGATTGTTCAGCCTGGAAGACAGAAGCTTTGGGGTGACCTTGCAGGACTTGAAGAGAACTTATTGGAAAGTCAGGAGGACTATTTACAAGACAGGAAAAGGGGAAATGGGTTCCGATGGAAAGAGTAGGTTTAGAGCAGATATTAGGGAAAAAAAAAAATTTTTGAAGGTGGTGAGGTCCTGGCACAGGCTGCCCGGAGAAGCTGTGGCTGCCCCGTGCCTGCAGGTGTCCAAGGCCAAGTTGGGCAGGACTTGGAGCAACCTGGTCTAGGAGAAGGTGTCTCTGCCCATGGCAGGGGGGTGGAACAAGATGATCGTCAAGGTTGCCTTCCAACCCAAACCATTCCATGGTTCTCTTGCTTGGCACCACCAAGAAGACCCTGGCATCATCATCTTGGCACCCCACTTTAGGTATTTATACATATTAATGAGGTGCCCTCTCAGCTATCTCTTCTCAAGTTTAACAGGCCCAACTCCTTCAGCCTTTCCTCGTAAGAGAAATGTTCTAATCCCCCACTTATCCTCATTGCCCTTCTCTGGACCTCTGCTCGAAGGGGTCAGCAGGGCTCCTCTGAGGACTCCTTATTTACTTATTTATTTTGGGGGGTTTTTTTCAGATGCAGTTGACCTGAAATTGATCTGAAATTGACACTCGTGAGCTCCATCTGCTCCCCAATAATGGGGCTGGAGCAGAACCAGTCCTCAGTGACTGCTTCCCCATGTACAGGGCTGGTGTTGGGCTCTCAGCTTCTCACCCTGCCCACAGATCTGCTCCTGGCCGGCACAGACATGGGCTTCGAGCCCTTCAGTCCACAGCCCCTGACCAGGACTCTTCTGTTTCCTCCACTTATGTTCACCACCCAGCAGTTCTGAGAGCTGCAGTCAGATCTGTTTCCTTTAGACCCAGGTGAATTTCTCTACATCACTGAAGCAGTTGCTTCTAAAAATAAATGGTGTGATAATTTGTAAATTACATACACAGTACCGCAAAATTCCCTGTGGAGGGCTGAAAATAAAACTTAAGCAGTATGTTTTGCTTTGTTTTTCAAACAAACAGGGCTTTAAAGAAAACATCCTCTATGGAGACAATTAAGACCCAGTGACACCTTAATTGCTTCTCTTGAGAATGAGCACTAAGAATACACACACAGAGCATTGTGCTGTGTAAGGATACCCAGGCTAGCAAGGTTTCAAAATCGATATAACTGCATTAGTGAGGCTCAGAGCCCTGGATAATTCATCCTGCAGAGAAAAACTGCACTGACAGGGCCATACTGCCTTTGGTAGTACTAGTTCTCTCAGAACTATTTCAGGAACCTTTTAAGCACTGCACTGTATTTTCAGACGTCTCAGCATTTTTTGTTTATTTGGAGTATTTTTCACACCAACCCTTGTAGGAAATAGCTTTACATCCACAGTCAGGACTTACTCCATCTAGTGAGCAGGATTCTTGCAGGTAGACCAGGCTGCTTTTATGTGGCCCATTTCTTAGAAGAAAACACAAGTAAATATTTGTCATTTGTGTGAAACACAAATAGGACACAGAGTATCAGGATGTTTGGTATTGTGAGTGATTGGAGGCACTGTTGCAACTGGGAAATGAAAGATGTCCATTCTTTCACAAGGCAGGATTCAGTCACTGGAAATCAGGGGTGCATTCCTAGTTGTGACTGAAGAGTCTGCAATGGGAATCTTAGGATTTAAATAGAGTAACTTAGCACATAAGAAAAACAGTGAGTCAAGTGAATCTTCGTATCTAGTAACCATCATCTCCCTTAAATCCCACTCTAGAGAAAGTCTGCAAAGATGAATCATTAAAATAAGTTGTGGAAAACATGCATATTTGCCAGCAGTCAAAAGGTGAGATTACAGCTCATGCATCCCTTGGGCTGAAAAGTTCCTCTGCTCATCCTCAGATATACAGTATTGTGGGGGTGTGGGCACATGCCACAGCAGGGTGTGTAAATGGTGGCCAAGCAAAGCCACTACCACCTTCCAGATCTGGAGTCTCCACTTGGTTTTAGCAGAATTTTAACTTATTTGCCTGTACTTTTCATCCACTGCTTAGTCCTATTCCCTGCTATTCCCCCGCAGATTTCCATTTTTGCACCCTCTCACAGCTAAATTGAAGTGCCCCACATAGTGTTAGACGCTTGTGTAATGTTGAGGTGAAAATCTGTCACATCAGGAGGCATCGGGTGTGCTTTGCATTTTGGCAGCACTTAGTTAGTCAATTGAGATAAGTGACCCTTCCTGCCAGATGTTTTACCAAACACAGAGTTTGTAACCTAATGAGGACAGAAAATAGCGGAGAAAAACAAGGCAGGGTGAAGTGATTAAGCACACTTCCAGAACAAAGATTTTGGCAGAGACCAGAGGGAGGACAAAACCTTCCTGGGTCCAGAGTGCATGCCCTGGTCATGCTTCCTCAGGCCAGGCAGGAGGACCCACAAAAATATACTCTTACAGTATACACCAATTTCTGTCAGGACCTTGGTGGTATTTGTACTTTCCAAAAACTTTCACAGAAAGATGCCATGTTAAATAAATGCATTTAAATAAAACCTAACACTAAATGTATTTAGTTTCCAAATTACAGCCTGAGAAACTATTTCTAAAGACACCTGAAGAAAGTACAATGGCTTTTGGAGTTGATTTTTATTGTACACAGCCAGCAGTACTGACTCCTCTATTTAGACTGCCCATCACTTCTCATTATGAAAAAAGCTCTCATTGCACACATTTCTGTGTGGGGAAGGGTTTTGTAATATGAAAGACCTCTAAAATAATTTTACTTAAGAATGCTCCTAAAAAGATTAAGAAAGCATATTAACATAGAAAAGGATTAGTATTTGGAGATTTGATGTGCTCTAGTCTGGGCAGGCAATACAGTGTGATCAAGTTTCAGGCTGTTGGGACTTTCACCTTAGATAAACCCTTCAAAACACAAATCCTGTCTGCTATAATACTAAATATCATATTTCCTGTGCTTCTATGTGAAATAGAGAATTTATTCTAGGTTTATTGACGAGATTTCTTCACCCTTGCTTTGTGATACGAGGTGAGCTGAATTCAGCTGCTGCACATGGTGATGTTAACTCTCAGGGCCTGTAAACAGATTGGTCTTGTATTACTCCCACAAATTTAAGGGAAGTACTTGCATATGTAAACATGAATTGAAATGATTTGCAAAATGCAGTTGTGAGTGGAAGCCACTCTCTACCCAATAAGTAGTCACATTTCAATGGTGAAATTATTTATCCTAATTACAGATTCATTATAAATCTCTTTGAGATATTTCTGGTGAAAGAAGCCATTTATACACATGCATGTAAGCACATTGCTGCAATAAGTTTTCAAGATTCATAACAGGATTGTGTCACTAAAATAACATTTTTGAAAGAAGTTAAAGACAGGAATATTAATTTAATCTATTTCTTACTCCGTATAATGATTTTATTAACAAATTCTAGAAAAATCTATGGCAAACAACCCAAGAGAGGACTAGTGTCACATGTTTTCTGTTTTCTTTTCCTGTCTGTTGTCCAAATGTGAGCACTTCCTGGAGGAATCATGATAAATCTGTAGCATCTTATTTCATTCAACCCTATTTACTTTTAACAGAGCCAGAAGACAACACTGCAAATGTACTGCCAAGATGTATGGGTGACTTTGCATTAAGTAAATGCAAAGGCAGATCTAGCTGATATAAATCACAATTTTATGGGCAGTTTTAAAAGGGTGAAAAATTTCAGCACGAAAGTTTTTAGTCTTTTTATAATATAGTGGCTTCAGAATTTGAATTGCTAGAGAATTTATTCTAGGTCAGGGATAAATTTAAAGTTCCAAGTGATATTAAGATATCACTTAATTTAGAGTGACTTTTCCACTTTAAATTATTTTGATATTTTCCTGGACTTCCTTTCTGAAAAAGAAAAGAAAAGAATAAAGCTGTTAAGCCACAACAAACAACTGATTTCCTACAAGGTAGTGATAGAGCCCCACAATTATTCAGTAATGTTTCAACAGAATGGGTCTTCACTTGAAAAGGTCAGTGTTTTGAAGCCAGCACTCTTCAGTGTGAAATATATGCTGGTTTTAGCAGGAAGGTTTTAGCAAAGATGCAGTTTCTCCTGAGAGAGGAGGTGACACTGGAGGAGTGAAGTGTTCCTGCCGGTGGCTGTAGCACAGAGCCTGGCGGTGAGGGGTGAGTCACAGTCAAGTCTCTGTTTTTCCTGATTCAGTGTGAGTTTTGATCTTCTATCTCTGACCGCAGATAAAAACCACCAAGCTACTGTAACCACCAAGTCTCCTCTGTTTATACTTTGCATAAACAAACACTAGTTTTAGCAGAGACTTGAACTTGGGACTTCCAAACTTTGCCTGAGCTCAGCAGCTGCTGGGTGTGAACTTCCCTTTCTTCTTCCATTAAAAACAAATAAATAGACACTGAAAAGATTTTAATGCAAAATATGAAAACATTTCAGTTTTCTAACTTCCACAAGACAGTAAAATGTTTCCCAAATAGTTTTAGTCAGTTTTTCAACACGTTTTATTTCATGAGGTCCTTATATGTTATTAGTGTTAAAAAAGAATTATTAAATAGAATTTGCTTTGTGTTGTCATGTTCCTTTCCATCAGTTTCTCTTTCTGTTTGCTCTATTCACTGTTATGCCTTAAAATAGAGAGTAAGGACTTCAAAGCAGGTATCCTGTCTTCCTGGGGATATTTCTTTAATTCATAATGGCAGAAAGCTTACTGGAAACTGCTTGCAGCACTGCATGACAATAACTTTTCTGCAGAATGACAAGCTGCAAATCACTGACCATCTTTGTTTCATTCCTCCTCAGTATTTCCTAATGTGGTATCACCAGTTTGTTGTCAAAAAAACCCCCCATATTTCTTTCAGTCATGCACCCCAACAAATATTCTGATTTTGTACTTAGTTTTTCTTCATCTGTACTTGCCAGAGCTCCACAACCATGATGGCTGTGTAACCATGTGCTGTGTCCCAGGCTTTTTTCTCCTTTACTCTCCCTTCACTACTGTTGAGGGGTCACTGAGGGTCACAAGTGAGGTGGCAAACCAGGGGTGTTATTTGATGTGCTCAGTAAGTCACAAACCTGACAGCCACAACTGGACATGGTAACATTTTTTATAATAGTTTCTTCATGGAAAGATTTTTTTTATTATTTCTTTGTAAAATTAATAGACTCTTTTCAGGTCTTGCTAAAAGACGAGAAAACCTCTCTAAAGTTCTTTGCAAATAAGCGTTCCTCTCCTTTCCAAAAAAAAAAGTTAAACCCTGTGGCTTTAAATGTTATGCCAGATTTGTTCTCCTCTACTTCCTTCTGCTCTCCAAAGAGCGATGAAACACAAAGGGGCTTCCATTCTACAGACTTCAGAGAGTGTGGAAAGTTTTTGTACCAGAAAGCAACAATAAAGACCAAATTTTGCTTTGTGACTTATACCCATAAATTTGATAATGAAGCCAAATGCAGTCTTTTCCTCATTTCAATACTTAGTAGCTTTTTAAGTGGCTTTAAAAGTAATTTTCACAGAGAGAAGAACAAGCATGAAGTTCTGAATTTTATGAAAGCCCCAAACATCATCATTTATAAATGGAGATATGCCCAGCATCTGAACACGATTCAGTTGGGTCAGAGAGCCTATGAACAGACCCTCAGAAGAATCAACACATTCTTCACTGAATGGAGATCAAGTTAAAAGGCACATTTAGAGGAAAAACCACACCTCGATTCAGTTCTGTCAGGAAGACAAGTTGTTTTGAGCTTTATTGCCCTTTTTGGTTGTGAGATTCTGTGGTGTTGCCTCTTGAAACAGCCTCCTGCTTCCCAGCTGATAAACAAAATCCTTAATTATGCTGCTCACAAGAGTACATTTCAATGTTAATATTCCCCAAAGTCTCTTGAGTTTCATGACAGGACTTGGCTTAATTGTCTCTATGCATGGTAAAAACCCCATATTCCTTCTAACATAGCGTTTTATAGGACTGAGCCCTTCTGCCATACTTTGCAAACCAAACATTTTTAGCATGGAGCACTAAAATATAACTTCTAATAATTACTAAAATAAAGCAGCATTGTCATTTCAGTAAATGCCTATTTTTAGACCTGCCAAATATGTATAACGGGCAACTGGATATTTACTGATTGTTGCACAATAATTTACCCGTGGATTTTTGAGTTACACATGAAATTGCCTATTTTGTTCAGTTCTGCATATTCCACCAAAACATCCTGTATTTTCTTATTCTTTTTTTCCCTATTGCACAATTTTTGAATAGGTAATCATACATATGGGAAAAAAATGGATTGGGGGAGAAATATTAAATTTAAAGCTCATACCTCCATGTTTTACACGTGACTTGGCCTCTGTTAATTCAGGAAGTTAATTAATCCCTAATGAAACATGACTTTACTGTGTGTCAAACAACATTTTTGTTTGACCACAGATGGTTTTTCATATTTATTTTCTGAGAAATGAAAGCATTCTACTGGCTATTTTTTCTGATTTTTCAATTTCATCATCCCCACAAAAGCCATAATTTATACAGCTTTATTCATCACCATTATCCATAATTAATCTGGTCATATGATTTTAGTAAAGTTAAACAGTTAAAGCGTAAAACTGTGACTGTCTTCCAAAAAAATGTTGATTTTAGAGAGTTCTGGACCTTCTGCACTAGATAATAAGCAATATTAGGTGCATATGTATGTAACAATATCTTTAGTAATCAAAATAACATAACCTGTGCAATAAGTTTGAGTTTCTGTAGGAAAATGCCCTAAGAAGCATGATTCCTGAATTTTAGTGACAAGATACAGGCTCACTGAATTTAATCTCTAAGAAATATTGGAGGTGTGCATAAGAGATTCCCCATTCCTTGTGAATAGATGTAAGGACAAGTGGCATATTCTGAATACCAGGAAAAAACCAAACAACACTCAGGATTATTGGACGGATCCCAATGCAAATGCTAAACACCAAGCTGGGAACACAGAACAGCCCTGTGGTAATTTCTAACAGAGTTATGCCAGATACTTGAAATTTTGATGACACAAATCTCTTCATTTTAATACAATACATGTGTTTCTTACTTATTTTTTATTTCTTTTGGCATCTATTTAGACTTAACACCTTTTTACGTATCAGTGTGTGCTGTAAGTGCTGTAGTTCTCCTCAGCACAGATTTTGCACTGTTGATGTTTCATCCAGTTCATTTCTCCTTGCTGGCAAGCATTTAGTGTCTCTAGATGTATGATGATTCATAAGATGAATAGTTTCCCCTTGCTCTGGGATTCAAGAGACCAGCATGGAAGGATCCTATTCCTAGAGCAAAATCTCAGATGAATAATGTAGTATGACAAGTGTATTACTCACTGATGGAGATCTGCTGGAGTCTCTTCAGCAGCTTAAAACTGCTGGTCAGGAAGAGGTAGGTTAGGGCAGGCAGTGGTCTTCTGACTCAGATTATGTAGTGGTAAAAGAGTGGTAGAATCATTTTGCAATACTGTAATTGGGTACAAACTTCATTTGAGATTTCAGCTTTCAAGTGCTTTACCAAATTTACATAACACAAATGCTAATTAGTGATGAATATTCAAATATTATACAGCAAACTCCCATGCACATTATGCTTAGGTCAAATGCCACTTATATCAGAAGGTGAAAGTGGCTTCTTTTCTTTTTTCTAAAAAGTCTATTGACACCACTGATTTGGAAAGATGTGATATTTTCATATTTACATGTGGGTTCATTTTATATCTCTTCATTAAAAAAGAATTTGCCACAGTTTTCCCAAGCACATATTAAAAGCCCAACTTTCTTGTAGCTCAGAATTCAGATGCCTAATTGCTCTCAACTCTTTCTTGTTTTATACTTTGAATACTTCAAATTAAATGGTTGATGTTTGGAATCAGATGTTTTAATGTGGCTGTTTTATGCCTGAGCATCTCTCTATTGAATTCAACAGAATTATTCATATAGAAGGTGATTCAGTAATGGCCATATCAAAAAACCAGGAATTCCCTGCGGAACAATTGCAAGATACTGTGTTTAAATTCAGAAAACAGAAGTAATAGCTCCCTAGTGAGTCTTGGTGAAGAAGACCAGATAGGTACCAATCCAGAGAGATGTCTTGTATTTCAGTTGTTCAATAATCAAAAACTGGAATGTCCTTTGAATTTTAGTATTTCAAGATGTTTACATAAGTATATGAGGTAGATAATTAAAAAGGAAGAAGTTAAATACGATCATTCTGGATAACTACCTTGAACTCTCTTTAAGTGCCAACAAAACTTGAAGTGTGCTATCTCAAAGTCATTGACAGTCATGGCTGCAAATCTAAAAAATATCTTCTAAGAACACAAGGATCAGATTTGTCATCTAAACCACCTGTTTGGTCCTTCAAGTTTTAAGATAAGAGAAGATGACAGCAACATCTCCTCAAAATGAAGAGATTCACAAGAAGCCGTGATCTCATAAGCATGGCATAGCTTGGGGCTTTTCTGAGTCATTTCTCCCTGATGGCAATTTTAAGGTCATTCCTGAATATGGACAGTTTATTTGGACACAAGAAACAATACTTGGCAAGAAAGAAACAGAGATCAATTGGCACAATACATGACTGTAGTCCAGTTAATCAAAGTGCCTTTGAAGTACTTTTGATTTGCAGCTGTGGTATTCTGTTGTTCTAGAAATTGGTTCTAATTTTTCATCCAGTACTTTAGGAAGGAATCTGAATTCCATGACATCTGGATAGAGAATGATTTCGTTTTAGTGCGTTGATCAGTCTTCATTGACAAAGCTTCACCAACCATTACTGAGATTGATTTTTCAGTTTTTATTTCAAAAATATTGTGCAAGGAAGACCTTTCACAAATGTTAATTCCTTGGAGTTACAGGCTAACTCAGAACTCAAAACAGAGAGGGAAATTTCCAGCTGTTGATCTCAGTTAATATCGCCTCACACTTGTTTCTAGTTCCTTGGCTGCTCATGTGCAGGGAGGTGGATAGCTCTTATCTCTTAACTGTGTGCACCTTGTCTCAAATGCTTTCACCAAAGCTTGGGAATTTGGTGCTTTTCTACCTAAATGAACAATCACAAGAGGAGCTTAAAAAACTGGTTTATGAGAGTTCCTCATCAGTGGCAAACGTATTTACTTATGAGAAACGTGGACGGTGGTATTGTGTTTCTGTTCTTATTTAAAAAGATAAGTCTATCAATATTTTTCTTTGAAATACGTGGAAAGCTGTTTTCTGTTCAGCTGGCCTCTTTATCAGAGAATTAGTTATTGAATGGTCAATGTTACTCGTTCTTCTCTCCGTGCACTGGATAACAGAGTGCAGATACACAACAGGGCTTTCAGAACCATGCAAGAAGAGAAGGGTTTTGTGCATACTCATTTATACAGATAAGGGAAGCCTCTGAGGACTTGGGCCCAGGGCTTCATAGTACAGAACTGCCAGAATGGGTCCTGGAACCAGTTAGGGACAATGCTGAAAAAGAAGAAACTTGTTCTCCTGACATTAGTCCATTTTATTCATAGCAAAGTCGCAGTTATGTAGTATGGCATGCTGGTTAAAAAAGCCTTAATTAGCTCTTTTGAGTCAACCTTTGAAGTGCAGGCCCTGTTTGTAACTATTGCTGACCGTGGTGTCTCACCTGAAAGAAAGAAATTACGAGTGGTGTTAGTGCTACCCATGAAGATAAGGCTGAAGTTGAGCAGCAATTATGGCTGAAAACCTGCAGCATTTGAAGCTTTTTCAATTCCTGTGCTGTGAGGAGTCTTTCATGCAAGTAATAAATTGGATGGCACTTAGATGAGGAGTCCAAGTTGAAAGACAGAAGAGTGTAGACCAGACAGCACAAATCTAAATGCGTGGCTCAGATGTTTGCCACAGTTCTGGGATTTCTGTAAGTAGCAGATAAAGAACAATTTGATTGTAAAGCTCGAGCTGTTACTGTTCAGCATTCCCAAGATGAAATTTGATGTCACTGAGCAGATTTATGGCATCCACAACATGGCAGGAAATGCAATTAACAAGGCAAAACTGCAACACCTACAGAAAATGGTGATGGAAAAACAACTGAAGAAAAAATTGTTTTTCATTTTTCTTACTCTTTTATTTCTGTGCTTTCCTGTTGTGAAGCAAGGACATAAAATGATTGACACTGTTACTAGGAATAATGTCTGAAATATTGGAATAAGTATTTAGTGTCTGGAGAGAACTGTGACCTGAGACAGAAAGAGGCTTTAGAGTAAAAAGGATCAAAACATTAATAGCCATTAATGCAGAACAGTTACAAAAGTTCAAGGTGAGGGAACAGGGAAGCAGAGTAGGCAGGCACTGTCTGAGAGAGCAGACATTGCCTCTTAAGGCAGAGAAAACACAAAAGGCAGGAGCTGAAACACTCGGACCAAAATATTACTGAGTGTTGTGTGAGCAGAGGAAATATCCCAGTGTTTGTTCCTTAAAGAAAATGGAAACTGAAGCACGTGCAAGTACCCTGAGAGGGTACCAAGAAACACAAGTTGTGTGACAAGATTCTCAGATGGGCACTTCTTATCCAGAAAATAACATCCTGCATGTTATTTTGCCATTTTGCTGTAAGACCAGTAAGAACCTGGGTTCTGGCTGAGCAGCAGAGCTGCAATCTTATTCCAGCAACTGATAAGCAACTGACACATGACCATGAGGAGAGAACTTCAGCATTGCAGGGTCAGTGGGCTGGCCATCAAAAAATTCGTCACAAGATGATGTATTGTTGCCTGAACTTTTTGACAACTGTCGCAGAAATACCCTATCTTCCAAGAAAACTGCTTCCCAGAGCAGCTGAGTAAATCTCAGATGAGCCATTAACTTGATCTACCATAGAAATGTATCACTCTTTTTTCTAAAATCAAGTTGAGTTAAATTTTTTCTACTTTTTTCTTTTACTTTAAAGTGACTTCTAAAATGTTTCCTAATGAAAAAACAAAATGAAATAATTATGTAACCTAGACACGGAATATTTCTTACAAAATGTGTTGACTTCTCTCATTCCCTGCCATTTTTTATGAGTAGCTAGAGAAAATGTAACTCAAAATCAAAAATAACTTGGGTTCTCTTCAGTATTTTGGCAAATAAAGAAATATTTGGCCAAGGGAATCAAGGAACATGTACCACAATAATGAAAAAGTGTGCCTTGATATTGAGTAGCAGGCAGAATTCACTGCTCTGCAATAAGGAACTGGTTCCACTTTCCACATGAGAGACAGGACAGAGCCTGACTTGACAAAGCTGTCCAGGAGAACCAGAGAGTTTGCACATCCTCTGTTTGGGAATGTTTGTGAATACAAAGCTCTCTGTGAATTCCTGTGTCACGTTCACACCTCACATTTTTACAAACCCCAGTCTTTGTTCTAACAGAATCTCACAATTATAGAAGTAGACTAACAAACATTAAAACTGACAGAACATAAAATGTTCTCAGTTCAGTGGCTCGGATATAAGCTAAAAGCAAAGAAGACAGCACATGTTTCTTCACTTGAAAACCTTCCCCCAGAATCTTCTTTCAGGAACAGCTTGAAGAGACAAATTGTACTGGAGTTTTCCAATCTGTCACAGTAGAGGAAAGCTTCTAAGCTGTAGAGAGATGCCTTCAAATTAAAAATATATCATTTCATCTGAGAATTTATAAACCTTTCTAGTTCAGTTGGGTTTTTTCTCTCCCTTTGAATATCAGAAATACGCTTTCCAACTCTTATCCAGATACAAACTACCACAACAACCATATCAATCCAAACCAAGTGTTGGAGTGTTGATTTTTTAATGTATTTTTAATGCTAGTTCTTTCTTCAAAATTTAAATGTCAGTGTAGAGCAAAGTGAGGAAGTGTTTTAATGGGAACTTCAGGCTGAAGATGATCATCCATACTGTAGGAAGCTGGAATCCAGGCTCAGTGATCTCACTGAAAAACAAAACAATAGTTTTGTGAGAATTTATTGTCTCTCATGCAAGGAAAGAGATTTTTTAAGACCCTACAAAACAGGTTTAATTTTAAGGCTAATGAAAAACTCAACCAATATCAGACTTAAAATATGTGGATTTTCTTTTTTTATGAGAAATCTGCATCACTGCACAAGAATTGGTGCAATCTCATTACGCTCTGACATGATGCACATAAAATTGAGAAAGAACACTGTGTTTTCTGATCCAGTGATTCCTGTAAACGCAACTTCCTTGATGGCTGCCTGTTCAGTGCTCATCTTTGATCATCTGTGGGATTGTACTTTCATATGAACTCTGTTCTAGCATGATGTCATGGATCATAACCTTTACAGTTTGGTAAAGTTCTTAAAAATGATCATTTACAACTAATTTTCTTCTTGCAATCCTTCTTGTTGGGAAATAAGTCAACTGCAGATTTTATTTTCTTTTCCTCGAGAAAGGTTCATGTATATCAGTTAAGCATTTTGATTAAGTGAATCACTAAGGTTTTCTGTGAAGTCAGTCTCCATACTCATGTTTTACAGATGGGGAAGATGAGGAAGGAAAGAGAAGAGAAGGAGAGTGGCTTTCATGGTGATACTATAAGTGGCAAGGCTGGGAATAGAAAGTGGAGATCTTTGTTGCCAGATCCACTCTAGTGGATGGAGACCCCTACTACTCCTTATTTTTCCATAATTTGCTTTTTCAAAGTCATTGTCCTTGTGGGTTTGCAGATAGTGTGATAAGTGATGTATTAAGTCACCTTTATCAATGTCATGCAATTTTATTGCAAAATAGTAAAATGTGATACTCTGGCACTGCTTTGGAGAAAATTTTTTTAGAACTCTTTAGAGTTTTCAAAAATTAGGAGAGAATTCAGGGAATGGACTTGTAAATTTCAGGAAATTATCAAAAACATTCAAAGAAATTGTTGAAAAAGTGGGAGTGTAGAAAGCTTGTAATGCCTCAAGGAAAAGGAAATGCATAGTGAAATGTAACTCAAAACCTTTCATCTGGGGTAATGATTTGAGGGTGTAGTAGATTAGGATTTTGAACTCCAGTTGCCCCGTCAGAAAAGTCTTGTGTTCCATCTGCAAACCACCATCTCACATAGATTGCATTTGCCAGTTAAGATGCTCTTTCTTCATGTCATGGTAGAGAACCTTCCTAGCATCGTCATGGGTCCAGATAATTCCACAGGAGTGCAGTTTGCATCTGTGGCTGGTGTGGAACAGATTTATATGGCAAAGTGGTTTGATCCTGCACAGATCTGGTGTTGGTGTTTGCAGTCACGGCCTGAGCCAGAACCAGTAATGACCAATCTGGAAAGAATCCCAGTGTCATCACTTCTTTTACCATGGTAAAACTCTCAACCAGAGATGACTCTGTTTCCATTCTCTCTCTGGCTCTTTTCTTTGATCTGTCTCTGAACAGGGCCATTCTCTGATTGTGTTTAAAGATTTAGATAGAAGAACCACTTCCTGAGCTCTTACCCCATCTGCTCTTGGAGAGATCCAGCTGTTTCTTTTAAAAATGCACTCTTGCAGACCTTTCACTTTACACCTGATCTTGCTGACCCCTTACCAGCAGGTTATGTTGAGGAACCCCCAGAGCACCTTCTGTTACTCTGAGAGGATGGGAGGTGAGCTGGGTTGTGCAGAAAAGCTGCATGAAACAAGCTCAGACACTAAATAACAAGTTTCAGCCTAGAGTAAGATTTTCATGACTGAATTATGAGCCTCCTGTAATAGAAACTGTAAGGGAAATTCAAACAGGCTATTAATTGTAGCAGTGCCAATATATTAAGATGAGTAAGATTTTCTAAAGGTGTATACTAAGCAATTTCAGTTCTTTTTACTTGCTTCATTAGGAGGAAATTCTTTGCAGATGCATTTCCAATAAATGTGTGTGCTGATTTAAGAGCTCCTGTATTGGAGTCAGTCACCCCTGCCAAGGCTCAGAAAACACCACGTTCCTAAAGCCATCAGGGTTGTGCTGCGGTTACATGCTCCTCTCTGCCTTTGGCTTTCTCTAATCTTCATCTGACCTGTGGTAAATTCATGCTGACTGTTCTCACCCTCAAGGAAATGAAGTAAGATTAAGGTTTCTAAGAGTATGAAGTTCTGAAAATGAGTATCGTGGTCCTGAAGCCTTTTGGCTGTTTTAGGAAATGGCACAAGTCCACTGGTCATGATACTTTGTTCAGTTGACAGAACTGTTTTGTGGAAAGGCTGAAGCTTCTCCTTTGAGAAGGCCACTTTCAGTTATTCTTGGTCAATGAAGGATTCCCTGAAATTCTGCCTGAAATTTCAAACACAGAGGGAGAGAATCAATCCAGCATTATCCATGGCATGGTGGCTCTGTCACACAGCAAGAGAAGAAAGCTGGCTTAAGTCCCTTCTCTGCCTGATTCAGGTCAAGGATTTGAGTCTCAGTTGAGATCTTTTGTCATAGCACTCACTTCACCTGGTCCAATTTTTTTTTAATATTTATATGCACTAGAACAGTTCTTTGGAAAGACACTGTAAAAAGGGAAATAAGGATTGCCTTCTAATTAAAAAAAAAAATATTCTGAGTCAGAACTCTTCTATCCAGATCTCATTCTTCAGGAGTGGATTGCGTGAAGTTCACAATATGTGTGCATAAATATGTTAGCCACAAATCAATGTGAAAACCAGAGAAGCTTTCACTTGAAAGTGATAACTCTAAGCACATTTACAAAGGACACACAGCAGAGTTGTACACTGAAGGAAGAACTGCATACAAAAGCAATTTTTGTCATTGAAAGAAGAGAACAGTTTTGTTTCCATAAAGAATCATCTGCACTGGGCTCCTTCTAGCTGTGCATGAGATAAAAAGGTTATTTTATTCCAAGCCTCTGTGCATGCTACTGAGAATACAAATTTGTGTTCCATCACTGTAGAAGTGCTTGCCATTGTGGATCTGGATGCTTAGGTGTATTTGGGGAACAGGAACCTGTGCCAGAAACAATTGAGTAAAAATACATGTATCAGCATAAATGGTGCCTATTTTTCCCGAATATTCATATTCTCATGGGAAGTATTTCCACACACTTCCTTTAAAGGAATGAAGTGCTTGGAAAGCCTAAAGGGACAAAAAAATCATTTCCTCTGACTAAGCATCCCTAAAATGTTAAACATAATTTTCAGAATACACAAAAAGATCTGTTACTTCATTTGACTTGCTCCAAAAAAAATTGGTTTTCTGCCAACCTCTTCTTTCCTTAGCTTCTCTTGAAAAGATATTTCCGTTCTGAGACCTGTTGCAAAAGAAATTAAGAAATCTCATCAATGGAATAAAATAACTTTATAACAGATGAAACTGGACTATCACAAAAGAAAGAAAATTATTTCTATTTCATGTTCTTCAGTGTTTGATGTATATTGTTATTAATGCAAATCCAGAAAAATTCTTATTTCTGTCTGTCCAGGAATGCATGCAAGACATTAACTTCTCACTGTTTTCAGCTGCAAGGTACCTCCAATAGCACTTTGAACTCCAGGTGGCTTTTCCCAAGAGATCTAAAGACTGGGAAATAAAATCTGTGCTCTGTGGAGACCAGGCTACCAGAACCAGTGAGGCAATACACACAAGCTGAGGCTGTGGCCTGTGAGAGGCAGTGGTGTCCATCAGTACCAGAGCACTGTCAGGAGGGTTTTACACTGGCACCAGTATAAAACACCTCTGCTCTCCTTTCTCCGCTCTGAAATCATGGAACTCTTTTTCTTAACTGCTTTTCATTACAGTTCTCTCTGGAAAAATACCAGTAATTTAAAGGTTAATAGAATGCTGATGTCACTGTAATTAGAGCAGAGGAAAAACATTTCTGTAATTACTGCTAATGCTTTCCTGCTGTTCAGCCAATAAGATATGGCCCCCAGTCTGAGATGGAAGGTGGGTGTAGAGATCTGTGTGAGCGAGAACTTGTGACAGGGAGATCAGACTAGTGCAGAAATGATGCCTGAGTCACTGGGAGCATGTTGGAAATTGGTCATTAAGCAACCCACCTGGAAAAAATAGAAGTCAAAATGTCAAGGACGAGGATGTCATAAAAATGCAGTTTATGGAACTGGCTAGCTAAAAAAATTCAGGACATGGACTTAATCAAAATTCACATTTTGATTTCACTGCACAGCATTACAAGTAATCCCATTAGTGTAGGAGTTTTACATTTTCAAAAATAGCTGTGGTGCTGCAGAGCTGGCCATGCACAGGAGCCTCTGGGAGTGACCCCTGGGACACGCCTAGCAGTGTGTCACACCCAGATCATTATCCCTAAAGTTGGTTTGTTCTCTGCCTGGTCACTTCCCATGGACTGAGTTGGTGCCTTGAAGTGCACGTTGAGGTCTCTGCTCTGCCTCCCGAGGTGGGAAGTGGCATTTCAGAGCTCACTGGAATAGCTGTGAGCAAACAGAGCAGCTCAGCCTGGGAGGTTTTCTGTTCCACTGATGGGAGACCTCTCAAAATTAAATTTATAGTTATTCAAATTTTTGTATTGTCAAAAGATCATAAAAAGAGAAAAATTGCTGCATTGTAGCTGTTTCAAGAAATGTCAAGGAATTAATTCCCGTTTTCCAACAGAAGTTCAAAATTGGTGGGTTTTTATTAGAAAAAGCGTTTGTTTGCCTGCACCTAAGACCTTAAGAAAAAAAACTCTCTACAAATAAGGCATCATGTGAGTTTTGATAACTTTAATGGAATTGCATTTGCTCAATTGCTAATGGAATTCTACACTCTGATGGACACTCTGTTGAAGACACACTGACTTCCTTCTCTAACCCTCCTGGCTTGGCACTGGGCTCAGGCTAATTAGCTCTGTCCTTCCGAGCTGCTCCATCCAGTAGTAGCTCAGGCATCCTGTGTGCTGCAGTATTTTACAGTGCAGAAACGCCCTAACAAACTCATCAATGAAGAATGAATTTTGCTGTTGCTCTTTCTACTATCACATATTCCCCAGATTCCTTTTGGCAGACCTGTCATTAGTCACCTCGTGGTTTCCACGTGTCACAGTGGATGCGGATTTTAAGGAAAAAAAAGAGTTTACAAAAAAGTAGCTGCATGTTTCAGTACAGAGCTGGCATCCCCCGGAGGAGCTTGGGATGAGAGAAGCAGCACGTGCAGGTGAAGGTCAGAAACACCAGAGAGGAGGTGGAGAATGTGATCATAGACAGGAGCAGGTAACAGAAAGAGTTTCACTGCATGGGGAACGAGCAGGGCAGTTCAGGAGGAAAATAAACAGGCCTTTGAAACTTCAAATCTTCCCCTTTCCAATGTAACATATGAAAGTGAATTATATCTGAATGCTTATGGGGGTCTAAAACTGAGAAATAGCCGAGGTTCTTTTCTGACTTCTTTTCAACGTTCCAGCAGCTCAGTTTTCACTTTGAAACACCAGTGGAAAGCAAAATGCTCCGAATGGGAGCTGTGCAGTTCCAAAAGGCATGGCCTGCAGAGATAATCATTACAACAGCAAGTGCTCCTTTCTTGTATCATCTCTGCAGTGACCAGGACTCTTGTACAGACTCTGAATGTTTGTACCAAACTGACCCTAAGTGATTTTAATGATTTGGAATGTCAAATAAGTTATAGTTTAGCTGTACCAACTCAAATGTAATACTGAAACTGCGTCCTTGAGTATCTATTTCTGTACTACTTTTAAATGAACTAAACTATCTGATTTTTACCTGGTGCTGTGGATGTAGTCTGCATTAACTTGTGATCATGGCTGAGAATCTGACAGAGCTGAGATCTTCATGGTCTCAGGCTTAGGACAGGCTTTTTTTGTACAGGCCAAATTGATTAATAAGAATTAACACCCAAAGGCTTAGCATACATTTATTGTCTCTAATTCTTTTCAAGCTGTTTTGGCTGAGCATGACATGGAGTATGGACCAAATAAGTCAGACATTTCAAACAAAACCAGAAATTGGAGGAAGGGTACCTCTTATAGATCCAAGAGTTCTTGACAATTCAGGTAATAAATACATGGGAGAATGAAGAATACCATTTGTATCTTGGATCTTCAGAAAACAGGAATCCTCCCCCTCAGTTAACTGTAATTGCTGTGATTCAATGCAAATATTAAATTAATTGTTTTAATACAGTGGGAAGATCACTGTTCAAGTGGTGGTTCGTCCCCTCACTTTTAGGTTCAGTTTCCAGCTTTTTCTAGCTGTCACTTCTGTTTAGACTACATCAGGCTAAAATGAAACTAATCACAGACATGCAGTGTGGCAAATCTGCTTGACCAGAAATTTCTCTTCACTCTTCTGGCAGGATTAGATCCTAACACTGTGTTAATTCAGCCAGGCTTTTCCTCTGATCAACAGAGTGACTAATGGTCCTGACTGTGGAGTTTGTCTCAAGGGCAAAGCAGACTGTGGCAGCCAGGAACTGGAGCTGTCATGTTGGGCAGTCAGCAGGGTTTGCATTGCTATAAAACTTAGGGAAGCTGTGGCCACGCAGAGATGCTGCTGGAGGGGAGCATTTGCAGAGGACCTGTCGTTTGCTCGGGCTCATGGGAAGGAGTTGGCTCCTTCAAGCTCCAGGGGAGCAACCCTTGGACATGGAGAATGCTTATATAGATGGGAAGGGACAGTTTGCCAGTGAGGTGGAGGCCCTGCTATGGGTGTCAAAGAGCTCTCAGGCCTTTTTGGATCCTTTTTTACACTTATTCCTTCTTGTCTTCTTACTTCTGTTGTCCTCTGCTCCTTGTTCCCCTTGCTCCCATGACCTGAGATTGGTGAAGATAAGGTGATAATACACAGCAAACAGTTCTCTGTCAGAAAAACATGTGCTCAGATCTTGTCCTCTTCACCTGATATTTAATTTTAATTTGTTACAGTACAGAAAACAGTGGTGCATGGAAACCATATTGACTGACATAAGCTTCTCAAAGGAAAATCTGATATGGATTTCATGCACATATGGATGGAAAAGAGCATTTCATTTTCTCAGATAGCTAATGGCATGGACCTCTCAAGGACATTAAAAACAATGAGATAGTTTTGTAAAAAAATTTAAAAATTGTGTGAGTTAATTCACCAAATACCTTTAAAGCCAATACGTGCTCATTATTGCTTTTCCTGGTTTTGGCTGGAATAGAGTTCATTTTTTTCATTGCTCATAATCTGAATCTGTGAATAACATTTTTACTTCATTTTTAAATGCCCATACTGTACTGCACAATTATTTCAGCAACTTCACGTGCAGTTTTTTTATCAAGGGGCAATTTGCCCACAGCAGCTTTGGCACTTTCAAGGTGAGTAAGAATAGTAACAAGGTAACCGTTTTGCTATTGTAATTAAAGGTGAAAATTATTTCTTTTAAATCTGCAAATACTTTCAGTGGATACTGGACATAAAGTTAGAGCTATATAATCACCAAGAATATACACTAACTTTCAAAGGCCAAGCACTAGCATAAAGAAGGAAAATGAGATGGAATGTACCTGTTTCTGTAATTCCTACTTTCATAAGACTGCTATCAATAGCTACAATAATCATAGTATAGTAATGAGGGCAATTGTCAACATAGGCAAAAAGATTCTGTGCCTTTTATTGTAATATGAAATTCATCTTCATAGGTATCCTTACATGCATACTTGCTAAATGCAATAGTCAATCCAGCTGAAATGCAAATTGCAATAGTCAATCCAGCTTTTCCCTTATGTCTAAGCACCTAAGGAAAAATGTGTTTTCATTGGTTTCTGTCTTAGCACAATAGTTGTGTAGTATTTTTCATGACAGAAGCTCACAAAGCTCTTAATAATCTATTAAAAAGAACGCTAAAACCTCAACAAACCAGAAATACAAAGCAAAGGAGAAAAAATTAGCAAAAAATGTGGGATAAAAACCTGTTAATAACATTTCTGCTGTTAAGTGACGCCTTCTGTGCCTTTAAACTTGCCCTGTTTCCCTTGCCAAATGGCTGTTCTTTTTGCATGTGCTGGCTTTTGCCTCTCTAGATAAAAAAATACTGTTGTGGTAGTATTAATAGTGCAGGCAAATGGTTTAATTGCAGGAAGGGACAAGAAGTTTTCTTGTAATTGGATAAGAGTATCTTCCCCTGGTTGAAAGTTTAGCTTGTGGCCATTTATAACCTTTCTATTTCCAGCTGAAACCTGAATCCTTGTTCTGTACATGGAGAATGCTGCTTTCTGAGAGTATTCCCCTATAACTGAGAGGAGGGGTTGAGTGCTGAGCGTGTAATTACAGGTCAATATTAGGCCTCCAAATGTCTCAGAGAAACGTTCACTTCTGTCAAATTCTTTGCTGCAAAGCATGCAGCCCTCCAGATCCCCTGACATGACTTAGCTGGCTGACAGTGATCCACAGACCACACTTCAGGAACCACTGTCCGAAACCAAAGAACGATATGAAAGGCAAACAATAGTAGGGATTTCTATCACAGCTATGTTATGTTGTTCAGCACTGCAGTATCATGCTGTTTCTTGATCCCAGTTTGAGGGAATTTTCTTATCCATAAAATAGTAGTAGAAATGTCAAGTACAACCACTGTACTCGGAAGAACTGTTTTACTCCACACCGTGAGTGTTGCACTGAGGAAAAAAAA
This sequence comes from Aleadryas rufinucha, assembly GCA_013397815.1. Taxonomy (NCBI): domain Eukaryota; kingdom Metazoa; phylum Chordata; class Aves; order Passeriformes; genus Aleadryas; species Aleadryas rufinucha. Next base: position 38,369 of record VZTH01001235.1, on the reverse strand, counting down.
GGTGAAGAGCCATTTTGTATTTCTCTAGGCACCAGTGGATATTTGTTTCCACACTTTTCACTGCAGAAAAATGGGTTCTTTCCTAGTATACATGGGCTTGTATCTGACTATTACAAAATATTTTTTGAATTTATTTTCTTAGTGTGCTCATTTATTACATAACAAAGGTCCAGTCCATGTCACGAAATTGCAGCCTCTTTGTCTCCTCAATTTAGTGCAGATAAGAAGGGGCAATTAGGCTGAGAAAATAAATGTGTGTTTCACATGAAACTGCAGCAGCTTGAAGTGCCCTCTGTTCACAGTCTCTTAACTAATAAGTTTTAATTTAGAGAGGTTGTATTAGGTGCACAGCATGAACCTGTGTCATACTGAAATGTTCTTGTTCATACAGGTAGGTAGCTGTTGTGTAAATATTCTTCAGTTTTAAGATGGGGACAAAAGTATCAGCCTGTGATCAGATCCTATTCAATGACTTCAAGTTATTATTTGAGGCACAAGGAACGTAGCTAGTTACAGATTCTGGTATTTGCCGTGCATTTTCTGTATTTTGCCTGTGGCACAGCATGAAGTAAGAGAGCTTATTGCAGGAGCTAAGTGTGGTACACATGAAACTTGTCTGGGCCTTCATTTTAGTAGCAGTTCTGTCATTACTTTTCCTATGCAAAGTTGTACTCTTTCGGCCAAATGAGTTTTAACTTGAATTGAAACTGTTTCTTAGGAACAGATTTGCTTTAACCATCACTTTCATTCTCTACTTGTGTGTGTTGGGCTGTGGCTTTTTTCAGTGGCACCTGACTACCTCTCTCACTAGGCATTTAACCTTTTTTTTTTAAAAAAATAGATGTGTGAGAAGGCCTTCTGTGAGCTACCAGAGCTTGCTTTCAAAACTCAACGAGTTCCCAGTTGTACAAGCCCTCTGCAAGATTAATTCAAGTCAATAGCGGATTTAGAAGTGAAAGGGGAGAAAAATCAGGTCAGCAAGAAATATGAATAGACTGATTAAATCAGTGGGAAATGCTGTGGTAAAAGACAGAGGATTCCAACTCCATTTATTATAAACTGGGAGGCTGAGATGCTTAATAGGAAGGAAGGAAAGTATTGCTTGAAAATTGGATTGAATTGGCAGAGTACACCCAAACATTCTCCTTCCAAGAGAATGATTGAATATGTAATATAACTTGGTGCAAGTGCTTGGTCTCTCTGCTTTTTGATAGGAGGACTGTGAATGTAACTCCTGAGGAAAAGACCAGTGGTGTTTCCTTCCACCAAAGGAATGAAGTATCTAAGAATGCATCGTGTGGTTTTGTGGTTTCTGTTTTAAAATAGTGGTGACAAAATTTGGGTGGACCTAGTTCATCCTGTCCTATTCTGATAGGTCAAGATGAAGTCCTGATCCAATGATCAGTTCCAGAGTCCTTATTACTGGTTACACACAGCTATCAATACATTCCAGAGTATGGTTTGCTGTCCTGTAAGTCCTAGATTTTACTATAGTAAAAACATTCCCCACTGCACTGAAAATTGATACAGGCAGGAAGGAGTGTGTCTTGGATACTCTAGGAAGAGTTAAATTTGAAACAAAAATCCTAGCTTCCCTTAAAACCTATTTATAAAAGAAGTATCCAGTGTTGCTAAAATGTGCTGTCATGCGGGTTTTGGATCATGAGAGGCAGATGTTCTCTGGGGTTTTGTCATCTCCAAATGAAATAAATAATTTAGGCCTGTGATTGACTTGTTACAGACATGCAAAAAATCACAAACACAACAGAACCCCAAACTTCATTGGGGAATCCAGTGACTTATTCTGTATAAATATTCAGTGCTAGGAGATGAGACAGAATTTCTCACTATGGCATTATGCATGCACCCAGCATGATGGCATTTTAATTCTCTTCTTAGATGGTACAGTGCTGTCACCCCGTAGAAACTAGAAATTAAAAAGTCTGTGCCAGCCTGCACATTCCCCATGCTACATGGAAGAAAAGCTATCTGAAGTAACTGAGGGCTCAGAGGCAGCAGAGAATGTCTGGATTAAGGTTTGATGACAAAGGTACACATACCCTGAAGATCTGACTGTTGTCTTTGCCATCTGACACTTGAGAGTGCTGCTCGGCAGAGTGTGAATTGATGACATGCTGTTTGTTTCTCCTTATGCTGACTCCCTGTGTGGGCATGGCTTGCGTGTGTGTGTGTGTATATATATATATATACACATATATATATATGTAAAAGTGGACTCAGCTATCATCATTACCTGGAAGTGAGTGTAGAGCCATCAGAGATTCAGAAATTCGTAGCCCAGGTTTGTGTACAGCTCCTTTATGTGGAGAGACCCTCCCTAAGTAAGTTAAAGTCACTGATTGTAAGTGCCCATGGAGAGGTTTCATGAAGTTAAATAAACTTCAGTAAACTGTGTCAAGTTTCCCATTTGTCCCTTGGTAGGTGAGCTCTAAATATCTTCGCCATGTTTTCTAACAGCCTTCCCAAATCCTTCATGAGTCCAATTTCCTGATGTCAGAACAGGACTGGGATCTGCAACCACATCAAAGTTAACTTGTGGGATTTTGCTTTGCTTTTCATAGTTATGGATGCTAAGCTTCAATAATGTGCTTAGTGCTGTAAGAGGCAGCAGAAATGACACTTGGTGGCCCAAGGAGTGTGCAGTCTAATGACAGACAGACAGTGCAGAGTGTGCTGGGAGACCTGGGGAACGCACTGCTGAGAGAAATGGTGCTTTTTGAAATAATGGTTGGGTGCCTGACAACATTTACATTAACACTGGTGAGTATTCGTGGCTTCAAGAATGATGAGAGTTTAGGGAAGGGATTTGGCTTCAGCAGATTTTATTCTGCCACATGCGGAGGGATCAGATCAGTCAACCATTGATGCTATAGTCATATACGTTCCTTCCTTGGTTTTTTTTCCATGTGGTGTTTGAGCCTGCTTTTTGATCTGTGCCCCTTACATTCTGCACTCTGACTAACAGGCTGCTCACAAATGCAGAGGAGTTTATGTCCTGCCAAATGTGTAATTACTGCAGTACTCCAGGCACCTCACTGCATACTGAGGAAGTTTTGCTGGCCTTACAGTGATGTCAGATATTGCTGTACGAAAAAAACATCTCCAAGAAAATAAGCTTCTTTAGTCTATGATTTTTAGTAAGTCCTTCAAAGTAAAATTGATATATTTGGGCCCTTACTTCCTTTTCCTTAGTTATGTGGATATGTGTAGGATTAAAACTTCTTTCTCTATTAGTGATCTCTCTTCTAGTTAAATAAGTGTATTTATTGAAGGGACAATTCTATTAGTGGCAAAAAGTGTTGGAAGACAAAAAGTGAGAAATTTTCAAGCATACTAACAATGCAAATTGCTAAGCTGTTTTGGGGCCAGTTTTAGAACAGAATACACATGAGGAAATAATTTGTCATATGCTTAACTTGTATTTGGAATAGATTAATGAGCATGGTATCTAAAATCTGGGTCATGCTGTAAAAGTGAAAAAAATTGACACGCGGCCCAAGAGAAGTCAATGAAATTCTCAAGTTAGGAACTGGAATAGGCCTTAAGAGAAAACAAGAGGATCTTCAGGGTAAAGCTGATGAATGTGACACACTTCCCTTTGCTCTAATTCTTTTGCCCTGCTTGAGCTTTTGTTCCAGGTACAGATCCTGGGCTTGCCTTCTGATTCTAGATCAGCTGAAGGCTCATTGTTTCCCATGGCAGATGTGTGAGAAGTCAGTTCTCAGCACACAGTAACTGTTTGTTAACTAAGATTACTCTAAAGCAAATGGCTCTACCCCTTAGCGTAGTGATGCAGTCTTTGCTAAGCCTGACAGGACTCATCCAGTGCAGGCTCTAACAAAGGAATGTATTGTTGTGTAAGTGGCAAATTAGTAAATCTATAGCTTTACTCAGACGGCAGCAATTGCTGTAGTCATGATTTGTCACGATTAGTTTGTGAATATTAATTATCTGCTTCTCAATCTATTTCCTCTGAAATAGGCACTAACCACTGATGATGACCGATTTCTGATGGACTGGTTTGGGTTACCACTTTTTCTCGTGTTACTGCCATTGCCTTGGGCCTCATTTGCGCTGGGTGGCTTCAACAGAAACACTCTTGCTCTTTCACAACAGCTGCTATAACTCATCTGTTCCTGGTTCAGAGTCCTCACAGAGACTGGTTTTACCTGCAGATGTTGTGCAGTGTTGTAAATCAGTGTTTTGTTGTCTCCTCTACGATGGTTGAGTGGGAGTTCATTTACAGTGCGCCGCGGGATGCCTCCCTGGGATTGTGAAATCCTTAGCATCAGTGCACTTCGTCTTCTGCACCCCATCAAACTTTGTTTCACAAACTTGGTGATTGCTTTAAACTTGTGTATTGGCTTCTCTTTAAAAGAAAAAAGCAGTGTCTGCACAGTTGTCTTTTTGTTTCGTACTCTAAGCTGCACTTTCTTGTGATTTTTGACTTGCTTTTTAGTGGAAATGACAATTCCTGGGAGGCTGTGTTTATACTTAGCTCTAGAAGCAGCGAATTGAATTTAATTAGAGGTGAGTGTGATCTGGTGATGTGATAGGCAGGCTTTGCCCAGCACCACCGACAGCACAACTTCCCCAGCTCTGAAATGGGATGGGCAGCAGGTCAGGGCACACTTTTTCCCCAGCATCCACACGCCTCAGCTTGTTGCATTTCACCTCGTTTTGCCTGTGAGTGTCTCAGCAGAGTTTGCAGGTGGGGACNCTCTAGTCATGATTTGTCACGATTAGTTTGTGAATATTAATTATCAGCTTCTCAATCTATTTCCTCTGAAATAGGCACTAACCACTGATGATGACCGATTTCTGATGGACTGGTTTGGGTTACCACTTTTTCTCGTGTTACTGCCATTGCCTTGGGCCTCATTTGCGCTGGGTGGCTTCAACAGAAACACTCTTGCTCTTTCACAACAGCTGCTATAACTCATCTGTTCCTGGTTCAGAGTCCTCACAGAGACTGGTTTTACCTGCAGATGTTGTGCAGTGTTGTAAATCAGTGTTTTGTTGTCTCCTCTACGATGGTTGAGTGGGAGTTCATTTACAGTGCGCCGCGGGATGCCTCCCTGGGATTGTGAAATCCTTAGCATCAGTGCACTTCGTCTTCTGCACCCCATCAAACTTTGTTTCACAAACTTGGTGATTGCTTTAAACTTGTGTATTGGCTTCTCTTTAAAAGAAAAAAGCAGTGTCTGCACAGTTGTCTTTTTGTTTCGTACTCTAAGCTGCACTTTCTTGTGATTTTTGACTTGCTTTTTAGTGGAAATGACAATTCCTGGGAGGCTGTGTTTATACTTAGCTCTAGAAGCAGCGAATTGAATTTAATTAGAGGTGAGTGTGATCTGGTGATGTGATAGGCAGGCTTTGCCCAGCACCACCGACAGCACAACTTCCCCAGCTCTGAAATGGGATGGGCAGCAGGTCAGGGCACACTTTTTCCCCAGCATCCACACGCCTCAGCTTGTTGCATTTCACCTCGTTTTGCCTGTGAGTGTCTCAGCAGAGTTTGCAGGTGGGGACTTGTTGAAGCTCTCCCTGCGCTCAGGCAGCACCGGCTGCTCTGCAGATTTTCCAAGGTTTCCACAGCCCTGGACATCCAGCACCAGCAACCCCTCTGTCAGCAGAGGCCAGAGAGAAAACACCACTACAATGTGGGAACAGAGCTGGTGGCTCAGCTGTACAGAAATGAATCCCCAAGTTGAGCCCCTGGCAGGGGCTGGGAGGGCTGGTAAAGCGGCATCCTCAGCTGGAGCAAACACGCCTCATTTCGCTGCATCTCTGCTGCTCTCCGGAGTGAGGCACATCCAGCTTCCCATGACTGGATTGCTGATTCACTATGAGAGTCCTTTGGGTTGCGTGGAAAGAGGAAGTCCAAGGCTGTCAGGAGAAAAGGAGGAATCTTCATTTTCGGAAAGTGGCAAGGAGGACATATTTTGAGATGTGGTAATAGAAAATAGAGGGGAAAAAACGTTGTGACACAATGTGGATCTTCGCTGTTCTCCATTTGTGAGCCTTCATTTGAGAAGAAATTGAGAGATGGGATTTGCAAAGTGGCCTATATTTAGGTTGTGGTTTTACTAAATATATACTGTTGTTGACCAAGCTTTCTTATTTCATCTGAAAAAATAAACAAATTTCTCTCTGTAACAAGCCAAATTCAACATGAGATCAGATCACTGCAGCTGCTACAACTTTGCCACGTATATCCACAGTCAAGAGCTAATGCTTAAAAAAAATGCATATTTTGTGGTTTTCTTTCATCTTGAAAATCAACAGGATAATAAAGATAGCAAGCATTTTTCTGAAGTAATTGTTAAATGTCACAGAGGCAGTTAGGCATTCCATAATTAGCTAGAGAAACACACATACCTTTATGCATTGACTCTTTAAAGTGTTTTACTACAGTTTGACAATCATTTTGGGATACTGAGTAAAGGTGTTTACATCCTCAGCCTTCATGGCCACACCAAAGCAGGAACCAGCAGGAGGTTCAAGATCTCACAGTGTTGCAAGTGAAGGCAAGTCGTTTACAGCTGAGTTGTTTGTTGCTGTGAACATTTTATTTTCCTTAATTCAGAGACCGTAAATGGTACAGCAGATAAAATATTCGATGTGTATAAAAGATTAAGTTGGAGACTGCAGTGTGGGTCAGTCTGAAACATACGTAAAAAAAAAAAGGCGTGGTTGGATGTGGCAGCAATCATTTTTTCTTCTCTGATTCAGGTGATCCTTACAAACTTGCCTGGACGTTTTGCGGGAGAGGAAAGAGCGCTGTGGACGTGAAACCTCTACAATCATGTCTCAGAGCTTCCCAGATCACCTAGACTTGTAGCGGATAATGGGCCATTATCTTCTCCTTCCCTTGTCTTTGTCTTGCAGCCTCTGCCTGTCCCTAGGGAAAACACCAGCCTCACAATCTGTTTGCTTTTTATTCCACCCCAGAGTGGAGCAAAATGTTCAGTGCAAGTTGTTATCTAGGTGTGCTTTGTTTTAACCTGTTGGCATTAGAGGAGATTCAAACAACCCAGTAAAGCTTCCAGCAGACCACCCCTCAGAGTTTAAGGAATCCCATTTAAATGATTCGTAAGCTACCACCATTCTGTTTTCCAGCAACAAGTAGGCAGAACTGTTAGTGTGGCTGCTATTCCATTACAAATCCTGCTGGGCAGCTGGTCCCTGAAATTTTTGGAGGCTGTGCAGATGGAACCAGAGAAGTTGGAACAGCTTCTGTGCCCAGAGGAGCAGCCAAACTTTTGATGTCCAAAACCTCTCTGTCCCCACCATTAAATTTCTACAGTAGTTTTCAGAATCCCAGATTGAACACTCAGGCTCTCTGCTTCATAACTGTCTCACTGAAAATCCAGTTGATGCTGGAAAGTGCACGTGTGCATGTGCAATGTGCTGTATACCTGAAAGAATTGTGTCTATAAGAGAGATGTAAGATTTGCCTTTTGAAAAACCATTATCTGGAGAAATGAAGGGTGCTGATTTTACAGCATTAGGAGATCCTGCAGGATGGAGGGAAAGCAGCATGCCATGAACCTGTGAAAAGCTGGAAAGTTTACAAAGGACTGATCCCACAGCTCCTAGCGACAGCAGCTGTGCTGTGACATACAGACTGATGTACCAGTTGTCTGATCCATAGGTTTCACTTCTAGGACTATTATTTCTTGGCAGCCAACCTAATGTAATTACGTATGTTTTCCTGCAACAAGCAAACACTTTATGTGGCTGAGGAAACAGCTGCACTACACTGAAGAGCTCATTTGCATAAATATGAACGTACAGTCACAGAATTGCAAAATTACATATTGTGTAGGGTTATGTGTTAGTGTCAAGGATTATAAATACCAATAGGGATTATAAATACCTATAATGCCCTTTTATTTAAAAGGAATTAATATTTAGCCATTTTGAACATTGAAAGGCAGTTTGTCATCTGACTATTTAAAAGTGTGACTATTTAGTCTAAAAATAACTTTGAATGTGACTCTGAACTGGAGATCCTTGGATCTTTCCTTATTTTCTGGTTTGAGCTACTCTTCAGAGATGGACAGGCAGAGAGACACCTTCAAAAAGGATTGCCAAGCCAGATAAAATTTGCCTCGTTTTCTTTGAACTTAAACTATTCTTCTTGTTTGTAAATTCATAGAGGAGTTTCTGAAGGAACCTGGTAAAACTTCTTGTGTATGAACTACATAACACAGGAACTAAACTCAGGCTGTGAGTAACATGAGCAGGGGTACTCACTGGGTCATAACATAAAGTGTTTCCAGAAAAGACCTAGTGACAGCACAAGTGTTTGTGCAAATATATGTCTAAAGGAAGAGATTTGGTGGAGAAAAACTTAAAAGGTTTGTTTCAATCCCTCACCTCCTTCACTTTGTGACCATACAAGTGCTTGTGCCGTACAAGAAAGATGTACAAACCAGAAAAGGAAAGCCAAATATGTGGAGGATATGGACACAGCACCAGCCTATACTGCCCTGGATGATATATGGATTTACAGCATCACACTGGGACAGCTGAGTTCCTGCTCTGTGCAGGGTGCAGCTTCGGTGGTGTTTAGCCTGGTGCTTTAAGAGAAACTTGGCACCCATTCTGAGTTACCACAAGGCAGGGAGGCTGTAAACTGCACACACTTCTGTAGTGGGGACAGAAACCCCTGAGAACAGAGCTCCATGGGCTGCTGGGGCCATCTGAGTCCTCTCTGCCTCTGCCCCCAGAGCCCCTGCGCTCACAGCACAGTCAGCACATTGCAGTGCTGACACAGTGAAATGGGTCCAACCAAAGCTCTTGGTGCTGGCACCAGAGTGATGTGTTGTTTTGATTTCTTGGGTGGTTTTATGCAGATTTGATTGACGTGGTTGGTTTCAGATGATAGATTCAGTTGTGCAATTTGTTCAGCTTTTAATGAAGTAAGAGCAGAAAAATGCTCCAAGTGTCATGACAGCATGATGAGATGAGCTCTAACTCATCTTCTCATGATATTTCAAAATATGTTGCCACATTTTTCCTCCAGCTGTTTACTCTGCCCATCTGCTGGATGCTGCATTTCTTGCTGGCAATAGAAAATCCAGTCTCAGTGCCCAGAGGGTGATGAGGTTTTTTCTGAGTTGGGTTTTGCTCACAGTTTTAACTTTAAGACTTGGCACTAAAGCAGCTCAAGAGCATGAACATGGACTGAATGATACTGCATTTCTCCAGAACCTGCTGCGTTTCTAAGAGCCTGCTGATCTCCAGGAGGAAGTCCTGCTTGATTTCATCCTTTTCCTTCCACTAGCTTTTGTGAACAGATCAAACATTGACCAGAAAGAAAATTAACCTTGTTTTGGCCAAAGCAGCATGGGCTCAGTGGCTTGAGGGTATTGTGAGAAGAAGAGGAAGAAGGAGGAAGAGGGAGGGTACCAGCCCTCCTGTGGGCAAGCTGTCCCATTTGCCTGTTTGGATTACTGATTCCATGACACGACCCCACTGTCACCTCCAGCAAGAAGATGGTAACCCAGATCCAGAGGGACGAGGTGCCTGAAGCTCTCAGGGCCATCTTTAGGTTTTCTGGCAGCAGGTTGTTGTAGCTATTGAATGATTGATTTGCATCAGCATTTTGGGCCTGGAGAAGATAAACTGTTAGCTCTGTAGCCAGTACATCCTTGTTACCTTGGGAAGAAGGCATTGGACTGTTACCAAAAATTTGGTAAAAATAAAAAGAATTCCTTAACTCCAATATAGCATTAAGAAGCAGGCATTCTTTATTTGTTCTGGATGCATGAGGGGATATCTTCTCCAAAATAGCACAGAAATATTCATAGAATGCCTGTCCTCTCCAATATCCTTCTCTGAGCACAGAAATCACACAGCTGGAAGAACATAACAGAGGTGCAGGAATGCATGAGGTAGGGGGGAACAGGAACTTTTTAAACTGGCTTTGCTATTAAGGGTAAGAGTGAACATCCACATCAGCTTGCATTCATCAGCTCTTGGCCATGCCCTCCCACCTGTATATTCCTTACCTCTTTCATCACCAGTGATGCATAGGAAGCTGATTCATCTAAAATTCCCTGTGACAAAAAAAAAAGAAGAGCTTAAGGTGTGATGGAGATGCTTCCTTACTAGCATGCAAGTATGTGATGAGGAAATATTTCCTCTGAACACTGCTGATACCTCTGAGACAACAGCAGTCGGATGGGAAAATCCATGGGGCTTTTGAATATTTCCTTGGACCCAAACTGATTTTCTCACCATGTGGTTTAGAGTGGGAGGTTACTGGGATGGTTTGGAAACCTGCAAAGAATCCAGGTTTGGTTTTGTGCTGAAGTAGACACACTGGAGCCAGTATGTATTTATAATTAATAAGCTAAAAAGATCTGTTGTGGGAAAATCAGAGACCAGTAGGAAGATGTGGAATTAAAGAAGAGAACAGGTGATAAATATGAGAAATGTGAGTTGGAGTCACGTGTATGGAAGGTATATGAAATATCAGTGCTTAACACAAGGCCAGTAAGTTAGTGTAGACTAATCAAATGTCAAATTATAAACATATAATGAGGAAAGATGAGTGAAGTCATAGCAATTTTCTTGTTGCTCAAAAAGGGGAGCAGAAATCTGTATCAGTATGCCTCCTGGGAACTCTTGCAGCTCTTACAAGCTGCAGGAAAGTGTCTCCAGATTCAGAAGAGGATGTTTGTGCTTTTCAGGGGATCTTGCTGAGACGAATAAACAAATAGGGGCAGGAAATGGTCTTTTTTGAATTTAAACAGGTGTATTACTCAGTATGGGAAGACGTCTGAGAATTGATGGAACCCTGTGGACTTGCTATAAAGACTGGATGATGAAAGAATGATAACACATGTGAGAACTGAAGCTGAAAAGGCACGTCATTTAAAAGTGAGGCTGGAAATGCAACAGGACTCTGTCTTGTTCTCCAAGTTGTTTGAAATTCTCAGGCATAAGCCTCTTAACACTTGCTGGAAGAAGACATGCTAAAGATTACCAGCCTGGAGGTATTAGGGTATGCAAGGCATTAGGAATGGTAATTACCATGACCTCATACATAAATAATCATTTAATAACACAGCTGATTTCTGGAGACTTAACAGGGTGCTGTCAGTGTAGAAAACACAAAAAGGAAATTTCTTGAAGCAGGAAATGCCTTCAGTCTAAGAACTATAAAGGAAAGAAGCTTTGAAAAACAAAAAAGCAAGCATTATCGTGCTCCATTAAAAGGCAGTGAAGCTGAGCAAGAGATGCTGCACAAGAACCTGTCGGCAGGTTTTCAGACTTAGCAATGTGAAATGCTAATGATAAGCTCCTAAACAGAGCAGGCCAGGGCTGGACGATACTGCAAAATATCAGCTCCCACTAGACCAGCACATTTTTGATACCTTTTCAGATCAGCTGTTTTCCAGTTAGCTGAAATAGGAACATAAAATCTAATTTTAGATGTATTTGTGTTTGAAAAGTGGGACTTTATCCATACAATTACTTAAAACGTCTGGTTTGTTATCTTGTTTATTACTCTGTTGTCCAAAATCTCATCAATTTTAGGGTTAGCATCAACTCTGGCAGTGTTTCCAGAGCCAAATAAACNTTACTCTGTTGTCCAAAATCTCATTAATTTTAGGGTTAGCATCAACTCAGCCAAATAAATTTCACAACAACTTTATGGTGTAAGATGTGTAATAACTTGTAATTCATTGTGCAGTTTGACAATATTTATTCATAGCTCTAGCATTTGCAACTTGATAGCCTATTTTAACAATACTGCAAAAAATGTTCTCAAATAAACATTTCTGTAACTAAGCAATCCTAATGAATTTACATCCTGTATGGTAAGTGCATTTAATTTTTAATTTAAATGTAACTCCAGTTGGAATACCTCTGAAATCATTAATGGAAAGTCAACGAAAAGTCATGAATGCTATTAATTGTGAGCAGGAGACTATTTTTAGTCTCTGTTTCCCATGATCACAGAAGACTTGTTCTTAAAAAAACTTGGTTTTGAGAATGAGTCCTAGATCTGTGCTGCAGATTCCTACAGGGAGAAATATTTTTAAAGTGGCAAGTAATATCCAGTTAAGACAACAATTGAATAGAAAACTTTAAGACTTGTGATATGTAGATTTTGCTGTTTAATATATGAATTTTCTCAATTACATAGGAAGATTTAAACGATGAACTATTGATTATTTCAGACATTTACATTCCTGCACTAAATTTTTCCCTTTTTCTCACCCAACATTTAAGCAGTGTCCTTCTGAGGGCAGTACTTAGCTAGAAATGAATTATCCAAAGCTGTGGGTTAGTTTGTGGGGAGAATTGCTTTTGTTATTTAAACGAAAGGCAAGGTTTGTATAAACACATTCCCACACTATCCTGGGAGGAGTTGCAATTAAATGAATTAAGTTAGTTAGATACAGAATTATGAAATTTGGGCCAAATCTAGTGCTGATAATCTCAGAATTTGTTTCCATAAACTCTTAACTGAGAAGCCACTGGGAGGGTTGGTGACTCTGCTGTTTAAATTATTTTGTTTCAGAACTTGAGCCATTCATGTTTAGCACTGTACATGAATTCCCCTGAGTTTCCTTGCAGGATAGTGAGGTTTTGGAGGAGCTTACATCACACTGCAGGAGTATTTTTTATTTTTTTCTGAGGACACGATTTTGTGTTGAAATGTAACTTCTTTATAGTTCCCATTGTTCACTGAATTTTCCAATTAGTGTCCACAACAGCTGAAGCCTGTGAGAATTCCCTGTGAATTACAACGTTGTGTTGAACTGCAGCAGTTATGAAGGTGCTGTGTCAGAAAATATGAAGCACTTTTCCCAAGTACACATGTGCAATTGCATTTATTTTAAAACTTGAAAGAGAAGTTGAAATTGAGGCTTTCTTACAGCTTTTTTCTAATCTGTGTTTTTCAATCTCCTCTCTTTTTGCCTGAGGATCGATAATACATGTTGTGCCCAGAGAGTACATTTGTTAGTTACAGAACATCTCACGAGCCATCATTTCCAAGCTGCTGGACTGCAAAGCCAAGCTGAGTAGATTCTTAGTTTCCTTTTTAAATGTCACTGACTTCATTTGAGGTTTGTAGAGGTTTTTTTTCCTACTATCTTGACAGCTAGCTTTCTCTTTGTGTCTCTTCATTCTTTTACTATTTCAGTATAACTTACAGTTTTCCACCTAAAAATTGAAGCGTTATACTCCTCTCACTCCTTCCAGATAGAGAATTCCTGTGCTGTGATTTGGGGCACTAGGAGGTAGGCTGTTAAATAAATGACTTATGGGGCTGGATGATTTTGGATGTGATCAGTGGCTTATGAGTGACTCCGAAAACCTAATCATTGCTTCAACTCCCACTGGCTTGATGGAGGCTGGGTCAGAGTCTGCATAAAGCAGCAGGATGAAGTCTCTGCACTCCTTCTGGATGTGGTAGGACCACCACTGGAACCATCCAGTAGGAAGTGGGCAGTTGGATAGTCCTCACTGTCCTCAGAACCCAAGTGACAGCTGGAAGACCTTGAGGTGAGGAAAGGTCAGTTTTGTCTGCATGTGAGGATTTTTCTCCAGGATAACTGAGACACCTTAAAGGAGGACAGAGGGGTCCCTAAAGGGGCGATCAGCAGAAAGTCTCTGGCATTTCTGCAGCCCTGTTTAGAGGAGTCACACCAAATAGTTCCCAAAGCTGGTACCTCATTCAGATGTCTCACCTTTCTCTGCAGATTGCATATCATGATAGTGCAACTTAGTTCACAGTTACTCCAAATTCTTTATCTTTATCTTTCTTTTATTTAGAAATAGATTGGAGGCAACCTGCAAGTCACAGAGAGCAGCAGAGGGAGTTCCAGCCCTTTTTAGAAAAGATCAGAAGACCCCCTCCTCCTCCTCCTCCTCCTCCTCCTCCTTCAAAAGTGTGTCACCTACACTGGGTGTCAGGCACAATATAAGAACTCTTGAAATGGTATTTGATTGTTGTTACTACTAAATAAGTCACCACTAGCATTTAATCAGTTTCTAAAGTCATGAATGAGACTAATGATGTCAATAATAGATCATTCATTCATTTCAAAAATACTAAATCAATTTTTCTGGTATTAAGCCTGCAGAGGGGAAAATGCTAAATCAGCCGTAAAATACATCACTACAAAGTGTCAATTGGAATTCCATCTAGGATGCTTCATCTTTACTTCTATTAGTAATTGATAACAGGGAAAAATTAATAGCACTCTTGACTCTAATCCAAATTCTTCTCAATTCGAGATGGCTATATGATCTGACACAGCTAGGAGAGGAAGGGAAGAAGTTAAGTGATAAAGGTGGGAAGCTCCAACAGCTGATCTGTTCCTGCCAGGTTTCTGTTTTTCAGATCTGTTTTCAGACAGATCCTGTCCCCTGCTCTTTGCATGGGGCTGTTCTAACCACGAAGGGCAGAATCCTTCACCGGTGGGTGAAGGGAGAAGGAAAGGCTTCTGACAGTGAGAAGCTCCTGCAATGCTAATACAAAGCCAAACTGATCCTTGTACTGAAAATAGTAAAAAAGTCAACACACAAACCCTGACTTTTATCCTTTCCATCCTGGATAATGGATCCTTTTTTGAGAAATATCTTAACTTTGAATCCTGCTTAATTTAAACAGCAAGCTGTATTAAATGTTTCTAAAATACTGCTCAAGGCAGCTGGATTTTGTTGGTGGGTGAGGGAAAAGAGAGTTGCTTATCTGAAGACACATTCTAAGTACAAACTGCTGTTTGAGTGAAGCAAGTGGGGCTGAGTAGATCCCAGTTTAGAAGCAAGTCTAGTTATCAATTTCCTGTACCACTCATTCACCCCAAGTGCACTCTTGTATTCTTTCATTCCACCCTAAAATCACAATAACAGTTCGACACCTGCTATAGAAGTCAGTTGTTACTTCCCAGAGGCTGGAAAACTGCTTCTCTTTATAAACAGAGTGATTGCTGAAAGAGTTGATACACTCCCTTTAGCCCTGAACTTGAATTCCTACAGCATTCACTGACAGCAGTCTAAGACTGTCGAGTTCACTCCAGTCAGGTCTTGGACTTCAGTGTAAAAAATGTTTAATTTTTAAATTGAGTTTGTGTTTAAAAGGCAGAAAATCACAATTGAATTCTTGCATTCAGGCTTCACCAGTAAAGGGCTTTCTAATATCTATACATCATATTTGCTGTATTTAGAGTATCTATCCATTTCTGAACTTGAAATCCCAAATAGTTCTATTTCTTCTAACTTCTGAAATTCTTTGAGATACTGTAACAGCATTTTGCCTTTTTTCTTAGTTTTAAGTAGGAACAGTTGATGAGAAAACATCCAAAACCAGAGCAAAACCAATTTTGTCAGGTAACAGCATCATTTCAATTTAAGGTGATAGTTGAGCAATATCACTTGTGATTGCGACCTGTTTTAATAGAAATAACAGAAACTAAGAGATATGGTAATTTTACCCCTTGAATTTTTTTTTAATATTTGGAAAAAAAAAATATTGAAGCAAACAGGATTATCTCTGTGCTTTAATAACTTCTGTGGAAATGAGGTAAAACTAATTTAGGATATTTAGTATTTAAAAGACTTTTTAGTCTTGTAGGAATGTTAAAAATAGAGCCGGTTTCATGTTCCTGTTTGGCAAGTTTTTGACCTCTATATGTTAATTAGATGTGAAAACTCTTCTGTAACCTTGTGTCTGAAACAATTTTCTTTCAAACATGTTGCAGTGTAACAACCCAAGAGTAAGTGAGGAGGGAGCAAGATAAGCAAGAAATTAATTTCTTGGAATGGTAATAGAATAACCTAAATAATTAGCTAGATAGAAAAATTACTATTGATTTGAGCAAGACTAGCTTTGGACATATGTAGGCAGATGCCTGGGGAAGAAAATCCCAGCTTTGAGCTGCAGAAATGAATTTTGCTCTCGGCCTGACTTGGATTGGCTCAAAGGTGGTAGAAGGACAGCTCCTTCTATTGGGTTTGCCTGGTGAGGTTTTGGAACTGGGGGGCTTCAGGGGTGGCTTTTGTGAGGAGCTGCCAGAAGCTTCTCCCGTGTCCAATGGGGCCGATGCCGCTGGCTCCAGGGTGGACCTGCCTCTGGCCCAGGCTGAGCCCAGCAGCAGCAGCAGTAATGCCTCGGGATGGTGTATGCAGGAAGAGGGAAAAACGCAGTGCAACTGCAGCCAGAGGGAGAGGAGCGAGAACAACCCTTTCCCAAAATGCACATGCTGCCTCTTGACTCACCTGGCTCTTCTTACAGTCAGATCACAAGTTCTGGTGAGGACCTCAAAGAAATGCCCATTCTTTGCAGTTGTTCAGCCTTAAGGAAACCCTTCCTTGATGCTATACAGGAAACTCACCAAAGGTAAGACCTGAAGGTACAAACCCCTTGGTATCCACGAGTGAGAAGCCTGTTCACCATGAATCAGGGTAGGGATTATAAGCCTGGATGTGTTTTGTTGCAGATCTGTTTTTATAGCGAGGCTCGCACGGAGAACTTGCTGCAGTAGATCACTCTCTCTGTTAACATCTTGAGTCCTGTTCTGTTGTACACAAGACTCCACAACTCAAAACTGCTCTTTTTTATTATTGTAGGTGAGGAATGAAATAAGTTCACATCGGAAGTGTTCTCTCATCTTTCTCTTTTGACTCTCCAAGATGAGTTGGAGGACCCCGACTATACTTAAATCAGATCTGCTGTTGTGAATGCATTTGGACCATCCATTGGAGATGAAGACTCCATAAAGGAGGCTGACAAACTAGCCAGGCATCTGATTAGGCACAGAATAATTTCAATGGCTAATCAAACGAATGAATCCTTACTTGATTACACTGCAGTTTTGTATCAGCTAATCATGAAACCAGAAAATACACTAATGGATGCTGGTTTCTGTCAGCACCTGTTCACAGGTACAATTGCTGTAATTTGGGGAGAGGAAGGGAGGGGGCAGCACTAATTTCCTAATCAAGAGCTGAGACAAATATCAAGCTCTAATATTTTTAATGCAACAGTTTGTTTCTCTGTAGAAGAAAACAGGAGCTTTTCCAGGACTTGGAGATAAGTCAGCAGTGGGATGCTGGGATCAATCCCCCACATCTCCCAGTGCACATTTTTTAATGTGTATATGTTGATCCTCAGTAAATCTTCTCGATAACATGGTGAAAAGAGACTTTCTTGGGACATTCCCAAGAAAATGAGACAATACAACCTTTCCCTCACCCCTCATGTCTGGTTTCATACTGACTGCTCAGCAGATATTAGCGGGGAGAAGGCTGGTCCCTGCAGAAAAACAGAAAAAGTTTATTGTATGTGTGTGTTTGCACATGTTCATGTTCTTTCTGGTCCTCCTGATGTCTCAGGAGATTTGGTCTCAGATATAAAAGCCACAAGTTGTCATATGGGGGAAATACTTCTGAATTCTCTCCACCAAGGTGTCTGACAGAAAATACATTAAAAACCATAGGAACTATTGATTGGAGGAAATCCCATTGTGCTCGGTGATAGTAGAGAAAGCAGCAGTCCCTGGCCCAGCAAGCCTACTGTATAAAACTGGATGTTTTCTTTTCATATAAAAAGGTAACAAAAGGGAAATATTGGAGCAAGAAAGGGAGATGAAGAACATCGGGTTCTGCTTTTAATATAGCCTAGACCTGTCAGTCCTTTGTTGTATGCAGAGAAGAATTTTGGTACTGAGTTATGAACAAGACCTGACATCTACTCTCACAATGAATCCCACAAAGCAAAGCCATTCTTGAAGCTTTTAATGTCACACTTCCTCTGGTGAAGTATCTCATGAGAAACAGACTGAAAACAAGGCTGAGCCCTGAATCCTGAAAACTGGGCCCTGCCTTACAGCAGTCA
The DNA here is from genome assembly GCA_013397815.1 of Aleadryas rufinucha. Taxonomy (NCBI): domain Eukaryota; kingdom Metazoa; phylum Chordata; class Aves; order Passeriformes; genus Aleadryas; species Aleadryas rufinucha. Next base: position 20,476 of record VZTH01001235.1, on the reverse strand, counting down.
CCGTTCAGTCGCTGTGCAGCCTCAGTGTCGCCAGTGTCAGGAGAGCTGCAGGAGCTGGGGCTTGTATGCATTAGGCTGAAACTATTGCTAACAGAGCACAGTCCTTACAGGAATGCCTTTTAAACCTCTGCCAATCAACGCTGTCCAGCTCTTTGAAGAACCCTCAGTTTAATGCTGCTTACCTACACAGGAAATGTCTCTGAAGTCTAAGTAGAGAGACCAAGGGCAGCTGGATTAGCAGCATTAAGCCACAGTCAATCTACTGCCTGCATTTTAATAGCTTTTGCAAAAGTGGAACGCTAGATTTGCTGCTGTGTGAATCAGTGTAGATCCACTGACATTTCCAGAACTGTGCTGATTTGTACAGGCTGAGGACTGCTCCCAAGACTTCCAGCAACAACTGTTTCAGATAGTTGTGTTTGATCTATCTTTTGAAATACTAAACCAACAGATAGATTGCATCTAAATTATCAGTGCTGGTTAATAGATGAGATATGTCATAAATATCTCCTAAACACCACTCAGCTCCATTTCCTCATTGACTTAAAGTACACTCATCCTGGATCTTCTTTAACTTTCCATACCAGATCCTAAGTTGTAATAAAGTCTTGGAAAAGACAAACATAGATAAACACTTCATTTAAAAGGTATAGTGTTATCATTTGCCATTTCATTGCTCATATAATATCAGTATCTGAAAATAATAATATTAATAATAGTAATTATAATAATAATCCCAGATAACCAAAATGCACCATCTGAAGTGCTTGAAGTTATTTGAGGGTAAAAACTGAGTTGCTAGAATAACATCTGGTGTTGTATTTAGGATTTTTTCCTACATCTCAGTTTAAGAGTGGGGAATGAAGGGTCCATCCTACAGTGAACTTAGCACTTTTTCAGATCTGCTAAGTAAAACCCTGGCCCATTTCAGAGGCATTAAAGATTTCCAGGTACCTCAGAGTAGATACTTGGTGTTTCTCAGGATCTCTACACTGTATGAGCAGAACAATAGCTGTGTTCACCATCACAAACAGAGATCTTTTATTCTTGACGTGACTTAGAGGTTAAGCAGATATGGACAATTTTTCCTATAAAAACAGTAGTGATGTTCTGGAGGCATTTCAGAGGTCTAGGAAGGAAAATATTTCTTTTCATGATGTCATAACTCATAGTCCTCCCTTCATATTCTTGGCCTACTTATTCTTCAAGTGTGACCTTCTGGCTCTTTTCTCACCTGGGGGAACACAATGTTCTGTTCCGTGCAGATCACGGCCTCATGCACCCTGAACACCAAGAGTCCTCCCTGCTCTTCTCCCTGCCCTTTCATCTCTGGATGTCTCTTGGCATGGTGCTCTGGCCATTGTGCTAACACCAATCATCCAGTTTCTTCCAGAACTCCCTCATCCTCCATCAATACCGGGCATGATGTTCGAGGTCATTGCTGTCTCTCTGTTCCATTTAATCTCCTCCATTTATTTTGGGAGGAACTGGAGAAATAATTTTTCAGCTGGTTTTCCTAGAGATTCCTGAAACAACAAGGAAAGAAAGCAGAAAGACAACTGATAAATATTAATTGACACTGTTTACCTTCTCTCTCCTTCATCTTCTTGTCCATTAACAGAGAAATGGAAAGCAACAGGAGAAGGGAATGACTGCTAGTTGCAGATTCAAAAGGAATATGAAGTCCATGAGCACCCTCTGTTCCATACTTGCTCCATGCAGAGCAAATAGTCCACTGGCATGCTGACTGAATAATTAGCTTTACACAGTACCTAGCAAATGGTGGTCATGGACCAGAACCCCCTGTGCTCGCTGCTCTGTTAACAGAAGGAAAAAAAATTAGAAGACGGTCACCACTACCAGAGCTTAAATCCAAACTGTAACACAGGAGACACCAGATGGAGATGGACAGATGGTGAAGTGCAAAGCACCTCCTAAACAGTTGATAAGCATGAAGGCAAACAGTATCGGCACACCAGCTGTCTAACATTTGTCCATTAGAGATGTCAAGCCAAGGAATGGGATAAGAATGGTTCTGAAGGATAATGGGATAGCTCTGTGGATGCTTGGGGAAAAAAAATCCCAAGTGGAGATGGCAGGCAGGGAATATTTTGCCTGGAATCCCTGCTAGCATCCAGTGGAGGCAGGAGTTGTTGTTTCCAGTGAGGGGTAGGCTGTGAAGGGCATGAGAGTGAGAACAAGCATTTTACCAAGAAGTGAGATCTGTGAAGGGGCAAAAAAGAGAGGGGTACCAGGGTCACAGTGAGAAGCTTGAAGACTTTTTGTGTAGATAAAAATGAGGCAAAAGTTAGACTTGCAATAAAAAAAAAAAAATTAAAAAAAAAAAATTGCTGAAAGCTGTAAGCCTTCATTATTTTTAGCATCTTTTTAGAAAGAAAAGGCAGTTTCACAGTTCTTCTGTAGAAAGGATCAAGGCTTTGACACATCTCAGGCTCCCTTTTCAATGTTTGAGAGACAGGCAAAATACATCTCAAGAGGCAGGAAAACGAGTAGCAGGGTCACATGTAGTGGAGTAAGGAGGCTAACAGCAATATTTTAGTCATCCTTATTGTGACATAATTGCTAAATATTTGCAAGGAGATGCCAGGGAGAAAGGCCAAGATACTGTTTTGGGCTGTTAGAGACAAGCACAAGCTGGAGAGGTGCATATCTGTGCTACATGGATGGCAGTCCGCATAAAGACATCATTTGAGTCTTGCTCACAGATCTAAGTACCCAAAAAGAAGGAAAAAGGGACCTAGGCTGGGTGTTGGGCAACCCTTTGAAAATTGTGGAGTCCCAAGAAGCAGGAACCTTAAAAGAATACCCTGAGTGAACACAAGGCAGTGACGGAGGTTGGTGCAGGGCAAGATTTCATGAAATGTGGTAACTTCCACTGTGATTGGCTAAAAAGTCAGGGAACTCCCTTGATGTTTAAATGACTCCACTGGGAGAAGCTGGCCTTTCACAGATGATGTGGGTTGGTTTTTGTTGCTTTTTTAATCCTCCATGGCATTTTCCCTTTTTTATGAGTGACTGCATAGCAGTTAGTCCATTTAACTGCAGCTGCTCACCCTTCTCTGAGGTGTTTTGAGAGTGGAATAGATTAGGGATTTAAACACAGGTGATAGCAGCATTGCTTGCAATGAGCAGAAATGTAATATTTATAACACAAGCATATTGGTCTTTGGGTGGATAAGTGGTTCATAAAATTCAGTGCAGCATGATGCAAAGTAATGTAGCCAATTACTAAAAGAATAAGCATGAAGATTGCAGCCTAAATAGGGACACAACAAGGAACTCATTGAAAGAAAAAAACCCAGAATGGACTGCAGATAATAGAGTAAACCATTAGCACTCCTTCCTGGTAACAATAACAGAAATGAAGAAGAGCAAGCGAGTTTTTGAAATATACTCTGGCAGTGTGGTGTATAAAGCTGCAGGAATTATTCTGGCCTGCTGCTGGTCTCATTAGAAAACAGGGCTCAGCTTCAGCCACTTGGTTACAGGGAGATATTGAGGAGGTGCTGCAGGGGCAATCTGAGATGATTTAGTAACTAAGACATGATTTATGAAGAAAGTTTTGACTTATTTCTCCTCTGTACCTAAGGGAAGGGAGAATTCTTATGCAAGTATGCAAGATCCTGAACAAATGGGAGTGGATCAGTGCTAAAGTACAGGGGCCATACACAAACTTTAAATAAGAGACCTTTGATTATTGTTAGGGAAGAAAATACAAGCAGATTTTCAAACAGAAGACAGAGCTTTGTAGTAATGGTGAGAAAGAAAATAACTTTATCTCACGTCACATGAAAAATATTTGAGGAACTGACTATAAATGTGTAGAAGGGATTATTAAAATTCTTCCTCTTATTTTTTAAAAGAATAAATCTTGAGCCAGGTATTAGTTCTTATATGTGGTACATACTGATGAAGAAACCCCCAAACAGTAGGGAGAGACAGAGAGATCTCTGTCAGCTGAGCACTTAAGACAGCAATTTCACAGGGACAGTTTTGCTCTCAGCTACCTTAAAAAAAAAATAGTTGGACTATCTCTCAAAGGAGACAAGAATATAAAAATCTACAACAAAATATCAGGTTCCAAATTTGTTACAGCTATATGTGTTCCAGTATAAGCACCTGGATTTCTTTGTATGGATTCCTCTTCTGAAAATTAATCAGGTTGGAGCTCTTCTTTTGAGATGTAATAGGGAAAATTGTCCAGAATACAGAACCTGAAGACCTGAATAAATTTAAATATACATGGCACTTCTGATCATCAAAATACCATTTCTTTAGTTTATTCCCTCAGATAATACTCACTGGTAGGCTTGTACAAATACCTTCACCTGACCAGATGAATTAGATTTTATTTGTTTCCAGATGTGCACTTTGCTCAGATTACCTTCTTTATCGCTTTACATCAGACCTGAACATCCTCTGGCAACACGTAAGGGCAGGAGATTGTTTGCATGGACATCTTTTCCATATTGAGGAGTGGTGCAGTTCCATCCACACCGTTTCTCTACCCCTGCCCCTGGCCCAGCTCTGAGCTTTTTCTCTAATTAAGTAAATCCAGTGGAGGACAGAGAAAGGTGTTCTGAAAAGGTGCAGGAGAGTGTTGGAGGTGGTGTGTACCACCTCAGAGTTTCCAATGGAACCAATCAGACTTCCCTATATTCCTTCAGCAATGGGATGGCTGGCTCTCCTTCCTTCTGGGCAAAGGTACTGCCAGGTAAATACAGCAACAAACCAGTGACTGACAGATCCCACCATGAGTGAGGAGAGAAAAGCCAGTGGTATGAATAAATGTTAGGAGAAATGGTACAATACCATTTTGAGTCAAATGTGTAACAGAGATTGAATAGTTTTTAAAGGACAGTGTTTGGCAGAAGAATATAGTGATATTCTAGATTTTAATTTAATAAGCTGGTATCAAAGGTCTACACGCAGATGGTTTGCATCCATTTAAGTGAATTTAGGGTGAATGTAAGAAAATCAAAAGTATTGCTCTGTAGTGAACCCACCAGAGAGGACCCCACACTAACTCTGTGAACTCTTCCTATGTGACATATCCCATTCACTTCAGTGGGAGCCTCATGAAGAGAGGTCTGCTGCAATCATCCCACAGAATTCCTTAAAAGCTCTCAAGCTTTTCCTCTCAAGCTGGTAAAAGTTTTGAGTCACTGACTGCATTATTTAGTCTGTGGGTTTAGATGCAGCAAAAGAAACAGATTTTAGTGCTTCTATTAGAATTTTGGTGAAATGTGTGCTTGCTCATCAACCCCTAGACATCATAGCATGGGACAGTGCTGTGTGCACTCAGTGCTTTCCAGAGATAGTGGAAACAGTGGAAAACTGTGGTGACAGTGAGCTTGCTTGGGAACACTTGGAATGCCTGTGCACAAGTCTTCACAGCAGTCTATAGGCTTGGAACCTGCTGCCATTCATTTTACTGCTTAATGGGGCGGACAACATTTTCTGAGAACAGGATTGGTTGCTAAAGATTAAAAATTATATTAAGATGCATTTTTAAAAAAAGCAAATTGAGAATCTTTATTTATGGAAGAAAAACTATGGGTAGGTTTTAGCAGCTTTGTGTCTGGATTTTTGTCTGGTTGTCTGGATTTGGACTGTAATGTCTGCAGAACAGCAGCAGAGCAGGTATGAGGGGATCCTCCAATCACATCCACAAAGGTCGGGCTTTAAATGAAACTACAGCTCTCTAAATATTTTTGTAGCATGGAAGCACCACCATAAATTTTTAATTCAATTTTTTAAAACCCATAAGCCCCTTTTTCTACTGTTGGCCCCTGCAGATGCCTACTTGCAAGTGAAACACAGCATTTCAGCATTTGGCTTCTCCTCAGCCCTGAGTAACTGTCTTACAATCTCCTCCTCTTTGTTGGAGCTGCCAGAAATGGGACCGTTTACCCTGATCTTTTGTTTGCTCGGAGTGGCTGCGTTTCCCAGCCAAGCACTTCCACGAGCAGCCAAGTCGAGCTCCTGCTGTTGAGGGAAGCTCCCTTACCTCCTTGGCAGGAATGCTGCCTGGATGTAGCTCCAAAGAGCATCCAGGCACACATCCTGTGTGTGTGATCCCAAAGGATTGCCAGTGAATCGGTGCTGCCTGTGGTGTCTGAGGCTCACATGGACAGGGCTGCTGAGCTCACCTTTCCCTTGGGATCGGGATCTTCACATGGATGCTCAGCTCTCAGCACTGGTACAAAGTCTTTGTGACACTGGGCAGGTCGAGTGAACTTCTCAGTGTGATTATTAATCAAATGCTCTTAGTGACAACAACTTACATCACATGCTTTTTCTTAAGTACATTTACAGATTTATATAAAAAAAACTTCGACATTTTGGGGGTTGTTCATTATAAAAGAGCTGTGATACGCTGTGTACTCATAAATATGGCATTTTTACATTCTCCAGGTCTTTTAACAGCTTTATGAAGGATATGGACAGCTTAATGAAATGTGAAATATACACTAAAACTACTTCTTCCCATGCAGTAAGATAATAAGATGTTACATTACTCACAGGTCCAATTTTAAATTTAAATATAACTTCATTTAATTTTACTTTGCAATCAGATAAATTAATGAGAGAGAATCAAAACAATATGCTGTAATTACATTTGAAAATTACTCCTTCTGTCCTTCAAGAGTGTTCTTTCTGTTTAAGATATTGAAATTTGGTGTCTAAATATAAAATGCAGTAGCATCTGGTTCTAATTGCTGGTTTAAATAATATAGACATTTAGACAGATATTTCATGCTTTTGAAAGGAGGCTTTTAGTAGGATGTTCTGAGTCAAAGGTTAGAAAAAATTTCATGCCACTAAAAATAGCTAATATTCCATTTGTGTTGTAGATCTAAAGGATCTTTTACATAAAAGATTTTTTTGGCTAAAGTATAGTTGGTTTAACTTATTTTGTTTGGAAAGAACAACCAGTTTGTATGCCTTTTACATCTGCTCTTCACTGGTGCATGTGAACATAGTGCAGAAAAACATTGGAACAGTTTATTTCTAGACCCAAATATTGTTACATTGTCCTCAAGATCTCTGATTTGCAACACAGAACCTTGTCCTTCCAAAATTATGTATTTGAAGTCTTCTATTTGCTTGTACTTTGCCATTCATTTTCCCAAGAAAAGTTAAACGTATTGACATCAATGCTAAAGTGATTTTGTTGCCAAGTCACATAATCATACTGACTGCAAAGGTGCTTTAATTGGGGTTTAATACAGAAATTAGTTTAGGCATATGCAGAACTCTTAAAATGGTGAGAACCACCCCAAACTTGAAAACTCTCAAGACTGAATTAATCTCATCTATAGAATTAGTTTCCCTGCTTTTAGTATGGCAGGGCTTGGCTGAAAAAGTGGGTTTGTTTCATCGTGAAGGGATTGAGTTTTGTGGCCATTCTGACCTTTCCCAGGCCTGTGTTAGTTTGCTTCCAATCTGTTCAGCCACCTGGATAAAAGACTTACAAATTCAACCTCACAGAGCCCACACGACCTACAAATGATTCATTGTCCCAGGCAGCAACATTTATTAGTATTCTTGAAAGAATCTCCTCCCTCCCCATCCCACTGACCCCAGGCCACCTTCACGCAAGCCTACACTTCATTTACCGTCAGAAATTCTGAGGAACAAATCTAAGCAAAACAAGTTATGACCCGATCTCTCCCTGCTGCATAACTTTTCCACTTAGGCACAGGGACAAGTGGAAAACTAGAGGAATTATGGAATGCAGTAGTAGTGCCTCATGAAATAAAATGTCATAAGCTGATCAAAGGCCGAAAATATCAGAGCCCTTGTAAGGAAATAAATGCACTGATCCAGATGCTACATGCTCTTTGGCTCACTGTCCTTAGAATACTGTGAGATTTCCCACTCTCTACTACTTAAAACTCTCCCAACCCTCTCTGGCAGCAGCTCAGATCAAGTATAATTTTTCTTTTCATAGCCAAAATGTACCCTCTGACATCTACATATTGGGCATTCAAGGGAGAAGCTTGTACTGTCCAGCATGAAAATCCTGACATGATATATCAACACCTTTCCTATCTGGGCCACCCATGCTCCAGTTCTGTGTAGGGTTTGCCTGGAATACCATTCAGGAAACCTCTCTTTTTCCTGTTGCCTAGAAGAGGGGGTTGCAGATGGCTCTGGAGTTGTAATTACATCTGCAGATGCACCACTTGTTGTGGTGTTGGTGCTGATTACTAAGAAGCCTCTGTCAGAATCTGTCATTGTGCTGAACTTCAACACAGCAGTGGATACATCAGGAAAGAGCTTGTGGGGGAATCAGAATGATTTGCATGTCTTGTGTACCACTGTTACCACTAGATGGTTTCTCTCAAAATTTTCCAAAGGCTGTTACTTGCCAGGCCAAGCACCTTCAGAGGACTGGAGTTCCAGTGAGGATCCTTCGCATCTTCAGGCTTCAGAGTAAAACCTGGACTATTAGAGGCAACAGAAAAAAAAAACCCAAACCCACCCTTCTTTTGCTTCCACTCACGTTAAATGGGACACTGGCAGGTGGATGATAGTTTTACATCTTCCTTCAAAATGTAAAAGATTTCTAGCCAGAAGCAGGACCAAAAGATACACGAATAAATATTCTGTTCCAGTAGTGTGGGCCATTTCTCTGCTGTGGTCATCTAAATTCAGAAATATGTGATGGCACCTTTTTAGGAGATATGAAATCATTATGCTTTCTGCCTTGCTAAATTTCATGAGGAAGCTGATAAATTATATATTTACCTTCTTCTGTTACTTCAAGTAAAACAAAACATTACTTTGAAAAAAGAGAATAAATAATAAATTGCAGGTAGCAATTAATAACTAAATAAATCAAGTCAATTTTTAAATGCTCAGCCAACCTCTTCCTATGTTTTTAATACACTTTATTTGAAATCTAATTGCTTAGACAGTATTACCCTTGTGATTATTATTACTTATCTAACAATCATTCACATCCTGCTTCATTTTTAATGCTTGTTGTGTTACGCTCTGCTAATATTATATTGTTTCAATTGTGGGGTTTTTTCCTACTTCTGCACAGGGAATATAGATTATTTCATTGCTTCACTGGGTACTAGAAAGGTCTGTCTTTTATGATTGCTGAAAATCTGTGTAGAGAGCAGAAAATGGCACTGCATGTTTCAAACCAGTGATTTCAGTCGCTGAGGCTGTGGTAATGAATGTTGGTGTTTGAGTGCTCTGATAAAGATAACATCAGGGCTGCAGGATGCACAAGTCATCATGTATTCCCATGCAGTGGCATGAAGGGAGCAGCCAATGTTTTTCTGGTTTTTAATTTCTATTTTATTTGCTTGAGAAAAGTACAGAGAATCCTGTACTTAAGGGCCATATTGGTTTAGATCCCTAAAACCTTGCCAGAAGCAAAATGAAGTGCTTAAACCACATTAAAACCACTGAAATCTAAGCTCATGCCTAACTTAACTGCACTAATGTCTTGGATTGGTGACTTTGTGAATAAATTGGAGATGCTTAAATTTACACTCAATTGTCCATTTCCTTCTCGCTGCTTTGCGCTTTCTGTGCTAATATTTTAGTTCCTCATATGACCCACTCCAATTTTCTTGATGTCCAAGCCCGTGTGAAGACCTAGACATCATTTAGGGAGGTATTTTAGGACACATTTAAGTTCATTCTTTCATAAGTCATTTAAGCTCCAGTGTAATTTTTATTAAACGCTTCCATCCCATTGAACACAGTGCAACTTTAAGCACACAGTTAAGTTAAGCAGTTTTGGTTAAAGCTTTCCTGAGCTGGGGATTTAGGTGGTGGATAAAGGTCTCCTGGGAGTAGTTTCTGTCGCTTACCATTTCTGGAGCCTGGTGGCACATGCCACCCTCTGCTCTATTTACCACCATCCATCCATCCATCCATCCATCCATCCATCCATCAGAGGAGCAGTTGGGTGCATTTCTCTATCTAGCTGAAGTCCAAGGCACTGGACTGCTTTGTTAAGCAGTTTAAATGTTGGCTAATTCACTTGCTTTGATGGAAACAAAGGCAGAAAATCTTTTTGAAGTGTTTAAATGTACCTATCTTCAGTGAGGAATCGACTTATCTTGCCCAAATTAGAAGCTGATGATTAGTTTTCTTGCATTTTGTTGAACCATATTTCAGCAACAGAAAGGATGGCCATTGCTTGAACACCTCATGCATGTCCAGGCAAGAAGCTCAGAAGGTGATGACCTCGGGCAGGGAGGTGATGGTGCAGGTTGGGATCAGCACAGGCTGCACAGCTGAGCCTGGAAGGAGATGTAAGGTCAGAACTTCAGAGTGTTCTGCCTTGTAAAGAGTAGTAAATGGTTTGATACTGGCTGATCAATGCTGTCAGTGCTTTGGGGACTGAAAGTGGATCTGTATTTTGTATTTCCAAGAGAATGAGTGCTGGATGCCAGATTTCTGTCTGGTTGTTTTCTGGAGAACCGTGCCTGAAATGAAGCCTTAGCAAGCTTCCCTGCACTCTGAAGACATGTTTGGATCTAAGGATTTCAATGTAATTAAGATTTGAGCACCATGTGAGTTTCTCGCCGTGAGGAGCTTTATTAGCTGCTTTGAGTAGGTCAAGATTCAAATACCGCTTTTCATGTTATTTCATATATTTGACCTTCCACAACTCGTGTTCTAAAGAAATGTCTTTCCAAATACATCTTTCAAGTGTAGTAATGTTTGTATCAAATTAATCTGAAGCTTCTGTTGCCCTGGAGGCTGACTGAAATGTGGGTCAAGTCTGACATCAAGTGGTCAGACACACTCCATTCCCAGTGGGACTATTAACACAGTGCTGCTCCTGCTGTCTTGCGAGAACGTCCCTCTCCACTCTTTTTCTCCATGTTTTTTCTTCTGGTAACAGGATTTCCCAGTGCTCTTCCTTCTCCATTTTCCACCAAGGCCATGGAGTGTCACTGCTGACAGACACATGAGGAATCATATTAGACATTGCAGCTGCTGAATCTGTCAGCAGAATGATGGGATAGTGTAAATAAAGCCTTGTTGACATGGCACTGCACATAAGACCTTTATTCACTCTGCCTTGTTTAACCAATATATTCTAACAGGATCTGGGTCTTTTAAAAGGCAGTCCCAGCTCTTGAGGCACCAACTCCTCCACCTGTGTGGATTTTCAGTCTTATCAATGACTGCAAGAGCACTCATCACTCACACATTTCTTCTTCTTGTTTAAACACATTGCAAACATTAACTCCATTCATTTCTCATGACTGAAGAAGCTTAACAAAACTATTCATGCCATGATATAGGAGAGGAAGTGAGGATAGAGATCAGAGAGAATTTAAATCTTTGACTTGAGGCCTTAGGTTTTCCTAGATGCAGGTCTTGGGTTCAGTCCTCTGGCATTCTGAGTTGGGACCTTCATGTTTTAATGGTATTTGTACCTACACTGACCCAGTGATACAAGGTTCAAGTTCAGCTCCTCGTGCTCTCTTCCTCCAGGGTGAGAAGTTATCCTTCAGTAGCCAGAGGGGCATTTTTCATCTCCATTCTCAGAGATCAGGAGACTCACTTTTGTCTTTTCGAACAACAACAAATGGCAGGTCGTAAGCTGTGCAATATAAACTTTTTATCTGCACAATTGATTCATTTGTAACTGGAACGTTGGTGTGTTTCTATATCCTCTGCATAAAACAAACATCACAAAGGTCAGCGTTTTTGTTTACCTTGTAACTGAGTCAGCAATGCAAATACAAACTTTCCATTTCTCCCATAAATGCCACAGCTTGATAAGATAAAACACCGTGTTTGTGCCTCTGGGCCTCTCAACTACCAGTTTGCACCTGGACACCTTTGTTTAAATTAATCTCAGAGGTAAAGTCTTCACTTCAGTGTCTTTTTTTTTCTGCTGCAAATTTGGCTTTTTATTCTGGAGCAGTAGTTTCACAGGGATCTTAAGATGCCATAGACCAGTACTGATGCTAAAAAATACAGCCCTTCCCCTGGTTCAGCGTGGTTGTTTTTGCAGCTCCACAGTGTACTGGACTGGGGAATTGTTACAGAAAAACAAAACAAAATGAAGCAAACTCAAAAAACCCACAAACAAAACCCCCTGCCAAGATTTCTGCACATCTGATTCAGAGATCCACTGTAATTTAATTCAGTGCTTAATGGTGGGTTTATCCTCTGTGAGCAGAGCTCCCTGTTTGAACTGGTTTTTACGATAAAAAGTTTTTGTGTGAGGTAAAAGATCAGCTTTCATGTTCCCAGTGTTATCTGGGCAGCCCAGGTCACTGAGGAGAAGGGCTATGTGGTGTCTTAGTTTTGAAAGGCCTAAAGTGTCCTTACCTGGGAATAGTTCAGAGGTGAAATGAGCTAAATGATTGAGCTGTGTGCTTAAAAAGCAGTGCTGTAACTTTTTATTTTCTCAATAGCCTCTATTTTTATGTATTTGGATATGTTTCAGTTGCCATCAATCTAATTTTGAGTTCATTATCTTAAGTCTTCTATAGTTTCACTGACTACATAAAATTGTGTTGAATATGCTAAAAGTTAAATGCCTGCTTGTACATTCATGGAGTCATCCTAGTGAAAATTAATGTCTACAAAAATTATTATAATTTAGAACAGTTCCTGCTTATACAGTGTGTGGTTTGTACTAAATCACAATACCACTGAAGTCCCAAACCACAGTGAGTAGTCCCAGCATTAGTCTTAGGATCCATACAACAGTCAGAAGCTGGAAGCCTTTGCTCCAAAGAGCTGACATTTTAGAGAAAATGGGGAGGATGCAGGATTCAAGCAAATGACCCCAGAAGACAGACTTCAAAATATCTCCACAAACACATTTTCAGATCAGTTTCTAAGTCTGAAGCCACAAGGGACATGAGTGTCACAGCTGCAAATTCAGTTCTGGGTAAAAATCAGTTCAGAGTAAACCTCCTTTCTTTTACATCTCTATTATGGCTTCTAATTCTAATAAAATATTTCTACTGAGTCATGCAATAGGCATTTTAACCAGAGTTTTTCTGTTGAGTAAAGCTTAGTCTCTGCAGCAAATGCTCTGAATGGTACTGTGGAGCATTCAAAAGGACATTTTTGCCAACCACCTATTGATGCTAGACTGATGGGTGCACGGAGGGTCACCACAGCAAATCAGCCCAGTGCCAAGTGGCAGAGCTATGGCAAGCTGCATCTTACAGGCTTTGCAAGGACTTTTGGCCAGAGTTCACAATTGTGGAGTTTACTGCAGCTCAGGCAAAATGTTCGGCAATTTTAGACAAATCTGGGCATTTTTATACCGAACAGATTATTCAGCATAAGTGTGTGCATCTTTTAGCAAAACAAATCATTCTCTTGTTTAAAAACAAAAACAAAATGCTACATATGTTACAGAACTATACTTGCCGTTCTTTGCTTTAAAGTCATACAGAAATGGCTTGTTCTGCTCTGATTAGCTTATTAGTTAATGTTGGATATGAAAGGCAGTTTTGGGGCATTGTCTGTCAACTTAGTGGAAATTAGGACAGTGAGTGCCTTCAATAGTCTTTGTTCATTAAACCATATCTCTGCAGATGTTCAGTGTTTTTTATTACTTTTGCTGTTCTGAAGCATTCTCATTTTTTTTTCAGCTAATGAGAAATGTTTGACTTGTATATAATGTTCATAGAGCCAAGGTTCGAAAAGAGTTAGGTTTGTTACTCAAAGACTGACACCTTTCCTCTGAATTTATTATACCTGTAGGTGTTAATACACATTTACAAGCCCTCTAAGAGTAAGACGAGTGAGTTAAACAATTTGTAGGAATTTTTGCTCTCGGGAGAGCCCTGAGAGCATCTTCCTGCAAACCAAGAAATTATTAGTCCCATGGGGAATTCAGCTGTAGCCAGTTGTGCTTTTTTGTGTGAAGAAGGGTTCATATGTGGGCTCCTGCTGCCAGATTTTAGCTTGAATTCTTATAGATGTCCACCAAAGTTAGCATGTCCTGATTCTGCAGACAACTAATGGAAGGGCAGGTTATGTTTGTTGGCTTAAACCTCTGATATTCTGCAGTCAGAGCTAACTAAATGGCAACTGGATGCTGTTTATAAATTAAAAGAGTTCTCTCGGTGGGGAAATCAACAGCTAGCTCTGTCTGACACTGTGCTCTCATCACCAGCAGAAATGCTGTATTTATTTAGAAATTAAAGCAAAGAAGGCAGTTGTATGTATTTCAAATGTAGTTTGGAGTAATGGCCTGGCTGGGGATGACAAATGAGAGCTCTATTTGATGAGCCAAGGAAATGTACTTTATCTGTTTCTTTTTCACGAGCTTCCTGTTGAATTGATCAACAAGGTGCTAGTGCTGCTCCTTAAGACTAATTTCTTCTTCAAATCGTGCACATCATTAGTCAGCAGGATGGATGGAAAGGTGGTGAGGTAGTTGTTTATGCTTCTAAATAGATATTCATTATGCATGTAACTCTATTTCGTTAGGATTCTTGATCTCCTTCTAACTCCAGGTTGTGTTTTTCACTTAAGCAACTTTCAATTTGGTTAGAAATTTGCATATGCATAGGTACCACTGTTCTTTCTGGATAATATAATCTGAAAATGTGTGCAAAATTTAGAAGTCCATTTTCATCAGCCTAATCCATTTTGAACCAGTCTTATCTTGAAAGTACAGATAATAACCAACAAGAAAAGGAATAAAAATATAATACCTTTGAAATATGTAGCTGTTTATGAAAGGAAGGCTCATGTTTTTATCTTGCTGCGTGCTATCCTGTATTGTCTGTACTTACACCTAACAATGTATTGCAGTGAAAATTAAGATAACACTACAATGTGTAAAAATATTAGTTGGTAGTAATACAACTGGCTGCTGGTACAATATGCTCTTCGTGGAAACATAAAATAGACATAGGTTGATAGTACAAAGAAAGGGGCAGCTGCAGTAGCTCAGTATATTAAAAATGATAGCATATCAGATATGGCAATTACACTAGCCATCAATCTTCAATAGTTTGTGAAGAATGCTGCTAAAATGCAGTGAAGCTTTATAAAATTTGTGATCACAGAGTGTAAAATATAACAGATGCTACAATATTTAGATGCCTGCTGGCATTTACTTTTACCCTACACAGCTCATTTCAGTTATATGAAAATTTTATGTGCTCTGTAACCTCACTGAAATAGGAACATATTTATAAAGCAACCACAATGGAACAGAGCATTTTCAATATATACACAACTTGATCAGTTTAATAAGATAAAAAAGGGCAAAAATTGCCAGTTAAATTAAATTACTATTAGTTTATTATTAAATTACTGTTAATGCAGCAGTTTTGATACATGTGATGCCTTCACATCTGGACTCTCTGCCAGGGGTGTGTCACTCAGAACTGGTTGGAGACTCCACGCAGCCATTGCTCAGCGTGGGCTGGAGTCTTGTGGGGGTGATCACTGCAAGTCAAAGCTAATGAAATGAGACAGGAAGAGAAAGTTCTTGCAGCTTTCAGCTGGGAAGCACAGTGGACAGCTTCCTTTGCGAGATGTGAATCTTACGTAAGAGCTGCCAAGGTTGCTGCAATCTCTTGCGAGACTGAATATTACTGGAGGACTGTGAAATCAGGGCCTAGATATGCTGGCTAATTAATACTGCCTCTTGGAAGGGTGCCCAGCAGCACCTCCTGGTATCAAGCTGTGGAAGCTGCCGTGCTCCTGCTCCTGTGGACGACTGTGTTTCATTTCATCACATCTCTATGTTATTTACCTTTTCCTAGCTTCCCCTGATGCAGCTGTGTTAGGAACATTTAATAGCTGAGTATGTCTGATGTAATTCTGCTAATCAGTGAACTTGCTGTGCTAAAAAATAAATGCATTAACTCGAGGAGTGCTCCCAAGGCTTGACCTTGTAGATGTCTGACACAGTATTTGAGCAGGAGGAAGAATTCACTCAACCCAGACTTCCAAAGGAGCACCAAGACTCACAAAAGCATTTGAACTGGCACTTTGTCCATATGGCATTTGGCTTGGTTCCTTTGCAGTTTAGGGTTTCATGAACTGGTTTGCCATGTGGTAACCTGGCAAGTCTACAAGTGCTGGGCCTGTAGGACACCAAGAGGCTTTGGCTGTTTGTCAGGGAAGGATTATAACACAGCCTGGGTTAAAAAAGGCACAGTAACTCTTGTGTAGCGGTAAATTGCTCCTTTTAATCAAGAGAATTTTGATGTTGTCAGGAGGAGTCTGGCTCTTTCTGACTTTGGCATCTGAAATATTTCTTAATCCAAAAATGTGACCCTTCACCGGCACTGCTTATGACATTTAGACCATTTCAATTTTATCTTTTGCAGCAGCTTACTCTTTATGGTTCCTGTTTACAAATCAGATCCCTTGTCACACTTGGAACCAAAATATCCTCTCTTCCTCTAGTAGCCCATAAAACGTGATACAGCAGGGAGCTCATTGCTTGGGGTGAGTCGCCTGGAAACAAGACACGCTTGGGCCATGGAGGATATTTCTCCTGTGAGCTTGAGTTCCTTGAGCTTTAAAGAGCCATGTCAGAGACTCTTCCCTCCTGCACCAGTGTGAGGTACTTCACTGCAATGTGACAACACACACAATTGTAACCAAGCTACACAATTGCTATTTGTTCAGGCTGTGTGTTCTGTGAATCAGTGCAGGATCTCAGAGTGGTGTCTCAAAAGTGGTTAAAAGCAATTTTGTGGTCAGGCTTCCTATCTATCTCCCCTGCTCTACCCATACAAACAGCACAAGCATTTAGCCATACCTGTATCTACTAAATCTAAGGTCTGGCTTTTCTTCTGCAAAGCAAACAGCTGTTTTCTAGCCTCAAAAACCATGTCAGGAAGTCAGCAAGCACTATAATTCCATTTTGGGCTTCTGCAAACTCAAACAAATCGTGTCCAGATCAAAGTTGAAAAGTTGATCAATTTCCCTTTGAGGAGACTTAAGTTGGTTCTGTACATGTCAGACAATATTGGGCAGTATATTCATTATAGCAAATTTGAAATGTAATCTAAGTTTATTTGAAAATACAGGTATTAAACAGTTGTTTGTGGCTCAAATATATCAGACTTAGCACTGAATTTGTGAAGTCTTTGATGTAAATGAACATGGAGTGTAGATAAGCAAACCAACTCAGAGAACTTTCATCTGTACTATTTCTTGATGAATTAAAATTATTCTCAAGTTATATGAAATACATGCAAATGTGGGTGTTTTTAATAGCCAGAGAATCAAAGTCAATATCTGAACTCATTTCATCTCAGCTGGCTTATGAAAAATACAATTATGCACGGAGATATAACATAGGTCAGAGCTGTCAAATGTCACTCAGCCATCTCTGGTGGCTGCAGTGTGTGTGATGGCTGTGGCACACCTGGTTGGAGTGGGAACAGTGGTTTCTAGAGGCCACTGTGGCTTCAGGCTCGTGGGATGTCATCTCTGCCCTTCCCATGGCTGCTCTCCCTGGTGCTCCATCCGAGCTGTGATTTGCCCAGGTGGCACCGGCAGCAGCAGCAGATGGCACGGCAGGTGCTGGGCACGGAAGTTGGAGAAGCATTTTGATTTTCTTCCCAGGTGCCCCAGTTCCTTCACCAGAGCTTTGTCCAGAAAAGGTGAAGGAGAGCTTGATCCTTGCCCTCTACACTATCCCAGCTCCAGGGGAATTCTCCCTCCCGGGAAGCAAGTGATGTCCCTGCCATCCTGACCCACCTATCTCCTGCCTGCTCGAAGTACCACAAGCAACTCATTCTACCCATCAGCTTCCTCACTGCACCACCTACAATTATTTGTATGTCTAGTAACTATTAGTAGTTGCTGTATGGATAACTGGCTATAATTATGAGCCTCATTATTACTTATTTTTAGGATCCCTGAGTCTGATGAGTGAGATTTCCATCTCTTCAGTCCTCAGACTTCTTCCATGACCCCAGCCCAGCCCCAAAGCCTCAGGATCTCACTCAGCTTAGCCGTTTCCTCACCTGTGCAAACCTCTGGCTTGGTAGCTGTGCCCCAGGACAGGTAGAGCTGTCAGGGGGCTAATGCAGTATGTAATGCTCTACTGCTGGATCTGCCAGGCTGGTCCCCTGAGCACCTTCCCATTGACATCCGTGGGTTTCATACAAGGCCTTTATTCAGATAATATGCTGGAGTAAATTTGTTTCTCAGAGGTCATGTCCCAGGAGGCACAGTTTGCCCTGCTTCACATTCCATGACAAATCCATTCTGAATCCTTTTATTATTAATAATAGACAGCAAATTCTGATCTCAGGGTTCCTGAGGTAGAGTCAGTGATATCTGTGTAATTTAAATCAAACCTGCTCTTGCAGGTCTAAGTGAGTTCTAAAGATTGTATCAATGCAATTTCCCTGTGCAGCTGGGCAAGCCAGAGCATAATTAGAGATAAGAGACAAGAGCCTTACAAGTGCAAGAGGTGTAACTAACCTTTGCTAATGAAGGATATCATGCAAATAGTATTTGATATTTGTGTGTATCTGACGCTAAAACTGAACAAGGAGTAGTTGCCTGCTGTTTAATGATGGCTTCTGTGATGGTACAGGCATTTCTTATTGAAAGTGTCACTGCGATGAGTATTGCACAGATTCAAGGGAAAAAAGACTCTGCCTGTTGAATAACAGCAAACTTGCCCTCTCTCTAAATTAGCTCAACCCTTCCCACTCAGAAAAGTGGGATAATATCTAGAATAATAACCACTTCCTCCACAAACAGAATGGTGAAACAGGGAATCTTGTTCTTTGTATGAGTTTCCTATGAGGCTGTGCATGCCCCCAGAATGCAAGTCAGTGGAAATTAGCAATTGTTTCCTAAAGACAATTTTATCCCAAATTCCCTGAGAATAAGATTGACCCCCTGTGTCTGCCATTGCTCAAAACCAGCTATCTGCTGCAACAATTCCAGTAATTTGAAAACGTCAAAATCTGCATATAATTCCTGTAGTTCTTTTTAAAGCTTTCCAAAGAGGGCACAAGGACTAATGGAGGTCTGCCTTAGGAGGGTTTGCTGCTAGTAGGAAAGCTAACTGTTGGTAAAGTTGGGCTGTGTTAGTGCCAAGGATTTTAATAAGATTGTTAATGGCATCCCTGTGAGTCCAAAGGTCTTTGTAAAGTCATTGTTACTCTCATCATACTGTAGATGTGGATGTGATATGCATGAGTTAATGTGTACTTGAAGGCATAAGATACCCTGGGTGTATTGCACATATAGTTTGAACCATCAGCAGGCTCTGAGGCATTCCCCAAGATTGTATCTTCCACTGATTATTGGTAGGATGGTGGTGTGCTAGGCCAAGGAGGATGTATAAATAGCTAACGAGCTGCTAGACACTTTTTTTGAGTGTTTTTTTAAGAGTAATTTAGGTTGGAAAGGACCTCAGGAGATCTCCAAACTCCTGCTCAAAGTGGGATCAGCTCTGGGGTCAGATCAGTCTGCTCAGGGCTTGACCCAGCTGCTGACCAAGACCCCCAGGCCTGGTCCCCAGCCAGTATTGTGTCTGGGGATTATTTGTGCTGGTCTTTGTTGAATCTCATAAGGTTCCCGTTGGCATATTCCTCTGGTTTATTTTATTCCTGAATGGTGGTGCTGTTGTATATACTCTGAAACTTTCTTGTAGTTTTTATAGGTATCTTTTAATTTATCTATTTCCTTTTTACTTTGCTAATTCTCCAGATGAAATCAAGTCACTGTTCTCAGAATTTTCCATTTCAGCCCAAAGTTATGGGTTGTGGCCTGAAATGTGGGCATCAGATGAAGTTCTGGACAAGTGTTGGATCTGTATGAGCAGCAGACTCAGGCAGACCCTCAAAACTGGCCTTGTGAGGCTGGATACAAACGTGTTCTTTGCACATTTCTTAGCTCTCCTGATCGCTGTCAAAAAGTAAGCTTCAATTAAAGCCCACCAAAATAAAGAGAAGTGAATTACTGACAAAGTAGCTAATGAGAAATGCCAGAGTTTCTAATAAATGTTAACAGAGAGGTTTAGTTTGATTTATTTCCTGATTTTTATTGTAAAATTCATATAATCAAAGAAGACTGGTTAAATTCTCTGTGCTTTTTGTGTATCATCAGTGGAATTGTTAGCAGAGATCTACCTGCTGAATCATTAACTCTGTGTGTGGAGAAATAACCCTCAACCACCCCACACAACCTCCACCACAGCAGTGCTTTAGGCACCAAGAACTGGAAAGTCAGAAGATCTCACTCTGACCTTTAATCTTTCTCATCCATGGGTACACAAGTAATAGCAGGCTGAAGAATCCAATCAGGTTTAATTGCATTGATTGGTGTTATTAAACATTTCCAGGGACCCTAAAATATTTGGACTTTTTGTCTTCTACATGTGCCAGCAGCCATGTTCCACACCAACAATGCTACAGCCTCAACATGCCAAGCAGTCCAACATAGCCAGCAGTACATTACTAATAAAGCTTTCCTCAGCCCCTCTTTTGGA